>CM022298.1:30591573-30852141 GCA_011799875.1 Thinopyrum elongatum
TAATGCCCCCTTCTTGATTGCGTGGTAGTGGCGCTTTTAATTAGGGTGATCTCTCACTTAAATATCAAGTAGTTAGTGTTCTCCCAAGTGTAGCACCGTCACGGCACCTATCTCTTCGGGGTGTCACATGCTAACATGGGCACGAACGATTAGAAAGGTGTGAGGCGGGTGAGTTGAGACCTCGCAGCAAGATCACTTGGTTATCTTGACGTTCAGCATGAAAGTCATAGCTCGGAAACCACGCATCGAAAGATGAACAAGAGTCACATAGAGATGGCATCAAGAGGGATAAACATCTCAGGCAATTCATAATAGCATGATATGGTATAGCCTCTTCTGACGGAGAAGTCAAGTATTCTTCGTCTTCGGCATTTGCGTCGGTGTTCACCTTCGCGAAGATTGCCACCACCTTGTCGATGCATCAGATAATATCGCCATCTCCATAGCGGATAGAATTAAATGCATTACTTAAGGTTGACACGCAGGTCATTAAAGTGCAATCATATGGCTCCAGCCATCATGCCGAATCATGACACGCAGGTCATGTTAATTACATCATATAGTCATCTCATACATAATCAAATTGAATATGAGACTTGCTATACCACATCACATGCAAACCATCCTGCAAAACCAAGTTAGACGCCTCTAATCGGTTTATGCAAAATTTTATTTTACGTGGCTTCTAAGGTTTTGCCTTAAACCGCAGCTACCAACGTTTTATCATCAAGTATGATTATTCAAGTCGCTAGATTAACATCTCGAGGTGTATGAAACACGAGATAATTAAATCTCGAGCCCCATACTAAACTTCGTCATACGCATGACCCCCGTGCAGATCATATCTGCAATGCCCTTTCATCTGCGAATTTCATCTTTCTTTTGACTATGGCAGAACCCAAAGAACTGATAGCACTTCCATGATCAATCAGGATCATGTATTGCCAGAACTTTGTCAAATTCCACCATGCTGTCTCGAGATTGAGCAAACACAAATTCTAGGGAAGCAACAAGAACATCGGGTAACAGATTTCATCTGTCACCCGCATAAATAATTTTCAGCAATAGATCTTATCTACTACCTAATTATATTATGCAATACCCATACATCTCCATGTATTCTAGATCGTAACCTGCATCTACGCATAGCACGGCTCTTGATGCCACTGTAGGCGAACGCGACAGAAAACAAAAAATTTCGATATAGCGAGCACGCCCAGGACCACTATGGAGACTGCATACAAGATTTGATCTGATCCGTACCGACTCGAAGCGCAGCGGAAGAAGAGTCGGTGGAGATCGTTGGTGCAGATCCCCGCAGCTAGGATTTACAACCTCCCAACCGCGAGGATGTACTCCCTCGCCGGACAGCCCTTCGGGAGGCGGTCGGACAGTCCCCCGGACGATGTCGCAGACAGCCCTTCGGGAGGACCCTCGAAACTCGAACGGAGACTCGGACAGCACTTCGGGAGGACACTCGAACAGCCCCTCAGGCAAAAGACCGAAACTACGACCTCTCTATGGGGTTGCACACATACGGTGTCAGCTATCCGGCAGGGCTTCGCCGTCCAGAACTAGTTCCTGCCGGAACCCAGACAGCCTTTCGGCTCTACGAAACTCTTTTCGTGGGAGGGAGAGAAGAAGCCAGATAATGCATGGCATGTGTATGAGAGCAAGGGATGAGGTTTGTGGGCAGCCCACTCTCCTCTATTTATAGGAAAACCAAGGGGTAAAGTTGGCATTCACAAATACCAAAAGTACCCCCACTTTATGTCATTTACATAAAGAATAAAGCAAAAAGGAGTGCCATGTGGAGCTCCATGGAGCTCCACCCTTCATGGCCGGCCACCCCTTGGGGGGGGGCCCCCCAAGGGGGCTTCCTTAGTGCCCAAGGCTTCTAGAAGCCTTTTGGGAAAATTCCCAAAAGGTGCTTTCCATAAAAATTCCCAAAAAGCACTTTCACTATTCACGATGACATTTTTCAGCGTCCGTACGAACTAAAAATATTTATGTGGGCTTAGAACATTTCTAGTACCCACTAAAATAATTTTCAACGCGTTCTGGAACAATTCCAGATTAGTGATTTCATCTGCGAAAAAGCATCTGAAGCGGTTCCGGCAGCTCCGAAACATTTCCGGTTTTTATCCCCGAAAATTCCAGAAAGTTTCCAGAATAATTCTGGCACCCTCCAAGAATTATCAGGGGCATCCCGAAACCAATTTGACTTAATGGAATACCCCAAAACAACTTTTCAGTTTCACCGAAACTCATCCGGTGTTCTCTCTGCGGAACTTTTCCGCTGTCCGAAACTTTTTTGGTGTCCGAAACTTTTTCGGTGATTTTCTCTCAGACTCCCTGTCTAGTATTCAGCAGATAGATGACCCTTAAGCGTGTGACCCTATAGGCTCGGTGAAGTATAGACATGACCCGGAACCCCTTCCGATCAATGATCAACATCGGAGCCGTGGACACCCATATTAACCCCTATACCCACACGAATGATTATTCGAGTGAACCTCCAGTTGCTGTGTGCTATTCCTGTTGCTTCGCGATATGTCACAAACACCCGAGGTGAGATTTATTGCATCCCCGTGGATCAACAAATTTGTCCACTATGCAAGTTACCTCGTTACCGGTTTTGTTCTCTTTTCTCGTTTCTGTGTTTTCGGCATCCCAGTGATCAAATCACAAGGTGTCTGGCCGGACGATGATGGATACCGTAACACCGAGAGGGCCCGAGAATATCTCTCCATCGTCGGAGGAGCAAATCCCAATCTTGAGCTATCTCGTTACTTGCCATACTTTTCCGTGAACCCGTAAGCCGCCGTAATAGCCACCCAGTTACGGATGACGTTTAACAAACCCCAAAGTTCACAAAGCAAGTACGAAGGAACTCAATACTCTCATGGTCTAAGGAATTATGCAAACATTAACTATCTCTATGTTAAGAACCATAAACTTGTAACGATAGAAACTCATAGCATAACATCAATCTGGGTCGATTCAACACAAGTGTTCTATCAACATCGTGCCCTCAAAATTGCTGGCATAGCCATGCCCATGATCAGGAAAACAGGATCATCATGCAATACTTGAGCCAGTCTTAGAGGCAAGACTAGGAATACATTTTACCGTTTATTATACCACACGTGCACATGAGTTTCCCTCCGAGCCTCGTGTTATTGCAGACTCGAGAATCATAGCAGTTATAGCATGGAACATAAACATTCATTACAAACTTGGAGATACAAAATAACGGTTGTTACTGCCTCTAGGGCATATCTCCTACAGTCAAAGCACATGCGGAAGCAACTACATGTCTGAGTTCAGACATCTACAAATGAAAAAGGCTGAGAAGCCGGACTATCTACCAGATCCTGCCGAGGGCACAAGATCGTAGCTGAGGTAACAAGCTAAACGTCGAAGTCCACGCGGAACTACTAGCGAGACTGAGTCTCTCTGCAAAAACATAAATTAAGCAAACGTGAGTACAAATGTACCCAGCAAGACTTACATCAGAACTAACTACATATGCATCGGTATCAACAAAGGGGGTGGTGGAGTTTAACTGCAGCAGGCCAGCTTTGACTCAGTGGCTAACCTGAACTATGACAGCAAGTAACTCTTTTGAGGTGGCGCACATGAGTCCACATATTCACCATATCAATACACCACTATGGATCCGCTCCCGTCTCCCTACGAGAACGCCATCCATGGCACTCATGCTTATCTTGCGAGTTTTAGAGTATCCACTTTCACTTGTCTATGAACTGTACAGGCAACCCAGAAGTCCTTTACCGCGGACACGGCTATTCGAATAGATCATATTAACCCTGCAGGGGTGTAATTCTTCACACATGTTTCCACCACTTAGCGTCTGCACACGACATGTGCTCGGCAGACTTCAAGCGAAAGCCGACGTGGGTGTAGACCACGACCTAACCAACCACACAAGTCTCTAGTCCAGGTTTATCGCCTATTCGGGTTCCATCCGCGAGGAGATCCGGCCGGGGTTTCGCTCACAGCCCCAAACGATGTGTGCAGGGTTCCCGAGACACCAAATGGGCGCTCGGTACACCGGGCCACGGTGTATCTACCGCAACATAGCCGACCCCTAGGGTCAGCGCTACGCACGGCCTCCAACACATATCCTACAAACACCAGAAACTAGTTGCAACTCCTGGACAGAGGACAGGGGCGGTTAATAAGTCGAGCGGGGTCATATTTCAGGGCCCAATGTGTGGTAGTAACTGTTCATGGATCACAAACACAGAACTCAGTTCCTGAGGACGGTTTCAATGAGACAACCCACCATGTACTCCTACATGGCCTCTCACCGCTACCTTTACCAAATCGTGTTCACACACTTAGCTCACACACAGTAGGACATGTTCATCACCTCTGAATCATCCCTGATGAATCAGACCCGACTCAACTCTAAGCAGTAGCAGGCATAACAAACAGTCATGAATGAGTAGGCACATCAGGGCTCAAACAACTCCTACTCATGCTAGTGGGTTTCACCTATTTACTGTGGCAATGACAGGTCATGCAGAGGAAAAGGGGTTCAGCTACCGCAGCATGTAACAGTTGAATCGATGTTGTCCTAATGCAGTACAAGAGAGCAGGAGCGAGAGAGTGGGATTGTATCGGAATGAACAAGGCGGTTTTGCTTGCCTGGCACTTATGAAGATAATATAGTTCTTCATCGGTGTCATCGAACTCATCGTCGGAACCACGTCTACTGAGAGGGAGCAACCACCGGCAAACACAAGAGGAACCACAAACAATGCGATGCACATTCATATGAATGATATGTCATATTAAGGTACTGAATTGACCTAGTGCAACAGTTAGTCATATTCATTGAAGTGGAATTCAAACCTATAGCAAATTCCAACTCCAAAACTAATTACTATTTATTCCATAATCATGAATTGTCCTATTCAGTGAGGTTAACTTGTTCAAACATGCATGAAAATGCCATATTCAGATTCTTTGGATTTTTCTGATCATTTTTCATATATAAATTATTTCATTCTGAGCTATAGTTTATTTTCTATGAATTTTAGAAGTTTTGGACATTTTCTTGAATTTTCTTATTATTTTAAATCCAGAAAAAGATTTTCTGTGTCAGCATGACGTCGGTGTAACATCAGCAGGTCAAAGGAGACGGTCCAGGTCAAACCTGACCAGTGGGTCCCACTGGTCAGTCTCACAGTGCTGGCTCGAGTCACAGACAGGTGGGACCAGTCAACGGCCACGTCAGCAAAGTCAATGCTGACGTGTGGGTCCAGTAGAATTAGATTAATCTTAATCTATTTTAGTTAGCCGGTTAGTTAGGCGGTGGGGCCTGGCTGTCATTGACCCCAGGGGGTAGTTAGTAGGGTGCTTAGGCCCTAATGGCCGGTTACGTCGGCGGTTAGCCGCCGGCGACGTCCAGAGACGGCGGCGATGCTCGAGTTTTGCCCTCCGGTGACCAAATGGACGGCAGTGGGGCTCTACGCGCAACTGAGGCTCGTCTGTGTCCAACGGTGCGGCTAGCGCGAGCCGGAGTTGACCAGAACGACGGCGGGGATGGCCGGTGCGGTAGCCAGAGCTCGGACCTCGATAGGAATGATGCTACGGTGGACGGGAGGACGAACGGATGCTTGCTCTGGGCTCCTGGGACCACGCTGAGCACAGCCACGCGCTCAAACGCAGGCGGCAGCAGCTGTGGCCGCGGCGGCTACGTGGCCGGTGGAGCAAAGCTCTCGGCCGCGACGGCGAAGCTAGCTAGAGGGAGAAATCGACACGGGAAGTAGAGGGGAACGACAGAGAGGCTCACTTCGAAGTCGAAGAGAAGGTCAGCGGCCCGGGGGAGGCTCTGGAGTCGACGGGCCGGCGGTCGCGATCTCCGGCGCTCGATCTTGAAGACGACGGCAGAGAGGGCGTTCTGGGGCGCCCGATGGTGCGTGGCTCGACGTAGAGGAAGGGGGCGTCGAGGCGAAGCTCTTGGGCATGTCGAGGGGACGAGGGGAAGGCGGTGGCTGCGACTACGGCGAGCGGCAGCGACGAGCTCCGCTCGGGCAGAGAGGGAGAGAGAGCAGAGAAGGGGGTCGAGCTCGAGAGAGAGTGAGAGAAGACCAGGGGGATGTGTGGCGTCGTGAGGGAGATCCAGGGCGACGAGGGACCACGCAGGCAGGGTGGAGGTGGCCGGCGTGTGGCTGCGCGCGCCGGGCACGCGCCCCTGCCTACTCGCGCGAGGAGGAAGGCGACAGAGGGGCTGCGGTTGTGGGCTGGGCTGACTTTGCCAAGCTGGGCTGCTACAGTGGTGGGCCGGTTGGGGTGCCAGGTAAGTTCTCTCTCTTTCTCTTTTCCTATTTTAGTTTCTGTTTTCTATTATTCCTGCAAGTTTGTGGCTTTTCTAAAAATACCTAAGCACTTTCAAAAATCACCAAACTGCTCATGCCCACTGTATAGAGTATATCCAACATGGAACATTTCAGTTTGGGATTATTTGGACATTTAAAATATTTACTAGCATTTAAATGCCCAAATGCCAGTTACATATGATTTAATTCAATGACCTTATGATGACCTAGAAAAATGTGAACCAGTTTTGGCAGAGGTTCTAACCCAAGACAAAAATGATGGACATTTTAGAAGGGCATTTCAGGTTCATTGAAAAAGATTTTAGTAAACCCTAGTTGTTTCCAGGGGGGGTGCTGGGGGTTCTATCATCCCCATTTCAAGTTTCTGGAAAAGTTTAAACATGATGCAACACTCTACTGCATGAACTAACTAGGTTGTGACATGGCATTACTTCTACGATGGCAAATGGGGCTAGATGATGATGATGAGGGTCCCCCTGAAGACTTCGAGGGTGAATGTATGAACGGCGTGATAGCCATGATGACAGTCCTGATCCAAATGTTGCACCTAATATTGACCCCTATTTCTAACAACTCCATGTATTCGTGTAACAACTCTAGGTATTCGTGTGTGTAAGAACTCTATGTATTCGTGTGTGTAAGAACTCCGTGTATTCGTGTGTGTGTGTAAGAACTCTATGTACTCATGTGTGCAACAACTCGATGTATTCGTGTGTGCAACAACTCCATGCACTCTTCATATGTGATATATTTAATCTATTTACATCAAGTTGTATCATCTCTACTAATTGGTTTGTTGTTTTTCGTATCAGGTGATTGAAACATGACAGGTGGCAACAAGAATCCAAAGGAAAGTTTGAAAGATGTGGCAGCTCTGTACAATGATCAACCGGCGAAAGAGGTGGCCGCTCCTGCATCGGTTTCCACAGTCGCCAAGAAGGCTAAATGACCGGCCAGTTTAGAACTCCCTCCCGCGAAAAACCGGGCGAAACAAGGTCTAGAAGGACGCGAGGGAGGAGGAGTAGGAGATGGACGAGGAGGAGGAGGAGGAGGAGAGGAGGCAGCTCAAGGAGGCGGACGAGGAGGAGTAGTAGATGAGGCAGGAGTAGGACACTACTAGGAAAAGGCCTGTTAGTGGCGCACCTGTTTTGGCCATTAATGGCGCACTACGGGTGCGCCACTATCATCACGCCATTAGTAACTAATACTAATGGCGCACCCCTGGTGCGTCATTAGTATACCAAACAGTAGTGGCGCACCAGGAAGTGCGCCATTAGTATGTCCCCTGGTGCACCAGATATAGGTTTTTGGGGATTCTGAAAATGTTTAACGGGGTTCCGCCGGTTAAATTCGGATGTAACTTTTCGAGTAGATGATTTTTCATATAAAAAACTTTTTCATCGGAGTTCGTATGCAAAAGTTATGCCCATTTTACAAATTCTCGAGAGATTTTGCAAAAAAGTCGAAAATTCATGTTGGTAAATTTTGCTAACAACTAGACCACATATCGCATGGGAATCTTATTTTCTTTTATTTTTTGACATTTCTATCATTTTCTTTTATTTTTTTTGAAACTGAAAAGGCGGTCCACGGGGGGGGGGGGGGGGGGGGGGGGGGTGGTGTGCATTTGGTGAATAAATTGTAAGACTCAGAAAGTTAGTAATGGCGCACCACGTAACAGGTGCGCCATTAGTAACCCTGGTGCGCCATTACTAGTTTTGCAAAAAAAATAAAAATAAAATGTTTAGTAGTGGCGCACCAGTGGATAGTGCGCCATTACTAGTTTGAACTAGTAATGGCGCACTGTACCCAGGTGCTCTATTACTAGTTTTGAAAAAAAAGTGAAAAAAAAAAATTGTTAGTAGTGGCGCACGGAGTGTGTGGTGCGCCATTACTATTTAAAACTAGTAATGGCGCACTGTGCCCTGATGCGCCATTAATAGTTTTGGAAAAATAAAATTTGCAAGTAATGGCGCACCGTGTGTCTGGTGCGCCATTAGTAATGAGGACACTAATGGCGCACCTATATCTGGTGCGCCACTGCTATATAGCTGTGACGCACCATATACATGGTGCGCCATTAATGTCCATATCAGCTATAGCCCTTTTCCTAGTAGTGGGAGGCGGACGATGAAAGGATGCGACAAGAGGAGGTGGACTAGGAGGACGAGGAGGACGAGTAGGACGAGGAGGAGGAGGAGGAGTGGTGGTCGACGGAGGAGACGGACAAGTAGGGGGGTCCACGGCTGGAGGAGGTGGATGAGAAGGATCTTTGATAGGGAAAGTATGGCTGCGTGGTCCTTCAAAGCATCCTAAACGGCAATATGTGCATAGAAACATGTTGATTAAACCTGTGGGAGAGAAGTAAGTGGTTATATAGACTAATCCCATGGAAATTGTACCTTTGTCATTTCATCACATATAAAATGACTTCACTCTTCCTAATGCAGGACCTTAATAAAAGCTGGTGAGAGGCGTCCACCACGTTCGCCGAGTGGCATCATTGGGGGTCTATGTAGGTCAAATTATCTTGGACTGGTCACTTTGCCAAATGGTACCATTGAGCCAGTTTGGTCATGGGATCACAACAAACACGCTCCGGATTTCCTAGATACATGTCAGAGGGTTTATGATCACAGAGCCTTGCGAGTGGTCAATGATTTCTGGGTAAGTCCTTTGAAACACTGCAATGTCAATACCAAATGGTTTAAATTTGCCAAAGTCATGATTTTACCTTCTCCCATGTATGCATGTTTGTTGGATTTCTTTACTTGCGCAGATGGTGAGAAGGATCGTGCCAATGTGGTGGTTGAGAATATTGCCAAGAAACTAGTCCACGACATGCACTATGAGGAGCGCGTCCGGTTAGTGGTCAAGTATCACGCGGACTATCTCAACGTGAAGATTTCCAAAATGGATGCTCGAGGGAAGCATCTTACACGGGACGGATACTTCAAGGCAAGTGACAATGGATGCCTGTTATGCCCTACATTACCGCAAATTAGATTTCATACTAAGATGCATTTGTTTACTTATTACAGGTGATTCCTCAGTGGTCCGTTGACAAACGTCCGTGCTGCGAGAAGATCGTCGAACGGTGGACAAATCCAGGTTGGTAGGATGAACACAAGGTAATAGCGGATCGGCGTAAATTGATGGGTTTTCTAGGACACCGTCAAGGCAACCTCACCATCTCAGGTGTCGTCTCCAAACATGTAGGCAACAACATCCTTTTCTTTTCATTATGTTCTCTTTCATTTCTAAGCATTCCCTTGATTGTTTGGATTGCTTTCTTTTGCAGAAAGAAGTCACTAGCGAGGATATCTCTTACTTCTCGGCGTGGACCGACAAACGCACCAAACCCGACAAGGACAAGGACCCTCTCCACCCGGAGAGGGACTAGATCAGCTCTAAAGCCTGGTCAGATGGGGAGAACTACACCAAAAAATTAAAGGAGATGTACGGGCAAGAGGCTAATCCTCACGTGGTGTCGTTTGACCCTCTTGTGGCCATTGCCGTGGCAGGCGGTAAACCGAATGGCCAGATGGCGGTTCACCTCGATTCCGTCATAACCTCCACCCTTCCGAGGGTCAGCACGTTCCGTGCTATGAGTACTAGCTCTAGTCCTATCATAGAGCGTCACGTACCACATACCGTGGCCATTATTGAGAAAATTCAGGTCGGTGCTTCTTATTTGATCCTTCATGGTCCTGCATGTTTACATTTCAACACGAATGGCATTTGCATTGCCATATTGTAGACCCGGCTGAATGACACCGAGAAAGAACGAGATGAAGACCGGGCTAAGCTGAAGGCACAAAATGATCTAGTGAAGTCTTTACAACATATGGTGGCCAATCTTTATTCCATGCAGGGCAAAACAGTGCCAGACATGCCAACGACCCAAGAGTGGAACATTGTGAGTTCCGTTCGAACTATTTCTATCACCATTTTCGGCATTACCATATGCATTCATCTTATTGCCTAAAAATTCTTACAGCTCAATCCATCACAAGGGTCGAACAATGTTCCGGTAGTTCCCCCTCAAGTTGGTGGAGTTGGGTCACCAAACCGAGTGACGCCTACTGATGTTCATGTTACCACTCCGATCTCCAAAACCGTGTGAACTTCATGTTATGTTGATGTTTGAAACTCTTCCTTGTGTGTGCGTGAGAACTATTGTATCTTGAGTGTTCTTGAGATCAAGTTGGTGGAGTTGGGTCACCAAACCGAGTGACGCCTACTGATGTTGATGTTACCACTCCGATCTCCAAAACCGTGTGAACTTCATGTTATGTTGATGTTTGAAACTCTTCCTTGTGTGTGCGTGAGAACTATTGTATCTTGAGTGTTCTTGAGACTTGTGAACTTGCGGTAGTCGAGTGTGCTTGACAAATATTGCATCTTTTATGCACTATTGCTTCTATGTGGGATGTGCTTGAGAATTATTGCTTTTTTTTATGCGATATTGCTCATATGTGGGATGTTCTATGTGGGATGCACAACATCCTGCTGTTGTATATGTTTTCTTGGAGGGATGAAACAAAAGAACAAACAAAAAAGACTGCTGGACAAAACTTTCCCGAGAGTCACTCTCGGAAAAGACCGCTGGACTGGAGCAAGATACAATCTTTACCGAGAGGCCTCTCGGGAAAGGGTGCGAACCTGTAGAGCCTGACATCTTTACAGTGAGTTGGCGCTTCTCGGCAAAGGTGTAATGTTTGCCGAGAGCAGCTCTCGGCAAAAGACAGACTCGGCCTGTCAGGCGGCTGACATTTTTGCCGCGAGTGACTCTCGGCAAAGATGTTGCGCGACCAGGCTGTCAGGCGGCTGCCACGTGGCTGTTTGCTATTGGCCGTATTTGCCGAGAGTGGCTCTCGGCAAAGATGGCTCTCGGCGTATGTTGCGGGACCAGGCTGTTAGGCGGCTGCCACGTGGCTGTTTGCTATTGGCTATATTTGCCGAGAGTGGCTCTCGGCAAAGATGGCTCTCGGCGTATGTTGCCGGACCAGGCTGTCAGGCGGCTGCCACATGGCTGTTTGCAATAGGCCGTATTTGCCGAGAGTGGCTCTCGGCAAAGATGGCTCTCGGCGTATGTTGCGGGACCTGGATGTTAGGCGGCTGCCACGTGGTCGTTTGCTATTGGCCGTATTTGCGGAGAGCGGCTCTCGGCAAAGATGGCTCTTGGCGTATGTTATGGGACCAGGCTGTCAGGTGGCTGACACGTGTGTATTTGCTATTGGCTGTCTTTGCCGAGCGTCACTCCCGGCAAAGAGACACCTCCGTTTCCATCTTCCTTCTGTGAGTCACTTTTATTTTGCCGTGGTGCACTGTTCTACATTCAGCAAAGAGTTTGCCGAGTGCCCGTGAGTTGGCTCTCGGCAAATTTTTGTTTGCCTGAGAGGTGTACACCGGGTGGACTTTGCCGATTGCAACTCTCGGCAAAGGCTTTGCCGAGGGTTTTAGGCCCTTTGCCGAGTGTTTACGGCACTCGGCATCTGCGATAATTCCAGTAGTGTATGCATTAGTTGAGCTCTAATCAGTTAGCTTTAGCATGGATTATGCATTAATGGGATCGCACATGGTGCGAACATAATTTCTCATTATTGTACCGTTGTAAAAAATTGTATTAGGATGTAAGAGTTCGGTGTTTCTCTCGCTAAACTTTGTGTTATCCATGTGAATTCCACTAGATATATGATGCATACACATAAAATGTGCATATATTATCAAATTTCTGGCAAAAAGAGGTACAATCGAGTAACCTTCATGGCTTTTCTTGACAAGAAAGACAATTAACTTAATTAACAGCTTGAAGTTAATTGCACATCTTTCATACTCAAAGAGATGGATTGATGGGGCGAGGGAGGGAGAGCAGAGAGTGGGGCGGCATTGCTGGCCCGAGCGGCCGTAGTGGAAGGGGCAGTCGTTGATATTTCCTTTCCATCTTCAAATTTGTGGCTTGGTGTGAACCTGTGTTTTTGTGTTTTGTGGTCCTCGCTGATGGCAGTTGGGTCATCGGCCTTGGAGGATGGGTTGAGAGGACTGGGATACCGGCTCAAGGTTTCCTTCCATGACGTCTCCTCCTAAAATTATACTTCAGGTCCACTTCCCGTGGCAAGAATTGTTCTGCTTATTTTCACTCCTTGATGCAAATCGAAGCAAGTTGAAAGTGTAGTGCCTTTGAACTATTTCATGAGTGTATAATGTTTCTGGAAATAGTGCAGACCTAACTTACCTGATAGCAAGGAAATATATAGGAGTATTGCTTATTTGTGTTGCTTGTTGTTTAATCAGGAGGAGCCCGGGCTACAAGAAACAAATGAGCGACACTTGGAGAGGAAGGGATCCAAAAATCTAAGCTTCACTCGGCATGTGTAAGGAGAGCGCCGGCCAGTGAAGAAAGGGTGTTGCACATTGAGTAAGGAGAGCGCCGGTACGAAAGGTCTTTGGCAAAAGAAAAAAGAAAATTAAAAAAACCCTTGGGCACCGGTTGGTACCACCAACCGGTACGAAAGGTCTTTCGTACCGGTTGGTGGTACCAACCGACCTTTCGTACCGGTTGGTGGTACCAACCGGTGCCAAAGGACCTCCCCCTGTGTTAACTTAGGCGCGCGAGGCCAACTGTGCCAAAAAACCAGCAGCGCCGCACACAGAGCCGAGCTCGCCGTCGCCCGCAGCTCCACGCGCCGCCGCCGTCGCCATCGCCCGCAGCTCCACGCGCCGCCGCCGTCGCCGTTGCCCGCAGCGCCACGCCACCGTCGTCACCGCGTCGCCCGCCGCTCCACCTCTTCCCGCGCCGGCAACCCGAGGTGAGGACCGCCCTCCTCTCCCTCCCTCGCCTCGCCTCCCTCGCCTCCCAGGCCGCCGCGCGCCTCGCCGGGAGGAGCCCGCGCGCGCGTCGACTGCCGCGCCGCGCTCGCTGGCGGCCTCCCCTCACGCACGCCCGCGGCCTATTCGACGAAATGCCGCGCCGCGCCGCGGCCATCTACCCCTGGTAGCCGCCGTGCGGAGGGTAGGCGCAGGCGGCATGGCCATAGCCGTGCTGCTGAACATGGCCGCCGCCGCGTGGAGGCCCCTTTAATACCGGTTCGTAAGGAACCGGTACGAAAGCGGGGGGGGGGGGGGGGGCGGGTTTTGTACCGGATTTTTTATACCGGTTGCGCAACCGGTACGAAAGGCCCTCTGGAACCGGTACGAATGCCCCTTTTTCTACTAGTGGAGCAACACCAATTGCTTGATTTGTCTGTAATAGTAGTTTTTAATTGGATTAAGGCTAGAGATATCTCCAACATGTATGATTGTGTTTCCTACCTTTCCATTTGTTTACTGGATCATTTCTCAATATTTCAAATGAAAAAAAAATTCTTGCAAACAATACATTTCACTATATATTATGAAAATACGCATGTCTGTCTTGACGAACTTGATTCATAGTTTTAAATAGCGCGTTATGCCTCTTAGCGGCGGACCTCTTCTAAACGCTACAGAGTGCTATAGCGGTGCTGTAGCGTGCTATTTAAAATGTTTGTTCATGTGTTTGGGCCAAAGTCTCTTAGCGCAGGACCTCACTAAACGCCATAGCGTGCTATTTAAAACCATGAGTTGATTTTTTGTGTTTATGTATGAAAATCAACAACATAGATGTTTCATATTTGATAGATCAACTGGCTTGTAAATATATCTTTCACGCTATTAAATGTTTGGTGCATCCGTAGAAACTAGACAGGTCCTTACAGAAACACTACAACTTGCTTTTTTATTTTGCTCTGGACCGTTTCCTTCTCCCGCTTTTGTATACAATAAAGTTTTATCTGTATGTCCGCAAGTTTTAAATTTCCCTTAGCAGAAAGGGGTAGGCAGCATCGAAAGAGGCTCATTTGAAGCAGTGCACACATGTGACAAGCTTCTAGCATTTGTATTTTTGGGTACATCCCAAGATTGCTTGTGTTACTGGATGTCGCTCTATTTTGCGCCACGTCTAAGTTTGGTAAAAACCTATTCACCTTTTACATCCAAAGGTTGTATTCTTTCAGGCTGCAAAATGCACCCTATAGCTATTCATGCATTTTCTTTTATACACAGTCAGACTTCATTAATATATTATCAATTTTAGGCAATGATGCATCAAGCAGGAGTTTAGTCAGTATTCAATAACATAGGATTTTCTTTTTTATTTTACAGATAAACAAGATGTGAAAGAGAAAAGGTGGGCACTTGGTTCAATCCAAATAGAACTTGTTGATGGGAGAGGTATACGAGGAAAAGGGGGCAAATAGATTTATGTTTTTGATCCTCGACGAGAAATTTTGGGTTTTTTTATGCTTGCACCTTTTCTTTTGGAAAAAATAGATATTTGCTGCGAATTGTACCCAAAAGTTCCTGATTTTTTTAGCCTGACTAGATATTGCATGGCATGTCATTCCGTTTTTAGATGATGACCTGCGATTCTTCTACTGCTGCAGTGCATCCCTTATAAGTGATAGTGATTGAACTATTATGAGCATCCTTTAGTTTGCTGCAGTTTCCCCTGTGAAATGCTTTCCCTATAAAGTGTTTGCATGACCAGTTGAGCACTTTCCCAATAGAGAATTTCAATTACGTAGAAAATCCATATGAAGAGATCTATTGTTTTCGGATTTACATATGGATATCTCTTGATCTTATTGTGGGTGCATGCGTTGCTGGTGTCTTTAGCCATTTTAGCACCGAGAGTTCGGCTGTAAATAATTAGATGAAGCTTTGTACAATACATAAACAGGAAGGGAATTGTGATGTTATTTTGTGCGCACTCATCAGCTCATTCTTCGCACAGTCAATTTTGTTTATAGTTACTACTTCTGCTTGATGCATGTCCTGTACTCACCATATGGCCATCCTAAAAAGGGAGTATAAAATATTAAGGAGGAGAAACAGTGGTTTGTATTTGCGAAAGATTTACTCCATGGCAAGTCATGTTATTCCACCATTACCATATCCCTCTGATTCCTCACATACCATGGTATTTTCTCTCCTCAAAGCCAAATCACCACAAAACAAATAACCAAGTTTTGGAAATCCAAACTAGGATTATACATCTTTATTATTAAAGCATTGTTTGTGATGATGGTACAATTACCGTTATTTAGAAATCACTTAAGGATCTCAGACTCTCAATGCAGTTTAGCAACTACAATTCCCATGGACCCTACACTTGTTAATTGCTGAATGACAGTACCATGTAGCCGTTAATGATTTCCAATGTAATCATGTTTGATATACTTCTTCTATACTTGACATGTGTAGTTATCTCCTCCTGGCTATTTTACTTGCGACAACTTTTCCTCAAGGATAGGCAACCATTGATCAGTGTTTTTACCAAATATGCAAAGTAGCATACCAGCCTGATAAAATTGTATTCTTTGGTCCATATGATAATTATGATTTAAATTTGGTGTGCATTTAGAAAACATATAGATAGATATGAAAATGTTCCACTATTCAAACTTCATTTCAACTTTTTTTCTACAACGATTATTCTAGATTGAGTGGTTGTGCAATTAAAATTTTAAAACGCATGTCACCATGCAGCAATCTGCTGAGCAAAATGAAATGAGAGAAGTTTAAGGAAGGGGTCATTTTAGTCAATTATATATATTTTCTTTTTGTTTTCGTTTGAATTTTTTATCATTATAATGTATTTGTTTTCTCAACTGAATCCAAATGTTCATTGCCCTACACTACTCATAACCAAATCAAATCAAATCTTACCAAAACCTCAACTAAATCAAAATTTTCCTTGCCTTCTCCTATCCATAGTCAAATTAAATCTTACCAAAATCTAAAATATGTTAGATGTCTCTATTATTAAATCCATACTATTCCCTATTGTTAAAGGAAGCCACACGTCATGTTCGTTTTGCTTTGTTTCATAACACCACCTATCGATCGAAGAAAAAAAAATACACTCGATCCCACCCGTGAGCAAAAAAGGAACGGTGAAAACCCACACATGCTTGCCTACTCCGCCCTCGATTCCTCGAGCAGCCTTTGTCCAATAGACACCTTCCAATCTTCCATCCCCATGCCGCTGCCCCACGCACGCTGCCGCACTGTATGAGTCCCCTTCTTCTCACCCACGCGCCCTGCATGAGTCCTTCGATCGTGATCGCGCGGCTGATGGCGATCTACATGGGACAGTTGGTCATTGACCTTGTTTGATGCGTAATTTTCTAGCGTTGCAGCTCCGGGCAGTTATTGTGTGCAATTCTTCGGGCTCATTGTATCTCTACTACTAATGGAGCAGTTGGTAGTCTCCGTTTCGGGTTTTTTCCGTCCCACCTCCCACCTTCGTCCGAGTTTTTTTCGTCCTTCCACCTCGCACGTAATCGCAACTCCACGGTTTTATTTTGTCTGGTTTTATTTCGCCTCCATCTCCCACCACCATCCCTTCACGCTGGTTTTTGCACCCTCTCAATAAAAACTTTTCTAATCTTTCCAAACTTTCCTAACCACCCACGTTACAAGCGGGCAGGAACCGATAGCACATTACAAACAATGAAATCACAGTTTCCTACCCGTCAATTCCAAATCCTAACTTTCCTAATGCATCAATCCCTGCCTTTCCTAACAACCAAATCGCATACAACAAATCATAATTACTTTTTCGTAGCAGGTTCACAAATCACAATCTTCCCGGAGAGGAAGAAAAATCGCTGGTCCTCCTCGCTATCATTTAGCTCCCCACCCCACCGATCCGCTTTGACAAATCAGCGGAACCAACCGTCTTCGCGATCAAACCCGTCTTCTCCGCAGCCACCAAACACCGCGGTAGCCGTCAAAGTCGAGTCCCCTTAGTCATCCTACCATCTTCTCCGCTGCCCAAGCCGAGCCACCGTCCACCATCTACGACGTAGGCCTGGCCATCCGACGGTCGCGACCAACCCTACCCGCTACGGTTTCCAGGTGTGGCAGTGCTACAGACGTAGGCGTGGCTTTCCGAGTTCCTGGGCTTCGTCGTCGTCGACCTTCAGTGTCCCCTCACACAGTTCCGCCGGCCCGCCGCTCGACCAGCACGCATCGTCCCATGTACGTCCTCATACCCGTCGACGCCCCTTCCCCGCCTCAAGCTCTGCCACAACAACTCCTCCGGTCTCCATCCGGCGTTAGTATCCAAGCCCCGTCTCACACCGGTGCATGTAGGTAGCTCCTGGCCTCTCTATGTAAAACTTATTTTTTTACAGAAGCAGTATACTAGTAGAAAACGGGCCTTTAGTCCCAGTTCTAGAGGGCCTTTAGTCCCGGTTCTGCAACCGGGACAAAACGATCGGGACTAATGCCCATTAATTTTAGTCCTGGTTAGCTTACAAACCGGGACTAAAGGAGCTCCACGTGGCCGCTGTCTGGAGCAGGGCTGGAGGACCTTTAGTCCTGGTAACACCAACCGGGACTAAAGATTTTTTTTTTGAATTTTTCTTTTAAAATTTGAATTTTTTTTTTACGATTTTCAAATTTCTGAATTATTTGACATTTTAATCTCTAATCACCCCTCATCATTGCTTCATTGTGGAGCACTCATTGCAAATCGTCTAACTTCCCGGCCGGTCACCCATCCTCTCACTACTCCAGGCTAAGCACGCTTAACTTTCGAATTCTATTTTCCCTAGTTTCCAAGTCTGCACTAGTTGTTTTCGTGACAATAGTAAGTTATCAATCCTATTAACCCTTAGGTCTTGATGTCACATGATTTAATTTTTTGAATTCCAAACAATTATTAAAATAAAATAAGTAATAATAATATTGAATTTCAATGAAAATAAAATAAGTAATAATATTATTTTATTCTTTTTTTGCTATTTATTCATTTAATATGGCATAATTAATATCTTGAAACCTGTAAATCGAAATTTGACAAATAATATGTCCATTATTATCAGAAAAATGTGAGGAATCCAAATATGACATCATTAATTTTTTAAAATATTTCTCATATGCTGGAATCAATTGCTTCTTGGTGATGTGAACCGGATGAGAACTAATGATCTGGATTCATTGATAAAATGGTTATAATTTTCTGATCTGGTACTAGCTCAGGTATAAAATGGTGAATCCCTGAATCACTATATACAATGTCTGTCCAGTTGCAGCAACTGCTGTTATTTGATTTTAGGAGTTAAACGTGAGCATGAAGTCACATGTTTCACCGTTTGAGTTTGAAACTGTTATTCTAAAAAATAATTATTATTTAGTAATACTAATATTTATTGAATAAGTAGCTTGACCATAGTTTGACCAGAGTTTGACCAAAAATTCAAAAATACATAAATTTGAGGATAACACATTTTCCTTTCAGAATTTGAGGATTCTAAAAATTTGCAAAATGGCCGACGGCAGTCGAAATATTTTAATTTTTGAAGTTTTTATCATTTTCTTTTGTTTTTTTTCAAAACTGAAATGGCGATACGGGGGGGGGGGGGGGGGGGAGAGTTTGGGAATTGCAGAAACTCCTTTAGTCCGGGTTGGTGTCCATCCAATTCTACCGTCGACTACATCTGCTAGCACCATTCCAGTTAGAGTCACAACTAAGGTTACTACAACATGTTAAAATCTACAAAAAGAACTAACTAAAAATAATTAAAAACAACATTTAAATGACTAAAACAACTATATAAGCAAAACAGTACTGTTTTAATTAAAATCTTAATTAAAATTATTCTAAAAATAACCAAATAAATCTTACCATGACAACAATCTAACATGTGACTAGGGAGCAAAAAGAATTAAATTAAAAACTATTTCTAAACTCAAGTTATTCACAATCTAGGGTTTGAAGCAAACTTGAACAAATTCAAATTTAAATTATTCGAATTTGAAAACTAATGGCACAAACAGAAACTAGACAAAATTTTGAATGTAATGCAAAAAAAATCACTCAAAAACATCAAATATCCTAAAAGATATAAGCAATTTAAAACAGAAACTAAAAATAGAAAACAAATGGAAAAACAGAAAAGAAACTTTCAAAACCCCTTTAGTCCCGGTTAGTCCCGGTTGGAGACACCAACCGGGACTAAACCCCTTTAGTCCCGGTTGGTGTCTCCAACCGGGACTAAAGGGGTTCGCACTGGCCGCAGCCCCTTTATTCCCGGTTGATGTCTCCAACCGGGACTAAATGTTGCGTTTGACCCGGGACTAAAGCTAGCCGAGCCCCGTCCGGCGTCCTAGGCCCTCGAACCGGGACGAATGCTCACATTAGTCCTGGTTCGTAACGAGACCGGGACTATTGCTCTGATCTGCCCAGGACCAAAGCCCTGTTTTCTAGGAGTGGTAGCATTGTAGAAGGCTAGATGCAGGATGATGTTGCTATTTTATTTTTTGTGATTTTTGTTAATTGGGGCCATATGTCATATGTGTACGTGCAGAATGTGCTAAATGGTGCTTGATCTAAATTTCAGAAATTTCATATGTATGTGCCTTCAGAAATTTCAGAGATGACACAGCAGGATGCTGCTATTTTATCCTCCTTGATTTTATTGAATGGAGTAATATGTGTTTGGGTTGAACGTCTCGTAGTCACTTACCTGAATGTGCTCAATAGAGTTTAGAGTTCATGGGATGTGACTCTATGTACGTGGCTTTCCGAGTTCCTGGGCTTCGTCGTCGTCGACCTTCAGTGTCCCCTCACACAGTTCCGCCGGCCCGCCGCTCGACCAGCACGCATCGTCCCATGTACGTCCTCATACCCGTCGACGCCCCTTCCCCGCCTCAAGCTCTGCCACAACAACTCCTTCGGTCTCCATCCGGCGTTAGTATCCAAGCCCCGTCTCACACCGGTGCATGTAGGTAGCTCCTGGCCTCTCTATGTAAAACTTGTTTTTTTACAGAAGCAGTATACTAGTAGAAAACGGGCCTTTAGTCCCAGTTCTAGAGGGCCTTTAGTTCCGGTTCTGCAACCGGGACAAAACGATCGGGACTAATGCCCATTAATTTTAGTCCTGGTTAGCTTACAAACCGGGACTAAAGGAGCTCCACGTGGCCGCTGTCTGGAGCAGGGCTGGAGGACCTTTAGTCCTGGTAACACCAACCGGGACTAAAGATTTTTTTTTTTGAATTTTTCTTTTAAAATTTGAGAAAAATATTTACGATTTTCAAATTTCTGAATTATTTCACAATTTAATCTCTAATCACCCCTCATCATTGCTTCATTGTGGAGCACTCATTGCAAATCGTCTAACTTCCCGGCCGGTCACCCATCCTCTCACTACTCCAGGCTAAGCACGCTTAACTTTCGAATTCTATTTTCCCTAGTTTCCAAGTCTGCACTAGTTGTTTTCGTGACAATAGTAAGTTATCAATCCTATTAACCCTTAGGTCTTGATGTCACATGATTTAATTTTTTGAATTCCAAACAATTATTAAAATAAAATAAGTAATAATAATATTGAATTTCAATGAAAATAAAATAAGTAATAATATTATTTTATTCTTTTTTTGCTATTTATTCATTTAATATGGCATAATTAATATCTTGAAACCTGTAAATCGAAATTTGACAAATAATATGTCCATTATTATCAGAAAAATGTGAGGAATCCAAATATGACATCATTAATTTTTTAAAATATTTCTCATATGCTGGAATCAATTGCTTCTTGGTGATGTGAACCGGATGAGAACTAATGATCTGGATTCATTGATAAAATGGTTATAATTTTCTGATCTGGTACTAGCTCAGGTATAAAATGGTGAATCCCTGAATCACTATATACAATGTCTGTCCAGTTGCAGCAACTGCTGTTATTTGATTTTAGGAGTTAAACTTGAGCATGTAGTCACATGTTTCACCGTTTGAGTTTGAAACTGTTATTCTAAAAAATAATTATTATTTAGTAATACTAATATTTATTGAATAAGTAGCTTGACCAGAGTTTGACCAAAAATTCAAAAAAACATAAATTTGAGGATAACACATTTTCCTTTCAGAATTTGAGGAATTCTAAAAATTTGCAAAATGGCGCGAGGCAGTCGAAATTTTAATTTTTGAAGTTTTTATCATTTTCTTTTGTTTTTTTTCAAAACTGAAATGGCGATACGGGGGGGGGGGGGGGGGGGGAGAGTTTGGGAATTGCAGAAACTCCTTTAGTCCGGGTTGGTGTCCATCCAATTCTACCGTCGACTACATCTGCTAGCACCATTCCAGTCAGAGTCACAACTAAGGTTACTACAACATGTTAAAATCTACAGAAAGAACTAACTAAAAATAATTAAAAACAACATTTAAATGACTAAAACAACTATATAAGCAAAACAGTACTGTTTTAATTAAAATCTTAATTAAAATTATTCTAAAAATAACCAAATAAATCTTACCATGACAACAATCTAACATGTGACTAGGGAGCAAAAAGAATTAAATTAAAAACTATTTCTAAACTCAAGTTATTCACAATCTAGGGTTTGAAGCAAACTTGAACAAATTCAAATTTAAATTATTCAAATTTGAAAACTAATGGCACAAACAGAAACTAGACAAAATTTTGAATGTAATGCAAAAAAAATCACTCAAAAACATCAAATATCCTAAAAGATATAAGCAATTTAAAACAGAAACTAAAAATAGAAAACAAATGGAAAAACAGAAAAGAAACTTTCAAAACCCCTTTAGTCCCGGTTAGTCCCGGTTGGAGACACCAACCGGGACTAACCGGGACTAAATGTTGCGTTTGACCCGGGACTAAAGCTAGCCGAGCCCCGTCCGGCGTCCTAGCCCCTCGAACCGGGACGAATGCTCACATTAGTCCTGGTTCGTAACGAGACCGGGACTATTGCTCTGATCTGCCCAGGACCAAAGCCCTGTTTTCTAGGAGTGGTAGCATTGTAGAAGGCTAGATGCAGGATGATGTTGCTATTTTATTTTCTGTGATTTTTGTTAATTGGGGCCATATGTCATATGTGTACGTGCAGAATGTGCTAAATGGTGCTTGATCTAAATTTCAGAAATTTCATATGTATGTGCCTTCAGAAAATTCAGAGATGACACAGCAGGATGCTGCTATTTTATCCTCCTTGATTTTATTGAATGGAGTAATATGTGTTTGGGTTGAACGTCTCGTAGTCACTTACCTGAATGTGCTCAATAGAGTTTAGAGTTCATGGGATGTGACTCTATGTACGTGGCTTTCCGAGTTCCTGGGCTTCGTCGTCGTCGACCTTCAGTGTCCCCTCACACAGTTCCGCCGGCCCGCCGCTCGACCAGCACGCATCGTCCCATGTACGTCCTCATACCCGTCGACGCCCCTTCCCCGCCTCAAGCTCTGCCACAACAACTCCTTCGGTCTCCATCCGGCGTTAGTATCCAAGCCCCGTCTCACACCGGTGCATGTAGGTAGCTCCTGGCCTCTCTATGTAAAACTTATTTTTTTACAGAAGCAGTATACTAGTAGAAAACGGGCCTTTAGTCCCAGTTCTAGAGGGCCTTTAGTCCCGGTTCTGCATCCGGGACAAAACGATCGGGACTAATGCCCATTAATTTTAGTCCTGGTTAGCTTACAAACCGGGACTAAAGGAGCTCCACGTGGCCGCTGTCTGGAGCAGGGCTGGAGGACCTTTAGTCCTGGTAACACCAACCGGGACTAAAGATTTTTTTTTGAATTTTTCTTTTAAAATTTGAAAAAAAAATTTACGATTTTCAAATTTCTGAATTATTTCACAATTTAATCTCTAATCACCCCTCATCATTGCTTCATTGTGGAGCACTCATTGCAAATCGTCTAACTTCCCGGCCGGTCACCCATCCTCTCACTACTCCAGGCTAAGCACGCTTAACTTTCGAATTCTATTTTCCCTAGTTTTCAAGTCTGCACTAGTTGTTTTCGTGACAATAGTAAGTTATCAATCCTATTAACCCTTAGGTCTTGATGTCACATGATTTAATTTTTTGAATTCCAAACAATTATTAAAATAAAATAAGTAATAATAATATTGAATTTCAATGAAAATAAAATAAGTAATAATATTATTTTATTCTTTTTTTGCTATTTATTCATTTAATATGGCATAATTAATATCTTGAAACCTGTAAATCGAAATTTGACAAATAATATGTCCCTTATTATCAGAAAAATGTGAGGAATCCAAATATGACATCATTAATTTTTTAAAATATTTCTCATATGCTGGAATCAATTGCTTCTTGGTGATGTGAACCGAATGAGAACTAATGATCTGGATTCATTGATAAAATGGTTATAATTTTCTGATCTGGTACTAGCTCAGGTATAAAATGGTGAATCCCTGAATCACTATATACAATGTCTGTCCAGTTGCAGCAACTGCTGTTATTTGATTTTAGGAGTTAAACTTGAGCATGAAGTCACATGTTTCACCGTTTGAGTTTGAAACTGTTATTCTAAAAAATAATTATTATTTAGTAATACTAATATTTATTGAATAAGTAGCTTGACCAGAGTTCGACCAAAAATTCAAAAAAACCTAAATTTGAGGATAACACATTTTCCTTTCAGAATTTGAGGATTCTAAAAATTTGCAAAATGGCCGACGGCAGTAGAAATATTTTAATTTTTGAAGTTTTTATCATTTTCTTTTGTTTTTTTTCAAAACTGAAATGGCGATACGGGGGGGGGGGGGGAGGGGAGTTGGGAATTGCAGAAACTCCTTTAGTACGGGTTGGTGTCCATCCAATTCTACCGTCGACTACATCTGCTAGCACCATTCCAGTCAGAGTCACAACTAAGGTTACTACAACATGTTAAAATCTACAGAAAGAACTAACTAAAAATAATTAAAAACAACATTTAAATGACTAAAACAACTATATAAGCAAAACAGTACTGTTTTAATTAAAATCTTAATTTAAATTATTCTAAAAATAACCAAATAAATCTTACCATGACAACAATCTAACATGTGACTAGGGAGCAAAAAGAATTAAATTAAAAACTATTTATAAACTCAAGTTATTCACAATCTAGGGTTTGAAGCAAACTTGAACAAATTCAAATTTAAATTATTCAAATTTGAAAACTAATGGCACAAACAGAAACTAGACAAAATTTTGAATGTAATGCAAAAAAAATCACTCAAAAACATCAAATATCCTAAAAGATATAAGCAATTTAAAACAGAAACTAAAAATAGAAAACAAATGGAAAAACAGAAAAGAAACTTTCAAAACCCCTTTAGTCCCGGTTGGTATCTCCAACCGGGACTAAACGTCTAACCTTTAGTCCCGGTTGGAGACACCAACCGGGACTAAACCCCTTTAGTCTCGGTTGGTGTCTCCAACCGGGACTAAAGGGGTTCGCACTGGCCGCAGCCCCTTTATTCCCGGTTGATGTCTCCAACCGGGACTAAATGTTGCGTTTGACCCGGGACTAAAGCTAGCCGAGCCCCGTCCGGCGTCCTAGCCCCTCGAACCGGGACGAATGCTCACATTAGTCCCGGTTCGTAACGAGACCGGGACTATTGCTCTGATCTGCCCAGGACCAAAGCCCTGTTTTCTAGGAGTGGTAGCATTGTAGAAGTCTAGATGCAGGATGATGTTGCTATTTTATTTTCTGTGATTTTTGTTAATTGGGGCCATATGTCATATGTGTACGTGCTGAATGTGCTAAATAGTGCTTGATCTAAATTTCAGAAATTTCATATGTATGTGCCTTCAGAAATTTCAGAGATGACACAGCAGGATGCTGCTATTTTATCCTCCTTGATTTTATTGAATGGAGTAATATGTGTTTGGGTTGAACGTCTCGTAGTCACTTACCTGAATGTGCTCAATAGAGTTTAGAGTTCATGGGATATGACTCTATGTACGTGCCTTCTATAAAATTTAGACATGATGAATTCATATGTCTATGTATATGTGCCTTAAGAAATTTCAGTGATGAAGCATTTCTCAGTCTATGTATATGTCTATTTTGCTTTTTATAAAAAAAAGATGGGAGTATTGCTATTTTTATTATTATTGATCCACTGTATAATTTCAGAGGTGGCGCCGTGCAACTATACATGGATTTTTCATCCATAGTACTAAATATCCAGATTTTGGTTTCAGTTTTTAGGGTATTCTTTTCACAGTTAATTAATGGCTATTAATTCCTACAGTAACATATACGTATTACAAACCTCTTTCTTTTTAGGTCCCGATGATTCTTGCATCCATGCAAAGACCATATATGCTGTCTCCAGAGATCAGTTCTGGCACAATGTTTCTCTAGGTACTTTGTGGATGCATCTATATGTTCCGTCAATGTAGAATATCTTTACTATTAAAGGGGATTCTCGTCGATGTCGATGATCTACTCTTAAGTTTGTATTAGTTTGTTTTTGCGATAATGAACATGCAGAAATTGATATTACATTTTCGACAACACTGATTTATTTATTTTATCAATATTTTTAGAGTTTATTATTACTTAGCATCTTCGGAAGCTAATGCCTTCTGGCATCTTTAGATGTTCATTCAGTTCTTGAAGTCATATTTTTATTCAGAGTTTTTGAAACTTAATATTATTAAACTTATCTTGTACAGATTCAATTCCTAAATTCTTCCTCATGAAGCTATGCATTGTACCTGCAAAAAAAAGCTATGCATTGGTGCAGATTTATTATTTGTAGATGTTCATCTAATTGTATCAAGAATCTAGAAAGCATGGCATCATTGGTATGACCTGATGATTGAAAAAATATGACTATTTGCCTGCTAAGTATCGCTCCTATCTGAACTCCACTGAGTGTTTCAACAGGCATGCTCCCTCTTTCCTTGATATTTTATGGTTGGGAGAATAAATTTGATCATGTAATTTTTCTTTACGATTTCATAGCATGTAACCGGAAAATAATTCAGAGTTATGTATTATTTTGTTTGCCACATAATTTTTTTTAATAATTCTATTTGATAGCTTCTTAGTACGATTGTAGAAATTACATCTCTCTCTGCTACTTTTGCACAACCACGATTATAGATTTAACATGAGAGGGGAGAAGAAAATTTACCCCGGCACAAAAAAAACTGAGGGCACTAATAAACTTTGCCACAACAGTTTTTGTTTTTCAAAGTGCGCCTGTCATGTTTGAACAGTGTGCACGGTATCTCCGTCCTTCATTTGAGTTCTACCGGAAGAAGGTGAGAATATTTTATTGTCCTTTTGTCTAGTCACAAGATCAAGTAAATGTCGAAGCCGAATATGGTTTACTAGCTCAATTTAAATCCCTAATTTACTACTAATGTAGTCTATAAAGAATGCCCGTGCATATCAGTCGATTATTTTTCTCCATTTAATATTTTAATCATGACTTATAGTTTTATGTACTAACCTCTCGTCATAATTATTTTTGGATTAAATTTAGCTTTTTAGAAGTAGTGAAGAATAGTTTTGAGTTGGTAGGTAGTCAACCAAATTATAGTTCTTGGTTGAAGGCTCCTTGATGAATGAGACCCCATGCAGATGCGACAATGACCACAGGAAGAGATCAAGAACAACGTCTTACGGTGTTCCTCCTCATCACCGCCACCGCCACCGCCACCAACAACAACAATGACAACCAGCTCATGGGACGGCTACTAGAGCGTTGGAGCCTTCTTGAGAAGGCAACACAAGGGAGAGTAAAGGAGAGAGAGGGGAGAGATCGGGGGAGAGAGATCTTGCAGGTACTCATTGGTAGGACAAGCACGTTCAGAAATGTAAAACGGGATTTGGTGGTAAGTCACCATTGTGTTTGTTCCCAATCTGTCAGACACCGTAACTTTCATGTCAAATGTGTTGTAGAAATGCTCTTCGATAAATATGTTTTTATCGGTAAAAAAAGAAATTGCCAATGTAGCCCGTTGCAACGCACGGGCTTTCTACTAGTTTAAGATTGTTCACCACTCATGCCAAATGGTGCAATTATTTGGGTTGCGCCCCCCTAATTCCTCTGGCACGCGTCCATGCTGATTTAGCTAATTTTTTTTAAATAATACAATTTTTTTATTAATTTGCATAAATATTACGCAGATATTTTTATTTTCAAAAATTATACACCATCGGCCCGCTGCAGGCCGACTGGGCCTAGTCGGCCCACCGCAGGCCGATTGGCTTCCAGTCAGCCTACAGCTGACCGACTGACCTATTGGCCAGGAGGTGGCAGGCCTGTTGGCCAACTGTGGGCTGATTGGATCTAATTGCCTACTGTGGGCTGATTGGATCCAATTGGCCTACTGTGGGCCCATTGGTGCATGCCCCCATTTTCTACCTACGCGGACGTTTCCCCCTTAGTTCTCGGGCCGCCATCTTCCGCCATATTTTCCCGCTTTGCTTGTTCCCGCCATATTTTCCCGCTTTGCTTTTTCCCGCCATATTTTTTCGCTCTCTACTTCCCGCCATATTTTCCCGCTTCTGTAGTTCCCGCCATATTTCCCGCTTCGGTAGTTCCCGCCACATTTTTCCCGCTTTCTTAGTTCCCGCCATATTTTCCCGCTATCAAGTTCCTGCCATATTTTCTCGCTCTCTAGTTCCCGCCAGTGTCTCCCTCCCGCCTTTCTTTGTGCTCTCAACCTATAAAACACCCTCGGCAGTAACGTGGGTAAGCAGTCTAGTGTAGTCTCGTATTCCCGCCAGTGTCTCCCTCCCACATTGCTCGTTCTCGCCATATATTCCCGCTCTTTAGTTCTCGCCAAGATGTCCGGATATCCTTTTGATCGTAGTTTTCACCCTAGTATGTCCAAATGTCTTCTGGATTTAGCCGCCGATTTCAGGGTACACAACATATTAGTTCCGTGGGACAAACTCATTAGTACTGACACCCTACTGAATGAGCTTGCTCACGCATTATGTAGGTGCGGGTGGCCTTCCAGGACCTTTAAGGAGATACGGGAAGAACTTCTGAGGTTGCAGGGAAGATGGATGAAGCAACAATCTAAGGGTGAAGCATACCTAAAGTTTGCAGCAAAACATATTTTTTTATGGACAGACGACAGCGAGGATGAAGACGATATCTGCATGCCGCCGCTTCCGAGTTCTGCATCGTCGAAGGGCAAGAGTTCTGCATCGTCAAAGGGCAAAAGTTCTTCATCATCGAAGGGCAAGTGTACTGCATCGTCGAAGGGCAAGAGTTCTTCATCGTCGAAGCGCAAGAGTTCTTCATCGTCGAAGGGCAAGAGTTCTGCATCGATGGAGGATGACGATGATGACTTCATGTAGTTTTTATGCTGTATGTTGTAAGTTAAGTTGTACGTATCGTTTAATTTAGATGTAGTTCTATCTAGTTGTTTGTAGTGTCTTATTGTAGGAGCATTATGTTCTATCTAAATATGATGTTGTAGTTCGGATAACAGAGTACTAAATAGAGTAGGCATATGTCTCATACATAAGTACATAGTCATTTGTCTCGTACATAGAATAGACATAAGTCTCATACAGAAGTAGATGGTCATGTCTCTACTGATAGATAGAAGTGTCACTGACGACGTCTGCCCTGGCGCGGAGGCAGATCTTGAGGCGGCGTCGATCCCAACCTGTTGGGTGCCCTAACCTAGCGAGGAGGAATCTCAGACTCACCCTGGTCATACTGTGTATCCTGTGTGGGGCCAGGTGGAGGAGTCGAGAACATGTTCATCCAGTCGGTGTGCTGCGACATCTGAGCCTGTATGTTGTCCTCAGGATGTTCGTAACACCCCCATTTATCATGTGATGCCGACATAGACGCATGATATCCGTAGGCTCCTACGTTAAGTCATGAAGAATAAGGTCGCCTCAACTAATATTGAAAACAACAAATATGAAGAGACATACCTGCTGGCTGTGACGACTGCTCTGGCTGAAACACGAAGCTCGACGAGGGACCCTGCTGCTGTGGAGAAAACATGAAGCTCGACGTGGGACCATAGTGCTGCGGGTGCTGCCACGTCGAACTGCCAGTTTGGTCAGGAGGGGGTGGCCTGGTCATCGGCTGATGTGCTAGACGTGGACGTGGCTGATGTCGGTGCGTGGAGTGACGTGGCTGCTGCTGCTGCTGCTGGTGCTGAAGAACGTCGCTTCTCCGGGTGCACGTGATAGCCTCGTAGGCAACCCGTATCTTATTCTGCATGCGTTCCAAGAAGGGCTGTAGCACAGGCCGATGTTGAAGAAGAGGTCCAGACGGCAGTGATCGTCCAAAGGTGGTCACGTCGTCATATAGTTCGTGTGTCAAACGAGCCTGAAAATTTTCATGCCGATTATTAAGTATGCACGTCAAAGTATGTCACAACTTTACTTAAAGAAAATATATCTTACTGCGTACTGCCTAGAGCCCGAAGTATCATAGCTCGGGTACATATCCGACGGAGTAGGGTCAGGTATCTCCTCTGGGTGAAAGTGCTCAATGATGCGTAACCGCGTTCCGGTCATGTAACGTCGGAAATAGAGATTGAATTCATTGAGATCAAAATTGTGATTCTCGTGCCATAGATGTGTGTTTGCTGTCTCCCATTCTGTAACATACGGCTCTAGTCTAACTAGCCAGTCAGCAGTTGTCCTATTCATGCCCTTCCTCGTCGACCTAAAATTGTGGTGTGTGTTCAACAATAACGTAATGCTTTGAATGGAGTACTGTCAAAGATAATGCAACATTGAAAAACTGGTTAATACCTGTCGATGTGTGTTGGCACCGGGTTCTTTGTAGGGGGAGGCAGCTCCAACTGCAGAAGACCAAGTTGCCTCATAACCCTCTCTTGTGCCATCTCCTCGACGAAGATATCAAAGATGATCTTTGATTTCGTCATCCAGGAATCTTGGTCCCTTGTGCATAGCACAGACATACCACCAAGGTATCTAGCATGTATGGCTGCTTCTGTGTAGGGCTGCCAGATGAACCTAGTGTATGTATCAAACTGCTCGTTCAAAGCCGTGTATGCCTTCCTGGTCTGATCACTAGCAAAGCGTCTCTGCAGAAAACAAAATTTAGTAGCCGCTAGCATTGAACTATCTCTTGTGCACAAAAAAGTTGCATTAAAATATAACACGATACATACCTCGCGACGTGTCCAACACAGACCGAAAGTCGTCAGCATCGAACATGGCATCTATAGGCTGATGAACACGTACATCTGGTCGCCCTATAGATAACCTCTCCCACGACCACAACTGTAGGAATAGAGGGCATCCAAGAAGGGCTGGCTTTCTCCATGCAAGCTGGCAGCCATTGCACATACCTCGGTATGTAGCCGCTAAGACTGCCGAACCCTAACTCCTCTGTCTGATCTGATCTGCCGTCTCAGCGCTCGCTATCTTGAGTGCCATAGGGATGTAGAGCGCGCTAATAGTGGTGACATGGTTCTCTGTGAACATCACCTTGCCGAAAAGCCACATTAAGTAGGCCTCCAGGCTCCGAGTTATCTGTTCCGCACTCAACGGCGCCGGGAACTTCTGGACCTGCATTAAGCAAAGAGAAATATTTAGTAAGCGCCACGTATCTTCTCTAAAACCATTTGCACGATAACTTGAAGATAAGAGGTAGGGGAACTAACCTGGAAATTGAGCAACCAATCATACTTAGGTCCGTGATGCTCCCATACCGGATCCGGAGCATCCGGAAAAACACCATGAAAATGTTGTGTAAGACCGAGCTCCCAACCAGCCGGTGCGTCCAATGGTCCTATGGCATGACCAGCCAATGGTAGTCCCAGCAAAAGTGACACATCCTCTGGAGTAGGAGCCATCTCTCCCCATCGGAAGTGAAACGTGTGGGTCTCTGGCCTCCAACGGTCCACTATGTAGCTCAACAAGGAGGAGTCGATGGCGAGGCGTTTGCAGCCCGGGATCGACTCAACCAGACGCGCGAAAGGTAAAAGGCTGGCCCATTTCAACCTTCATGACAGAACATTTCAGTTAGTGTCTCCCATTAATATGCATGTCAGTGTGCAAATTAATAAAGCACGTACCGCTGAACCCATCCTGGGTTTATCATCCAGTTCTCCTTAGGAGTGTGAGTGACCAGAGGCACAAGCTTTAGCTCATACCATATCGCAGCACGATGACCCCTATCAATTTCCCCATTCAGCAGCCACATTCCCGCCATTCCTGCACATACCAATTTCAAACATAGTTGTCACACTTAATACAAATGTAGAACATAGTGCCACACTCAATACAAATTTCGAACATAGTTGCCATACTTAATACAAATTCAGAACATAGTGCCACATTTAATACAAATTTCAAACATAGTTGCCACACTTAATACAAATTCAGAACATAGTGCCACACTTAATACAAATTCAGAACATGGTGCCACACTAATACAAATTTATAACATATTACTGCTATCTTAACTTCTTCCTCTCCCTCTTACTCCTCTACCTCCTCTACCTCCTCTTTGTCCCCGGTTGCCTCGTCCACAACTAGTACCACTGGCAGTGACGAAAGTGGGATAATTAGTGTCTCTATGGCCAAATTCATTGCATAGAATGCATTGCCTAGTCGGACCTCCTGTTTCAGATTCATCCATATCATTCCGGATGCGCTGACACTGTCGTCTGCCTCTACTTGTATGCATATGCTCTGGGTTTGGAATGTAACGCCTTTCAGCGGGGTTGACGTTGTTGAAGTTACCCATTGATCGAAAACCCATCAACTCACCTGTCTAGGTATTGAGGACAGACTCTTTAAAAAAATGGAGACACAAACGATATTGCGTCCATTCCAAGCTGTCCGCAAGCAGCAAGTACATGTGAGCAAGGTAGGTGAAACAATTTCGGTTTGTTGCATGTGCACTCACATGTTGGCCAGGCTTCATTTCCAATTTTCACCTCATGCGTCCTCAACTCATTTGCACATCCGAATTTGTTGTTGACTAAGCGGACCTCAAACCTTCTCTCTTGATTACCGATGGCGACTACAGTGTGTGACCTAGCTTTTTGCATCTTGTTGTCCATGTACTTCGTCACTCTTTCACAGTAACGTGTATTCGGGTTGTTCAACATATGCTGCTCTGCTTTTTGACGTCTATCTCTGAAATACTTCACGGTGCCATAGAAAATACCCTCAACGATGGCTGTAAGTGGCAATGCCCGGTTTCCTCTGAGGACAAAGTTGTATGTTTCTGCGAGGTTGGTTGTCATGACACCGTACCTTGCTCCATGTGTGTCATGTAGCAAAGACCACCTCTCCAGAGGCTCATGCTCTATCCACTGCTGGAAGGTTTTAATCGACCTTCCGAGCCTTCTCCTAGTACCAGGTGGGTCAAAACCTGCCAGGTCACATAGCCCAACAGGCTCCTCCTCCATGGCCGCTGATCCTGTTGCCAACTGTGCAGCTACTACTTCAACATGTGCCCTCACCGCTGCATCTCTTGCAGCTTTCCTGTCCCTAACATGTCTCCGCGTGCACACAATAAGTCTGTCACGTATCAAATTGTACTTCCATAACTGGTTCTGCTTGCAGAGTTTTTTGAACAGATTCATCAGGCTCTTATTTCTGAACTGTGGGAAGAAATTAGCCCCCAGATGGCGCATTCACCAACGGCTCTGCAAGTCCTGCCATGGAGTTTGTTCCTCAGGGCCTGGGTTTCTTAGTGTCCTTATCGCACTGAGTATACAAGCATGCCTGTCATGAAGGATGCACACATTGGGCTTCTCCTTCACAACTGATATTTTCAACTGCCTGAAGAACCATGTCCAACTTTCAATGTTCTCACTCTCCACAAAAGCAAATGCGAGTGGGACAACTTGATTTTGGCCGTCTTGACCTATAGCTGTTAGGATCTGATCCTTGTACTTGCCAGTGAGAAAAGTACCATCTACACATATCACCGGTCGGCAATGCCTGAAAGCTTCGATGCATACACCAAAAGAGAAGAAGAGATGATGCAGCACCCTCACAGTTGGGAACTCTGGCATGAAGAGGTCTTGGATATCGATATAGGTGCCTGGATTCCGGTGTTGCAGTGTGCGGAGGAGCTGGACAACAGAGTCATATGCATCAAAATAAGAACCAAATCTCCTCTCAAGCGCCGCATGCTTAGCCCTCCAAGCCTTGCCATAAGAAATTCTGTACTTCAACCTGGCAAAGACTTTTGTCTGGATTGCCTTCACTTCCATAGCTTTGCCCTCCACTATCTCATCGTGAAACAACCGAGCATTAAGCGTCGATGAAAGGTTGGCATGATCTTGAGGGATGCAGGGAATAAGACAAGTGTGATTAACTAAGTCACTGATCACCCAACTTGTGCCATACTTAGGGAGATAGCCGTGCACCCTGGCGGGACAATCTGCGTTCTTGCATACCATTGTCAGGTATTTTTGACTTGACACCTGAGCTGTGAAAACCCTTTGCGTGGACATTGCCCAGTTAATTATTGCATCCTTCAGAGCTTGCTTGTTGGGATACATAGCACCCGCTGCAATATTGTTCTGGTGATATTGCTAGGCAGAATCTGTAGGGTAACGCAGCAGAAAACAAAAATTTTCTGACCTACGCACCAGCCCAGGAACACTATGGAGACTGCATAAAAGGTTTGATCATTTTCGTTACCGACTCGGAGCGCAGCGGAAGTAGATTCGATGACGATCGTCGGTGCAGATCCCCGCAGCTAGGATTTACAACCTCCCAACCGCGAGGATGTACTCCCTCATCTGCCCCTCGAACAGCCCTCCGGGAGGCGGTCGGACAGTCCCTCGGACGGTGTCACGGACAGCCCTTCGGGAGGACCCTCGAAACTCAGACGGTTACTCGGACAGCCCTTCGGGAGGACACTCGAACAGCCCCTCGGGCAAAAGGACGAAACTACGACCTCTCTACAGAGTTGCACACATACGGTGTCATCTATCCGGCAGGGCTTCGCCGTCCAGAACTAGTTCCCACCGGAACCCAGACAGCCTTTCGGCACTACGAAACTATTTCGTGGGAGGGAGAAAGAATGCCAGATCATGCATGGCTTGTGTGAGAGAGTTGGAGTGGAGTTGGAGAGCACCTCTCCTCCTCCTTATATAGTGGTGGAAGGGGTGGAGGGGGCTGAAAATCAGCCCACTAAACATGCACCCACCAAACAAGGAAAACATGTTCCCACCAAACATGGAGAAAACATGTTCCGTTGTCCATGGTGTTCCCCCAAGGGGCCCCACCTTCCTCCCAACACTCTCCACCAATTGTGGGGGCTGCCTCCCACCATGGGGGGCCCCCCCAACATTTTGTCCAGCCACAAGGGGCTGCCCCCTAAAGGGGGCGCCCCCAAAAACAGCCCAAAAACAGCCCCCACGATCCGTGGGGTCTTGTCCCCTCACGCTGGGACAAGATGTTTTCCGCGACTATTATTTCTAAAAAATTCCGGAAGGTCCCAGAACATTTTCGGCACCCTCTAAAATTATCTGGACGCGCTCTGGAACATTTCCAGTATGGTGGTTTAATTTAAAACCATCTTTGTTTACCCGGTAAACAACTCCGGCAGCTCCGAAACTTTTTTTCGGTTTTTTGTCCAGAAAAATTCCAGAAATTACCAGACCAATCTGGCAACCTCCAAAACATTCCCGGTGCTTGCCGAAGCCTTTTTGGATCAATGGTTTTATCCGAAACAACTTTTTGGTTTTACCGAAACTTTTTCGGTGTTCTCTCCGGAACTTTTCCGTTGTCTCTGAAACTTTTCCAGTGACTTTCTCTCGGACTCCTTGTCTAGTATTCAGCAGATAGATGACCCTTAAGCGTGTGACCCTATAGGTTCGTTGAAGTATAGACATGACCGGAACACTTTCCGATTAATGATCAGCATCGGAGCCGTGGACACCCATATTGACCCCTATACCCACACGAATGAATATTCGAGTGAACCTCCAGTTGCCGTGTGCTATTCCTGTTGCTTCGCGATATGTTACAAATAGCCGAGGTGAGACATGTTGGCATTCCCGTGGATCAACAGCTTGTCCACTATGCTAGTTACCTCGTTACCGGTATTGTTCTCTTTTCTCGTTACCTTGTTCCGGCATCCCTGTGATCAAATCACATTGTGTCTGGCCAGACGATGATGGATACCGTAACACAGAGAGGGCCCAGAGATATCTCTCCATCGCCAGAGGAGCAAATCCCAATCTTGAGCTATCAAGTTACTTGACAAACTTCTCCATGAACCCGTAAGCCGCCGTAATAGCCACCCATTTACGGATGACGTTTAACAAACCCCAAAGTTCATGAAGCATGCATGAAGAAACTCGATACTCTCATGGTCTAAGGAATCATGCAAACGTTAACCATCTCTGTGTTATTAACCATTAACTTGTGACGAATGTAACTCATAGCATAACATCAATTCGGGTCGATTCAACACAAATGTTCTTCTAAATTGTGCCCTCAAAGTTGCTGGCATAGACATGCCCATGATCAGGAAAACAGAACCATCATGCAACACTTGAGCTAGTCTTAGAGGCCAGACTAGGAATACATTTTATCATTTATTATTCCACACGTGCATATGAGTCTTCCTCCGAGCCTCGTTTTATTTGTAGACTCGAGAACCATAGCAGTTATAGCATGGAACATAAACCTAATTATGAACAGGGAGATAATCAATAACATTTATTATTGCCTCTAGGGCATATCTCGTACAGACTCCCACTTGCACTAGAGTCAATAATCTAGTCAATGCTAATGCACTTTACACCTGTGGCACACTGGTGTAAATATGCTTCGCTTGTGGTATAGCCTGAATGTCCAATGGATCTGACGACTTCAGCTCCGTGTGTATCTTTGCATATCCTCGCGTTTTCACGCTTTCACAAAATTCATATTTTGTGTGGACTTGGCTTGGTATGTATGCGAATCACAGGTCGAACCTGGATTCCTCAGACTGAGTTATGGAGCAACTACTTGCAGTAGTGTCCCATTGACAAAAGCCATCTTGGAACCACTAAGTTCATGAATGAACTATATGATTCAACATCTTCTTTGTCACTTTAAAGGCGGTAACATACTTCGCCTCTGTTATAGAATTCGCCACAGTAACTTGTTTGGAACATTTTCCAACTAACTGTGCCACCACATTGTGTGTTACACAAAACCCTTAATTTAAATTGAAAATCGCTTGGAGCATGGATGAAGACTGTATCGATGTAACCTTTTACAACGAACTCTTCATGATCTCCGCTTGCGAGAAAACATGTCATCAGTGCTACTATAGTACTCAATGACCCTTTGTCCCATGATCAGTACTTTTGATCACCTTGGTATCCATACTCGCAACACCTTGGGAGTATTGGACATATCTAGTTGTTTTACATACCATGGAATACATGATTAATCCAAACATGAAGGTGTGTGGAATCTCCATCATGTATTTTACTCATCAGTGTTTTGAGACACCGAGTCTTGTAAAAACTCTTTCCATGTGACTTCGGCAAGAATGACTCCTTGGTGTTTTAAATGCTAAAAGGTTTTAGCACCTTGTCAATATGTATTCATTGCTTAGCCCCATTAGGTAAATCTATCTCCATAGATCATCATGCCTAATATTGAGGCTATTTAGCCTAAGCACTTCATCAAAAAACTATTTCAAACGAAGTCCTAATTTGTGTCAAGAAATTTATTTCCAATTACCAATGTGTCAAGCACACAAGGTTTTTAGAAATATTATTATGCTCCCACTTACTTTCTTGAAATACAAGCATCTTCGTTACCCATTGATGAAGTCAAACCCCTTTGACCATTTCATCAAAACACGAAGATTCCGACTCCATTTTGCTCTCTTCTGTCCATCGCTGGAACTCTGAAGTTTGCATACCTACTAGCATCCTCTGGATCGACAAATTACTTTGGACTGTATCACATACAAGTGCTAGGTTTTATTCCCATCAGATGGAAATCCTTTTGTCATCAATGTTTCATATCTCATGATTGAAATATGTATTAATTGCTAGTTCAACACGAACCGACTTTAAGCATCGCTACGGTGAGACAATCTCATCGTAGTCAACTCTTTGAACTTGTTATTGCAACAAGTCGAGCTTTATGGATAAAACATTTTTATCCGTATCAGTTTTAAGTTCCATAAATATTCATTAGACTCTAAGTCTTCCGAAAGGTGTATCAAGGTTTTAATCTTGAATCACTTATGTGGAAACTAACTCGGGTTGCATTGGCATTTAGCCAATTCCGGAGTCAGGGCCCATCAATGCTTCCTTGTGTATCGTAGGTATATTGTTGTCTAACAACAATATCTCGTTTGCGCACCTGAGAGGTTTGCACGAGCCTTGCATACATGGTTCAGCTGCAAGTTCGACCGAAGTCCATACATTTTATTGTAGAGACTTCCGTATCAGTCGCAGTAGGAAACTCTGGAATTACTTCCAAGGTCTCTTTCCTTTGACCTGATGACGAAGATACTAGTTATCTCGTCGAGTTGCACTGTCCTCCCACTCACCTTTTGTAAGAACTATTCTCTTTAAAGGCATACCGTTTTGTGACGAAAACCTTTGCCTCGGTATAGTGGTGGGGGAATACCCAATGACTTGGGATAACCTACAAAGTAGCACTTGTCTGATTTGGAATAGGATTGTAACCTTTTACACAAGCCCCATATTCCAAATGTTAAGAAAAGATATAACATGGTTGGGCGTACCATACCATTGCGTCACTTCAACAGACCTGATGAAGCTCTTTTCAGTGTAAAAGCCGCAGTCCCTAAAGCATCACTTTTAAAAGGGATAATGCCAAATTTATTTATGTCATCTTTGATCTCACCATATCATAAATGGTTCGATTACATCTTCACGGACTTTCCACTTGCAGTGGTGTTCCGGGAGGTGCAAGTTATGAAACCCCTTTCACAACTCATCAGACATTCGCTAAACTTGTAACTCAAATATTTCTTTCTGCAATCGAATTGTAGAAACATAATTTTCTTGTTACAATAACTTCTACTTCATATTTGAAAACCTTTCAACTGATTTCAAAAGATCCAGACTTACGTCTCATCAAGTAAATATCCACATATCTACTTGAGTCATTTCTGAAGATAGATAAATCCACTACTTGCAACAACCTTTATCGGACTACACACATCAAATGTATGATCACCAATAAGTTTGTTGTCCATTCCTTATGGCCTGTGAACGGTATTTCAGTCACTTCTCTTTTCGGAGGGAAGTTGCAAGTGTTAGATGATTCAAAATCAAACGACTTGAAAATCCATCATAATGGAATTTATCCATGCGGGTTCCTCCAATGTGACCAAATGCAGTGCCACACTTGTGTGGTATTCTTTTAGTCTTGCGACATTTAGCGTCAGTGATATGGATGTATCATATTACCATCAATATTCATAACATACATCCCATCTAGGATGGAAGCATGGCCCTTCATGTTATTCATAATACTGAACAACAATTGTTGTTTTTATGAACAACTCTTTTGCAACAAACATTGTGCAATGGGCTAGAGTGTATGAAACTCTAAAATGAATTATGAAAGTAAACCCAGAGGTAATGTATTATTATCAATATTCATAACATACATCTCATTCATAATGAAAGTATGGCCCTTATGTTATTCATAACATCGAACATCAAAAGTTCTCTTATAAACAACCTTCTTGCAAGATACCTTATGCAATGGGCTAGAGTTTGTGAAACTCCAAATGAATTATAAAAATAAATACAGACGGTAATACACCGATGGAAGGTATAGTAACATTTACTATGTTCCCTGTGTATACCTAAAACTCATTTCTGGCTAGTCTTTCAGGCCATAGTAGTTCTTACATCGAGTTGCAACAGAATGCAATCGAGCGGGTATCTTTGTGATTAACTCACAATACCCAAAAATTAGTGATTAACATGTTTAACCATAATTCCCAAGAACTATATCTTTGACCAGCCTTCTATACATCAAAAACTTGTATGACATTCATACATGAGCTGGATATTCCAGTCTTCTTTCCTTTTTGCCATTATACTTCTAACAGTTTAACTTTTAGTATTTCTCCTACTCTCAGAAGAAGCACCGAACTTAAGAGTGGCGTTAGCCCCGGACTTCCTAGGTGTGTAAGTCACACTAACATCCTTCGGACACTTCCTTTCTCTTTAAGTTGTTGTTTTATTCACCTTTCATTATATGACAGGCGTTCTTCTGGATCCGTCTCTTATCAGTCTAATGCATAGTAAACTCCTTTACTAATAGTTTGCAAACAAACATTGCTTTGGATATCTCATATCTTTTAGCCTTTGTCTGTCTCTGAAAATGATTTTCAGATTCCATGAATATCACATAACTATCCAAACTTTCGAAGTTCAGGTCTCATGGAAGCAAATGTATTGCACTTGACTGAAACGGAATTCTAGCTTTTGGATCGAAGGACGAGAGTCACATGATCCATAGCATAAGCGTGAGAATACCAAAGTATGCGATAGGACAAAGTCCTTCTCGGCACTCTTGAGGACAATCCTCACATTACGTTACCAACCGTAAAGTTTTAACCAGATATTTAACAGCTATTCAATTTTAAATAGGGAAGGTGGAAATGCGAGCCATTATTCTACAACTATTATGCATATAACACTTAGACAGTGTCCACAATTAATTGCACTGAGAATTAAACAAGTTAATTCAACAGTGCGCTCCCACTCAAATCAATATCTCTCATAATTGATTGTGAGTGATTCAAGACCCGCATTTCCATTCAACGCCATTGAACGAGATGAACACTGATGGCGCGAACTTCAATCGGTAGGCAAACTTGCCGATCACATCTCTATGTGACTCTTGTTTATCTTTCGATGGGCGTGTTCCGAGCTCAGGGAGATCCTTCCAGAACGTCAAGACAACCAAGTGATCTCGCTGCGAGATCTCAACTCACCCGCCTCACACATCCCTAATCGTTCGGACCCAGGGAGATCCTGCGATGCCCCGAAAAGTTAGGTGTCGTGACGGTGCTACACTTGGGAGAACACTAACTACTTGATATTTTGTGAGAGATCACCCTAATAAAAAGAGACTACCGCGCAATCAAGAAGGGTGCATCATAAGGGATAAACATCTCAGGCAATTCATAATAGCATGATATGGTATAGCCCTTTCTGACGGAGAAGTCTTGTATTTATTCGTCTTCGGCATTCGCGTCGGTGTTTACCTTTGCGAAGATTGCCACCACCTTGTCGACGCACCAGATAATATTGCTATCTCTATAGCTAATAAAATAATGCATTACAACAAGGTTGACACACAGGTCATTTAAAGTGCAATCATATGGCTCCAGCCATCATGCCAAATCATGACACGCAGGTCATGTTAATCAATTTACATCATATAGTCATCTCATACATAATCAAATTATTATGAGCACTGCTATACCACATCATATGCACATGCAAACCCTCCTGCAAAACCAAGTTAGACGCCTCTAATCGGTTCATGCAAAAACTTGTTTTACGTGGCTTCTAAGGTTTCGAAACAAACCGAAGCTACCAACGTCCATCATCAAGTATGATAATTCAAGTCGCTAGATTAACTTTCCAGGTTATATGAAAACCGAGATAATAAAATCTCGAGCCCCATACTAAACTTCGTCATACGCATGACCCCCGTGCAGATCATATCTGCATTGCCCTTTCGTCTGTGAAACATCCATCTTTCTTTAACTAAAGTGGAACCCAAAGATTTGTTAGCACTTCGTTGATCTGTCAATCAGCATACTCAGGTTCAGCATGAAAGGATCGCGGATTGCCAGAACTTTGTGAGATTCCACAATGCTGTCAAGATCAGGACTACGCAAATTCAAGGGAAGTAACAAGAACATCGGATAACAGATTTCATCTGCTACCCGCACAAATAATTTTCAGTAATAGAACTCATCTACTACCTAATTATATTGTGCAACACCCATACATCTCTTGTATTCTAGATCGCAACCTGCATCTACGCATAGCACGGGTCATGATGCCACTGTAGGGTAACGCAGCAGAAAACAAAAATTTTCTGACCTACGCACCAGCCCAGGAACACTATGGAGGCTGCATACAAGGTTTGATCATTTTCGTTACCGACTCGTAGCGCAGCGGAAGTAGAGTCGATGACGATCGTCGGTGCAGATCCCCGCAGCTAGGATTTACAACCTCCCAACCGCGAGGATGTACTCCCTCATCTGCCCCTCGAACAGCCCTCCGGGAGGCGGTCGGACAGTCCCTCGGACGGTGTCACGGACAGCCCTTCGGGAGGACCCTCGAAACTCGGACGGTTACTCGGACAGCCCTTCGGGAGGACACTCGAACAGCCCCTCGGGGAAAAGGATGAAACTACGACCTCTCTACAGAGTTGCACACATACGGTGTCATCTATCCGGCAGGGCTTCGCCGTCCAGAACTAGTTCCCACCGGAACCCAGACAGCCTTTCGGCACTACGAAACTATTTCGTGGGAGGGAGAAAGAATGCCAGATCATGCATGGCTTGTGTGAGAGAGTTGGAGTGGAGTTGGAGAGCACCTCTCCTCCTCCTTATATAGTGGTGGAAGGGGTGGAGGGGGCTGAAAATCAGCCCACTAAACATGCACCCACCAAACAAGGAAAACATGTTCCCACCAAACATGGAGAAAACATGTTCCGTTGTCCATGGTGTTCCCCCAAGGGGCCCCACCTTCCTCCCAACACTCTCCACCATTTGTGGGGGCTGCCCCCCACCATGGGGGGCCCCCCCAACATTTTGTCCAGCCACAAGGGGCTGCCCCGTAAAGGGGGCGCCCCCAAAAACAGCCCAAAAACAGCCCCCACGATCCGTGGGATCTTGTCCCCTCACGCTGGGACAAGATGTTTTCCGCGACTATTATTTCTAAAAAATTCCGGAAGGTCCCAGAACAATTCCGGCACCCTCTAAAATTATCTGGACGCGCTCTGGAACATTTCCAGTATGGTGGTTTAATTTAAAACCATCTTTGTTTACCCGGTAAACAACTCCGGCAGCTCCGAAACTTTTTTTCGGTTTTTTCTCCAGAAAAATTCCAGAAATTACCAGACCAATCTGAAACCTCCAAAACATTCCGGGTGCTTGCCGAAGCCTTTTTGGATCAATGGTTTTATCCGAAACAACTTTTCGGTTTTACCGAAACTTTTTCGGTGTTCTCTCCGGAACTTTTCCGTTGTCTCTGAAACTTTTCCAGTGACTTTCTCTCGGACTCGTTGTCTAGTATTCAGCAGATAGATGACCCTTAAGCGTGTGACCCTATAGGTTCGGTGAAGTATAGACATGACCGGAACACTTTCCGATCAATGATCAGCATCGGAGCCGTGGACACCCATATTGACCCCTATACCCACACGAATGAATATTCGAGTGAACCTCCAGTTGCCGTGTGCTATTCCTGTTAATTCGCGATATGTTACAAATACCCGAGGTGAGACATGGTGGCATTCCCGTGGATCAACAGCTTGTCCACTATGCTAGTTACCTCGTTACCGGTATTGTTCTCTTTTCTCGTTACCGTGTTCCGGCATCCCTGTGATCAAATCACATTGTGTCTGGCCAGACGATGATGGATACCGTAACACCGAGAGGGCCCAGAGATATCTCTCCATCGCCGGAGGAGCAAATCCCAATCTTGAGCTATCAAGTTACTTGACACACTTTTCCATGAACCCGTAAGCCGCCGTAATAGCCACCCATTTACGGATGACGTTTAACAAACCCCAAAGTTCATGAAGCAAGCATGAAGAAACTCGATACTCTCATGGTCTAAGGAATCATGCAAACGTTAACCATCTCTGTGTTATTAACCATTAACTTGTGACGAATGTAACTCATAGCATAACATCAATTCGGGTCGATCCAACACAAATGTTCTTCTAACATTGTGCCCTCAAAGTTGCTGGCATAGACATGCCCATGATCAGGAAAACAGAACCATCATGCAACACTTGAGCTAGTCTTAGAGGCCAGACTAGGAATACATTTTATCATTTATTATTCCACACGTGCATATGAGTCTTCCTCCGAGCCTCGTTTTATTTGTAGACTCGAGAACCATAGAAGTTATAGCATGGAACATAAACCTAATTATGAACAGGGAGATAATCAATAACATTTATTATTGCCTCTAGGGCATATCTCCTACAGAATCATGTCCATCGTTCACGATCATTGCAGATGAGAAGTCATGATTCCATGATGCAGGATTCGGGACCTCCTCTGCATTTTCTTCTTCATCCGACTCGTCAGAATCATCGGCATGACCCCTATCAACATCGGTGTCTTCTTCTTCCATCTAGTCCTGCATGTGCTCATGTACCTCATCAGCGTCCACCTCGCCACTGTAATCACCATCGGCATTTCCTCCTTCTACCTGACTACTCTACCCTGGTTCGTAACCATCAACATTTCCTCCTTCTACCTGACTGCTCTGCCCTGGTTCGTAACCATCATCTCCAGCATTTTACATAGATAACTGCTGTTGGAGATGTGACGCCCCCGGCCCGATCGTGCACTAGTCATACACGCAAATGCACACGATCAAGCCTAAGGACTCACAGGAAGATATCACAACACAACTCTAAAACATAAATAAAGTCATACAAGCTTTATATTAGAAGCCAGCGGCCTCGAGGGCTTGAATACATAAGCTTGCGTACAAGCGTCAGCGGAAGCATCAGATATCTATGAACAGATATGAAACAGAAATAGAAAGTCCTTTAGAAAGGCGGGGGAAAATAAAACACTACGATCGAAAGGCGTAGGCCTCCTGCCTGGGACCCTCCGATCCTACTCCTGGTCGTCAGTCAACTCGTAGAAGTATCCATCCTCGGGGTCGAAGTAGTAGTCGATCGACGGGGTATCTGTCTCAGGGGGCTCCCTCCTTTGCCCGCGACAAACTGATAAGGGGAGAAAAGAAAAACAAAGCAACCGTGAGTACTCAGAAGAACTCAGCAAGCAAGGATCTACACTACATATGCAACATTTTCAAAGGGAGGTTGTATATGTGGACTGGGCTGCAGAAATGCCAGAATAGAGAGAAGGCCTAGTCCTATCGAAGACTAGCATCCTCAGCGGTCTTGCAGAAATAGAAGAGGGTAGAACAGTACAATATAATGTAGTAGTATCATTAAGTCTCAACCTCACCCAGAGATCCTTTCTCGACTCCCTGCGAGAAAGCAATCCCAGAGCCATACAGTCATCAACCTCGTCCTGAGATCCCTTCTCGACTCCCTGCGAGAAGCAATCCCAGAGCCATATATCCAAGTATCCAGTTCTAAATTGTATCAATCAGGATACAACTCCGAGTGTCCTTTACCGTAGGACCGGCTATCGATAGAAGTATTCTTCCCTGCAGGGGTGCACCAACTTACCCAACACGCTCGATTAAATCCGGCCGGACACACTTTCCTGGGTCATGCCCGGCCTCGGCCAAACGACACATCGCAACCCTACCTACAGCTCAGCAGAGAGGTCCTCGCCGGTCTACATCCTAAGCGCAAGGGGGTCTTGGCCATCACCCCTCACCCTCCGAGTCGTTGCGCACATGGCTCAGATGCAAGCACCACCGCAATGGCGCCAATCACTCCATGCCGCACTGCTGAATTGGACGTCTGACAGAGCTTTCGGCTGATGCATACGATGCAGAACGCCCATACTATGCCCATGTGATGGTTAGTGCTATCAGACCAGAGGCCTGCTCGGATCAAATATCCAAATCGCTAGGACTAGGGGCTTGCGGTAACGAGCAGAGACTCACGAAAGATGTGACCCCGTTGCCCCATCTCGAGGACTTGCTGCAAGGGTTAAGAATGCCCGGCCGTGCCTCGTATTCATCACTCGGGCACCATACAGGCAACCCGTCTTCACATCACACGCGGGTACCCCTCAGGGTCGACCCGCCTTTCCAAGTAACAGTGTAAAGTCCAAGTATCCATGTGTCCATAACATCAGGGGAATCCGAGGTATCACCCTCGTTGGATTCCTACTTGATGTATCCGTCAAGGTGAACTCGGAGGAATCACCCTCACTGGGTTCACACTTGAGGTGTTGTACGACAGCGTCGTTACCGGAAGTGGTGAAGGAGGAATCACCCTCGATGACCATGACCGAATAGCTACTCTACAGAGTTAACATCAGAAGTGCTACAAGAGGATTCACCCTCGGCACTCGATAGTAACGCTGCAGTGTCGTTACAACTAAGGGGGGTGATGTGCGGTGTCGGGGCCTGGTCTTCAATTCCCGTTGATCGGTTCTTCTGACAATCGAGCGCGGCAGTCGGGATAAGTGGGGTCACTGATAGGTCTCTACCCAGCCTAGACTAAACAGTTTAGGATATGCAGGTAATTATCAACAGCAGGTTACAATGAACAGGCTATGCATCAGAATAGGTAAAGCAGCAGCAGCAGCAATTCTAATGCAAGCATGAGAAAATAGAATAGGCGATATCGGGATGATCAAAGGGGGGGCTTGCCTGGTTGCTCGGCGGCAAGGGCAAGGTTGTCAATGGTGGCGTCGGTCTCCGGAGCTGCGTCGGTCTCGGGGACGACGTCGGTGTCGGGGGCTACCGAGAGAGAAGAGGGGGAGGAAACAGTATAAATATAGAGCAAACATGAGCAACACGAAGTACGACATGACAATACGCTGTGCCGGGTGTAGTCTAATGTAAGGTTGCACGTCACCGAGGAAGGGGGAATCCATCCGGGAATATTTTCCTGGTTCCGGACATTTGTCAGACAGATGACCGGAGGGGATCGGTTCCATGTTCGGATAGTTAGGGACGTGTGGCGGACGAACGGACCGCGAATCCGAATTCGTCTTGTCGTTCTGAGCAATTTTCATGTAAAAAGTTTTTCGATCGGAGTTACGGATTAAAAGATATGATTTTCTAAAGTTTTATTAATTTCTGGAATTAATTATTTATTTAAATTCGAATTATCCAAAACAGTGCAGAGTGACGTCATCGTGACGTGTTGCTGACGTCAGCAGGTCAACTGGTCGGCTGACCAGTCAAACCAGACAGGTGGGACCCACATGTCATAGACTGTGACATTAACAGTGGGGTTAAAATTAACTAACTGGGTTAATTAGTGGGTGGGCCCCAGCAGTCAGTGACTGATTAGTGTTTAAACTAATTAATTAACTAATTAGCAGATTTTTCTAGTTAATTAAATCAGTTTAACCAAGTGGGGCCCGCATGTCAGCGAGACAGGGCGGCCACGTCAGCTGTTGACCTGGTCAACAGGTCAACTGGGGCCCGCGGGGCCCCACAGTCAGTGGCCCAGGAGCGGGGCCCATCGGGGCCAGGTCAGCGCCGGCCGCCGGAGCTCTCCGGCGAGCCCCGACGCGGTGGCTCATATACGGCGAGCTCAGAAACGGCGCACAGGGCATCATTTGCGACGCGGTTGGCGGCAGCCGAACGGGGAGACGACGCCGCGTCGATCTAGGGCACTAGCACGAGGCGGGGCAGTCGGAGACGAGCGCTGCGACGGCAATGGCGGACGGCGGCGTTCGGGCGAGACGGCGAACGGCGTTGCAGCGCGCGTGCGAGCGAGCCAAGAGGCTAGGCGTGGCCTACGCGGTGCAGTGAGTGCGATGGCCACGGGCACGGGGCCCAAAGGTCGCCGGGGACACGTCGGCGACGTGCACAGGCGGCGGTGGGTTCGGGCACGGCGAAACCTAGCGCTACAAGCTACGGAGGGCCGTGAGGGGAGAGGGGGAAGGAGCAGGAGCTCACAGCGGGGTGTAGCCGGTCAAAGTGGGCTCGGGGGAGGTTTGGTGTAGCCGGAGTCGGCGACGGAGTGCTGCGGCGATCCGAGGAGGAAGAAGACGGTGTGGAGGCGATGCAATGGCTCCGGGCTTCGGCTCGTTTGCGCAGTCGAAGGAGGCGACGATGGCGAGCACCGTGGACACGTCGTGGTGGCGAGAGGGGCACGGCAACCGTGGCTACGCCGGAGCCATGGCGGCGGTGGCGCTCGGGTGAGGGAGGAGCAGAGGAAGGAGAGGGAGAGTAGTGGCTAGGGTTAGCCAGAGGGGTCGAGGGGGGTCCTTATCCCCTCCAGGGGCGCGCGATGGCCGCTGTCGACGCAGGAGAGGGGGTGGGCCAGGTGCGGCGAGCGCGCGCGCACCAGGTGCTCGACAACGAGACCCGGGCGTGAGCAGTACGAAGAGGACGAGCGGGGTGGGCTGGGCCGGCCACTGTGCTGACTTAGGCCCAGCACAGTGGGCCTGTTTCCTTTTTTTTGTTTTTTGTTTCTTTTTCTGCTTTTCTTTATTCCTTTTTCTGTTTTGTAAAATGTGTGGCCCCCATTAGAGTTTTGTAAAATATGAGAGCTGGCCCACAAATCACAGCACAATATATCCTACCACCAAAAACTAGTATGGGGTAAATATCTTTTCATATTTATCTTAGATTAAATAAAAGGTAATTAAATATTGTCTTTAGTCACTGTTTGGGGATGTTTGAGTCACTTACCCATCTCCAATGATGTTGGTTTCAATTTTAGAATTGTCCCTGATTTATTTGCTATTTAATGAACAATTTAGTTTCTATGTTGGACAACTTTTATTTTCCACTTTCATTTAAATTTGGATTTTGACTTAGGAGTTGAAATGCAATATGATGTTAATGATGATCATGCACTGTTAAACATGATAACATGGCATAATCAAAAGGGTGATTACTGTAGTTAACCACCGGGGGTGTTACAGGAGATATGCCCTAGAGGCAATAATAAATGTTATTCATTATCTCCCTGTTCATAATTAGGTTTATATTCCATGCTATAACTGCTATGGTTCTCGAGCCTACAATAACCACGAGGCTCGGAGGAAGACTCATATGCACGTGTGGAATAATAAACGGTAAAATGTATTCCAAGTCTGGCCTCTGAGACTAGCTCAAGTGTTGCATGATGGTTCTGTTTTCCTGATCATGGGCATGACTATGCCGGCAAACTTTGAGGGCACAATGTTAGAAGAACATTTGTGTTGAATCGACCCGAATTGATGTTATGCTATGGGATACTTTCGTCACAAGTTAATGGTTAATAACATAGAGATGGTTAACATTTGCATGATTCCTCAGACCATGAGAGTATCGAGTTTCTTCATGCTTGATTCATGAACTTTGGGGTTTGTTAAACGTCATCCGTAAATGGGTGGCTATTACGGCGGCTTACGGGTTCATGGAAAAGTGTGTCAAGTAACTTGATAGCTCGAGATTGGGATTTGCTCGTTCGACGATGGAGAGATATCTCTGGGCCCTCTCGGTGTTACGGTATCCATCATCGTCTGGCCAAACACTTTGTGATTTGATTACGGGGATACTAGAACACGTAACGAGAAAAGAGAACAATACCGGTAACGAGGTAACTAGCATAGTGTTCAAGTTGTTGATCCACGGGAATGCCAACATGTCTCACCTCGGGTATTTGTAACATATCGCGAAGCAACAGGAATAGCACACGGCAACTGGAGGTTCACTCGAATATTCATTCGTGTGGGTATAGGGGTCAATATGGGTGTCCACGGCTCCAATGTTGATCATTGATCGGAAGAGGTTCCGTGTCATGTCTATACTTCACCGAACCTATAGGGTCACACGCTTAAGGGTCATTTATCTGCTGAATACTAGACAGGGAGTCTAAGAGAGAATCACCGAAAAAGTTTCGGACACCGGAAAAGTTTCGGACAGCGGAAAAGTTCTGCAGAGAGAGGTCACCGGATGAGTGCCGGTGAAACTGAAAAGTTGTTTCGGGGTATTCCATTAAGTCAAATTGGTTTCGGCACATGCCTAATAATTCTTGGAGGGTGCCAGAATCATTCTGTAAACTTCTGGGAATTTTCCAAGATGAAAACCGGAAATGTTCCGGAGCTGCCGGAACCGCTTCAGATGCTTTTCGCAGATGAAATAACTAAACTGGAATTGTTCCAGAACGCGTTGAAAATTATTATGGTGAGTACTGGAAATGTTCTAAGCCCACATAAATATTTTCAATTCGAACGGACGCTGAAAAATGTCGTCGTGAATAGTGAAAGTGCTTTTTGGTTTACTTTTTGGAAAGCCACTTGTTTGGGCTTTATCCCAAAAGATCTAGGGATGACATGGATGGATTGGGAGGCCCTCTTGGGGGCCCCCCAAGGGGTGTGGCCGGCCACACTTGGGGCTCCACCATGGAGCCCCTCTTGTTCCTTGGTTTCACTTCTATGCCCTTGGTGGAAGGACTTCATTCATGTACTTTTGGGTTTTATTGTAAAACCACCCTACCCCTTGGGATTTCCTATAAATAGAGGTGGAGGGGCAGCCCTCCACACTCATCCCTTGCTCTCATACTCATGCCATGCAATGATCTGGCTTCTCTCTCCCTCCCACGAAAAGAGTTTCGTAGAGCCGAAAGGCTGTCTGGGTTCCGGTGGGAACTAGATCTGGACGGCGAAGCCCTGCCGGATAGATGACACCGTATGTGTGCAACTCTGTAGAGAGGTCGTAGTTTTGATCTTAGTGCCCGAGGGGCTGTTCGAGAGTGCCTCACGAAGGGCTGTCCATGTGACGGTCCGAGTTCTGTGAGTCCTCCCGAAGGGCTGTCCGCGACACCGTCCGGGGGACTGTCCGACCGCCTCCCAGAGGGCTGTCCGAGTGGCGGATGAGGGTATACATCCTCGTGGTTGGGAGGTTGTAAATCCTAGCTGCGGGGATCTGCACCGCCGATCGTCATCGACTCTACTTCCGCTGCGCTACGAGTCGGTAACGAAAATGATCAAACCTTGTATGCAGTCTCCATAGTGGTCCTGGGCTGGTGCGTAGGTCGGAATTTTTTTGTTTTCTACTGCGTTACCCTACAGTGGCATCAAGACCCGTGCTATGCGTAGATGCAGGTTGCGATCTAGAATACATAGTGATGTATGGGTGTTGCACAATATAATTAGGTAGTAGATGAGTTCTATTACTGAAAATTATTTGTGCGGGTAGCAGATGAAATCTGTTACCCGATGTTCTTGTTGCTTCCATGGAATTTGCATATTTCTGATCTTGATAACAGTATGGTGGAGTTTCAATGTTCTGGCAATCCGCGATCCTGATTGATCAACGAAGTGCTAACAGTTCATTGAATTCCACCGTAGTTAAAAAGAAAGATGAAATTTCGCAGACAAAAGGGCAATGCAGATATGATCTGCACGGGGGTCATGCGTATGACGAAGTTTAGTATGGGGTTCAAAATTTTATTATCTCGTGCTTTATACACCCCGCATTGTTAATCTAGCGACTTGAATTATCATACTTGATGATGGACGTTGGTAGCTTCGGTTTGTTTCGAAACCTTAGAAGCCACGAAAAACAAGTTTTTGCATGAACCGATTAGAGGCGTCTAACTTGGTTTTGCAGGAGGGTTTGCATGTGCATGTGATGTGGTATAGCAGTGCTCATAATAATTTGATTATGTATGAGATGACTATATAATGTAAATTTATTAACATGACATGCGTGTCATGATTCGGCATGATGGCTGGAGCCATATGATTGCACTTTAATGACCTGCGTGTCAACCTTGTTGTAATGCATTATTTTATTAGCTATAGAGATAGCAATATTATCTGGTGCATCGACAAGGTAGTGGCAATCTTCGCGAAGGTGAACACCGATGCGAATGCCGAAGACGATGGAATGAAAGACTTCTTTGTCAGAAAGGGCTATACCATATCATGCTATTATGAATTGCCTGAGATGTTTATCCCTTATGATGCACCCTTTTTGATTGCGCTGTTGTCGCTTTTTATTAGGGTGATCTCTCACTTCAAAATATCAAAGTAGTTAGTGTTCACCCAAGTGTAGCACCGTCTGTAATTCGTATCTTTTCGGGGTGCGCCATGTCCACATGGGTACGAACGAATCGAGAGGAATGAGGCGGGTGAGGTCAGACTTCGCAGCAAGATCACTTGGTTGTTTTTGACGTTCAGGCAGGATCGTCCTAAGCTCGGAACACACCCATCGAAAGATGAACAAGAGTCACATGGAGATGTGATCGGCAAGTTTGCCTACCAATTGAAATTCTCGTCATCAGTGATGTCCACATCAATGGCGTTGAATCGAAGTGTGGGTCTTGTATCACTCACAAATCAATTATGAGAGATATTGATTTGAGTGGGAGCGCACTGTTGAATTAACTTGTTTAATTCACAGTGCAATTAATTATGAACTCTGTCTAAGTGTGATTTGCAAAATAGTTGTAGAATAATGGCTCGCGTTTCCACCTTCCCTGTTAAAATTGAATAGCTGTTAAATATCTGGTTAAAACTTTACGGTTCGTAACGTAATGTGATGATTGTCCTCAAGAGTGCCGAGAAGGACTTTGTCCTATCGCATACTTTCGGTATTCTCTCGCTTATGCTATGGATCATGTGACTCTCGTCCTTCGATCCAAAAGCTAGAATTCCGTTTCAGTCAAGTGCAATATGTTTGCTTCCATGAGACCCGAACTTCAAAAGTTTGGATAGTTATGTGATATTCATGGAATCTGAAAATCATTTTCAGAGACAGGCAAAGGCTAAAAGATATGAGATATGCAAAGCAATGTTTGTTTGCAAACTATTAGTAAAGGAGTTTACTATGCATTAGACTGATAAGAGAGGGATCCAGAAGAACGCCTGTCATATGATGAAAGGTGAATAAAACAACAACTTAAAGAGAAAGGAAGTGTCCGAAGGGTGTTAGTGAAACTTTCATGCCTAGGAAGTCCGGGGCTAACGCCACGCTTAAGTTGGGTGCTTCTTCTGGAAGTAGGAGAAATACTAAAAGTTAAACTGTTAGAAGTATAAAGGCAAAAAGAAAGAAGACTGGAATATCCAGCTCATGTATGAATGTCATACAAGTTTTTGATGTATAGAAGGCTGGTCTTGGGAATTATGATTAAATTGTTAATCACTAATTCTTGGGTATTGTGAGTTAATCACAAAGATACCCGCTTGATTGCTTTCTGTTGCAACTTGATGTAAGAACTACTATGGCCTGAAAGACTAGCCAGGAATGAGGTTTAGGTATACATAGTGAACATAGTAAATGTTACTATACCTTCCATCGGTGTATTACCGTCTATATTTATTTTCATAATTCATTTAGAGTTTCACAAACTCTAGCCCATTGCATAAGGTATCTTGCAAGAAGGTTGTTCATAAGAGAACTTTTGATGTTCGGTGTTATGAATAACATAAGGGCCATACTTTCATTATGAATGAGATGTATGTTATGAATGTTGATAATAATATAATACCTCTGGATTTACTTTCATAATTCATTTTAGAGTTTCATACACTCTAACCCATTGCACAATGTTTGTTGCAAAAGAGTTGTTCATAAAAACAACAATTGTTGTTCAGTATTATGAATAACATGAAGGGCCATGCTTCCATCCTAGATGGGATGTATGTTATGAATATTGATGGTAATATGATACATCCATAACACTGACGCTAAATGTTGCAAGACTAAAAGAATACCACACAAGTGTGGCACTGCATTTGGTCACATTGGAGACACCCGCATGGAAAATTCCATTATGATAGATTTTGAAGTCATTTGATTTTGAACCATCTGACACTTGCAACTTTCCTCTGAAAAGTGAAGTGACTGAAATACCGTTCACAGGCCAAAAAGAACGAATAACAAACTTATTGGTGATCATACATTTTGATGTGTGTAGTCTGATAAATGTTGTTAGTAGTGGATTTATCTATCTTCCGAAATGACTCAAGTAGATATATGGATATTTACTTGATGAGACGTAAGTCTGGATCTTTTGAAATCATTCGAAAGGTTTTCAGAATGAAGAAGAAATTATTGTAACAAGAAAATTATGTTTCTACAATTCGATTGCAGAAAGGAAGATTTGAGTTACAAGTTTAGCGAATGTCTGATGAGTTGTGAAAGGGGTTTCATAACTTGCACCTCCCGGAACACCACTGCAAGTGGAAAGTCCGTGGAGATGTAATCGAACCATTTATGACATGGTATGATCAAAGATGACATAAATAAATTTGCCATTATCCCTTTTAAAGAGTGATGCTTTAGAGACTGTGGCTTTTACACTGAAAAGAGCTCCATCGGGTCTGTTGAAATGACACCATGGTATGGTACACCCAACCATGTTATATCTTTTCTTAACATTTGGAATCACTACTAGGAAAAGGCTTATTAGTGGCGCACCTGTTTTGGCCATTAATGGCGCACTACAAGTGCGCCACTATCATCACGCCATTAGTAACAAATACTAATGGCGCACCCCTGGTGCGCCATTAGTATACCAGACAGTAGTGGCGCATCAGGAAGTGCGCCATTAGTATGTCCGCTGGTGCGCCATTAGTATGCCTCCCAGGGGGCCATATTTACCTTATGTTCTGGGTTACTAATGGCGCACTTCTATGTGGTGCGCCATTACTAAGTCAGATAGTAATGGCGCACCACATAGAAGTGCGCCATTACTAACAATTTTTTTTCAAATTTTTTTTCAAAAAAATGTTTTCAATTTTTTTTTGTGTTTTTCTTAATCTCGGGTCACTATGGCTTAATCTCGGGTCAATACGCTTAATCTCAAGTCAAATGGCACTAAGTGGTTAAACTTCCCGAAAGGTCACCCATCCTCACACTACTCCAGCCCGAGCACACTTAACTTCACAGTTCTATCCAACCCAAACACCACCTCACTTAACAAGCACTTGTTGATATATCTATGATATCAATCCTATTAAACATTGTTGATGTCTAGGACTTTGCTCATGTTCATTAGTGTGATGAAATTTTGAAAAAATATTTCAAAGTTCCTGGTCATATTACGTATCATATTTTGAAAAAAATTTCCAAAAAAAAAATTCGAAACCAAATTTTTTTTCTGTTACTAGTGGCGCACTTAGCAAATGGTGCGCCACTAGTAAGTTTGAATTTTTTTTCGATTTTCCCCCTCTAGATCTTAAAAGCTCCATATCTTTCGTTCTGTTAGGTTTTTAGGTATTCTGAAAATGTTTAACGGTGTTTCCCCGGTTAAATTCGGATGTAACTTTTCGAGTAGATGATTTTTCATATAAAAAACTTTTTCATCGGAGTTTGTATGCAAAAGTTATGCCCATTTTACAAATTCTCGAGAGATTTTGCAAAAAAGTCGAAAATTCATGTTTGTAAATTTTGCTAACAACTAGACCACATATCACATGGGAATCTTATTTTTTTTTTTTGACATTTCTATCATTTTCTTTTATTTTTTTTAAACTGAAAAGACGGTCCACGGGGGGAGGGGGGTGCATTTGGTGAATAAATTATAAGACTCAGAAAGTTAGTAATGGCGCACCACGTAACAGGTGCGGCATTAGTAACACGTGGTGCGCCATTACTAGTTTTGCAAAAAAAATAAAAATAAAATGTTTAGTAGTGGCGCACCAGTGGATAGTGCGCCATTACTAGTTTGAACTAGTAATGGCGCACTGTACCCAGGTGCGCCATTACTAGTTTTGAAAAAAAAAAGTAAAAAAAAAATTTGTTAGTCGTGGCGCACGGAGTGTGTGGTGTGCCATTACTAGTTAAAACTACTAAATGCCCTTCAAGAGCCGCACGCCCATCCCCTGAGCCGGCGCTGATGCCCGTTGAGGAGCGGCCGACGAGGTCATTGCGGATATAGGTATTGCAAGTTCATACAACCATTGGAAAGTTCATACACAGTTCATTCCGCCATTGCAAGTTCATACACAGTACCTATCTTCAAATACTTTGGCACGATCTGTAGGATATCAACCTACTACATTCAGGTATGTGTGAAGTCATCAAGGCTGCTAATTGATAGTCCATCAAAGCGATTCCAGATTAGAGCTCAAATTAGTGATGCAATAGAGCCGCTTAGTGTGCATATACAGTTGATTCCACTGACAACTAATACATCAATTTCATGAGTTTCTTTCTCGGAGCAATTGAGGCCAAACACCCAATCTGAAAAGGACAAGAAAGAAGAACTGTTTAATAAAGTTGGCACAGAACGAAAGCCATACAACTTCTTGCATGCTGTCACCAACATTATCATACATTCTTTGCAAAACTGAGTGTGCTGCTTCTACTTACTTGACTTGCTCACTGTCAGCAACATTCACAGCCTCTATTCTTCTCACTTGAATCGCTCGCCACATTGTTCTTCTTACTTTGCCAGAACTCTCGGTCTGCAGCCTGTCCAAGAACCAGACTCAAATAACCCAATCTAACAAAAAAAACTTGGGCCCAAGTGGCTTTGCCTCAGAACAAATGATAAATTAGTATGATCACTTATGTGAAATCTGTGTACTAAAGCAACTTCTGATCCCGTCCCAATACAGTAAACCTTGATATGTACTTGTAGTTCCACTCCCACCGGTCTTGGAGTTTAAGATGTTTCTCATGTAGCAATACCCCACCGGGAAGGAACTTAGCAATCTGTACTTATCTGTTTGGCAAAAGCAGTTCACAAAGTTAGTTCACAAAATCAGTTCACAAACCATCGTTAAGAGTTCTTTTGCTGTAGATTGATAGGTACGTATGGGGAATCCACAAAGCAAAGCAGCGGAACAAATGACATCGTCAGATGTACCTCCAGGTATGTGTTCGTCTATAAAACTTGCTATACATGTCAAGCACCATCCAGATTGTGATTTCGTGTACTGAAGTACTTGCAGATCAGATGGAGGGGACAAATGTTGATGAGAATTACCCAAGTATGCCAGGTATGAGGCTGTGCGGATATGGTAATCATAATTTTATTCTCTTTATGTGATCAATTATATCTCACTTACTTGTATGAACAACCCTCAGAACGGTTGATACTTGAACAGACCGAACAACCGGTTGAATTGTATGAACAACCGGTTGTACATTAGCAGATACCGTTGAATACATTTTTCAATTTATCACTGTTGTCCAAGATGATGAGGCACTAAAGTAAGTTGTATTGCTCTGCCTATTACTCTCGTACACAGCAGGCTAGGTATCAGTTGTAAACCACATGTACACTCACAAATTCTTTTATCGTTATTAAGAACATAGACATAATTAACCATGATAGTTTTGTGCGCTGTGTGCCTCGGTCTTGTAGCAGTCACCGGTATATTATGTGCATAGGTTTGGTTGTCTAGGTGTTATATATTTTTGTGTAATTCCACGTTGTAAGAGTAACATTTTGTCATCCATCAATTTATTTTCCTCCGTCATCCACATCGCCCTGTTTTTTCTGTCCTTCGTCTAAAAATAAGTTCACAATAGTTTGAAGACAGCAATTGACAAGTTGGATCTCACTCACGTATGTCAATGCTACTTACGATGTATGTGGGTTCTGGGAATGACACGCATGTACTTGGTTTCAATAAGCATGGCTTCTTAAGCGCATCAAGTAGATCTCAATACTTTGTAATAGATTTTTAATTGGATCATCACTTATATGTATACATTGTTAATTTGCTACTTTGTTATCACTTTTGATTCCAAATGAAATGGACTTCAATTATTATGCAATTGTGATTGTGTTATATTGTCTCTATCTATGACTATTTCACAAGCCCGTGGCAACGCACGGACATTATACTAGTAATAGATAGATAGATCACGCATGCATCTATGTTTTGTTTGTTTCTTGTGGATTCGATCACGCATGCAAAGATCCCCATCAAAAAACTCCCACATGCGGAATGCCAAGTTGGCTTTTTCATTAGGAGAGATATGTATTTTCTTTGTCGTGCATTGGTGTACACGTGGCCCAAGTTAGTTACATCTTTTAGGTTAGAGATCTTTTGTTTTTTCATTGACGCGCTTGCATGCGAGGGACCCGCATTTAAAAAACCTCATGCATGCAGATTTATTTTTAAGAGGAAGTGAACGTGGCCAAGTTGGTAACCCTTTTTTTAGGTGAGACATATATTTTTCTTTGACGTGCATGGATTTTTAGGTGAGGGATCTTTTTTCCTTTGACATTCATGGATGCGAGATATCCAAATTATGTGCAACTTGTACATGTTACTTGACCTATATACGTGTCAATCTATACTTGACCCACCATTATTATGTCACGCAGATCAAACGGTTATCGGTTAAAGATCCATCCGATCGAGGGTTAATATTTTCTGATTAACGTGGAATTTTCTAGCATATTTATCTTTTTTCTGGTTAACCCGTCAAGTACTTTTTATATATAAATAGATGAGGGGTTTAGGGTTTTGGAGGGTTTAGGGGTTTCATATTGTGTTTCCCCCTTTTCTTTTTGTGTTTACCATTCAATTCTTTTACATTTGGGGTTTTCGTTTTTATTTTATATTTTCCATTCAACTCGACGCTAGCTACTACATATGGCAATGAATGAACCATTACACCAATCGTCATGAATATAGAGAGAAGTGACCTCTATTTCTCCGTGCTTGGTCGAACAACAAGTTTTCGTATATCTATTCGACGCTACTACGTATAGTACACGTTGATGCGAAAGTGCTCTTTTGATCCCGAGCTCATATGCTCCCACATGAACAGTAAAATTTAAAAAATAGTAATTTTTTTAAAAAAAATCTGTTTTTTTTTGGGATAAACATTGATGAATGTTCTAACTGCGCGCAAAATTTCAGGTCGAAATGATATTCATGGAGGTCTGGGCAAAAGTAACAAAATTGATGCTCCAAAATGCTTCCAACAAAAGTCTTTTTGGACTATCGATTTTTTTCCCAGACCTCCACGAATGTCATTTCAACCTGAAATTTTGCATGCAGTTAGAAAATTTATCAATGTTCATCACAAAAAAAAATTCAGAATTTTTTGAATTCTTTTACTATTTTTTTGGATTTTACTGTTCATATAGGAGCATATGAGCTCGGGATCAAATACTCCATGTCCACGTTGATGCATATATACAATGTAACGTCTCCTACGATCCCTAATATGTAATTACCAACATTCACTACCAATTCTCGATGGTATTCTCCGGTTTTAGCTATGATCTCTTGAAGGAAGAATCCCGCCAATTCCTCTTGAATTGCTCGTATGCGAGCCTTTGGTAGGAGTTCGTCCCGCTTTCGTTCGATCTAATTTAAAGAAGGGGGTCAATATATATATATATATATATATATATATATATATGAATGAAACTCAACACAATTGATGGTAATAAAATAAATTTATGAATATTGTTTATGTACTTCAAGTTGTTGTAAATTTCTGCCCGTCTCACTGGTCGTCTGGCGAATGAACTCGCAAACGTGGTATCCACATAAATTAGTCCCCCTTTCCTGCCTCAAGCACTTTACGAGAGTAGAGTTCAATCAACATAATAATCAAGCATGATAATGGTATTCAAATTAACTAGAATCAAGGACATGCCCGGACCTAGCTAGTACTACTTACATTGAGTTGTTCAAACAGCAGCTCCTCTCTCCATTCACCCCTAACCTGCTTGATGAACTCTTTCCAAACCCTGTCCGGCAAAGAAAATGAATAAAGGAGTTATTAATTACTTGATATCAGGAAATGAACGATAGTTACCGATATAGTGCTATAACGATTGAAATTACCTCTGGAGAATTTTTTTCAGGTCCGCCCACATCTCAGGGTCTTTACGTAACGAGTCCATGACAAGTACTTTTCCTGCATCAAACTGAATGACTAGCAGTATAAAGTGGAACCTGCGCACGCATAGCTCATCAATTACACTAAACATCGAGTAAGCGAAACAGAATAATGTGTACAAGACACTATAACACTCACTGGAAGTTGTAAGGGAATAGTATTTCCCTTTTGATTTGTTGTTCAATTAACGCCCTTAGCAAGATCTTCTCTGTATCATTGGCGTTCCATTTTATCGTAGCTTCATGAATAGTATTTGGGTTAATGAACCCAATGTCATAGATTTGTCCTCTTTTGCATTCGAGGATCTTCTTTCTGCATAATATATATAGTGAGGATAATTATACATGCAATGAACGAGCTGAGCTAGAGACTTAATTACAGAAATGATACTTACCAACCATAGCAACTGACGATAGATTTGTCGATGGCGTCTTGATTGTATAACAGAAATAATTCTTCAAAGTCAATGTAAATCTCCTCGTATCCATTGAAGTAATGCTCATCTTTAATTCCGGCAATGATATAGTTGCTCCCTTGCTTTGTGGCTTCCAAGTACCAGTCATGCAATCTTCGCATCATCGTTGATAGATGCGGGAGCTCCTCAGGTCAGACGAGAGGCTTCCCGTGCTCGAATTTATAAGCTAACTCAGCCATTTCGAACTGTACATCATCGCCTAAGTAATCATGAAGAGTGAAACCAGGATCAGCGGCTGCTACCCCCGGATAATTAGCGATAAACCCTAAACCAGGATCAGCGGCCTACGCGGTGCAGTGAGTGCGATGGCCACGGGCACGGGGCCCAAAGGTCGCCGGGGACACGTCGGCGACGTGCACAGGCGGCGGTGGGTTCGGGCACGGCGAAACCTAGCGCTACAAGCTACGGAGGGCCGTGAGGGGAGAGGGGGAAGGAGCAGGAGCTCACAGCGGGGTGTAGCCGGTCAAAGTGGGCTCGGGGGAGGTTTGGTGTAGCCGGAGTCGGCGACGGAGTGCTGCGGCGATCCGAGGAGGAAGAAGACGGTGTGGAGGCGATGCAATGGCTCCGGGCTTCGGCTCGTTTGCGCAGTCGAAGGAGGCGACGATGGCGAGCACCGTGGACACGTCGTGGTGGCGAGAGGGGCACGGCAACCGTGGCTACGCCGGAGCCATGGCGGCGGTGGCGCTCGGGTGAGGGAGGAGCAGAGGAAGGAGAGGGAGAGTAGTGGCTAGGGTTAGCCAGAGGGGTCGAGGGGGGTCCTTATCCCCTCCAGGGGCGCGCGATGGCCGCTGTCGACGCAGGAGAGGGGGTGGGCCAGGTGCGGCGAGCGCGCGCGCACCAGGTGCTCGACAACGAGACCCGGACGTGAGCAGTACGAAGAGGACGAGCGGGGTGGGCTGGGCCGGCCACTGTGCTGACTTAGGCCCAGCACAGTGGGCCTGTTTCCTTTTTTTTGTTTTTTGTTTCTTTTTCTGCTTTTCTTTATTCCTTTTTCTGTTTTGTAAAATGTGTGGCCCCCATTAGAGTTTTGTAAAATATGAGAGCTGGCCCACAAATCACAGCACAATATATCCTACCACCAAAAACTAGTATGGGGTAAATATCTTTTCATATTTATCTTAGATTAAATAAAAGGTAATTAAATATTGTCTTTAGTCACTGTTTGGGGATGTTTGAGTCACTTACCCATCTCCAATGATGTTGGTTTCAATTTTAGAATTGTCCCTGATTTATTTGCTATTTAATGAACAATTTAGTTTCTATGTTGGACAACTTTTATTTTCCACTTTCATTTAAATTTGGATTTTGACTTAGGAGTTGAAATGCAATATGATGTTAATGATGATCATGCACTGTTAAACATGATAACATGGCATAATCAAAAGGGTGATTACTGTAGTTAACCACCGGGGGTGTTACAGGAGATATGCCCTAGAGGCAATAATAAATGTTATTCATTATCTCCCTGTTCATAATTAGGTTTATATTCCATGCTATAACTGCTATGGTTCTCGAGTCTACAATAACCACGAGGCTCGGAGGAAGACTCATATGCACGTGTGGAATAATAAACGGTAAAATGTATTCCAAGTCTGGCCTCTGAGACTAGCTCAAGTGTTGCATGATGGTTCTGTTTTCCTGATCATGGGCATGACTATGCCGGCAAACTTTGAGGGCACAATGTTAGAAGAACATTTGTGTTGAATCGACCCGAATTGATGTTATGCTATGGGATACTTTCGTCACAAGTTAATGGTTAATAACATAGAGATGGTTAACATTTGCATGATTCCTCAGACCATGAGAGTATCGAGTTTCTTCATGCTTGATTCATGAACTTTGGGGTTTCTTAAACGTCATCCGTAAATGGGTGGCTATTACGGCGGCTTACGGGTTCATGGAAAAGTGTGTCAAGTAACTTGATAGCTCGAGATTGGGATTTGCTCGTTCGACGATGGAGAGATATCTCTGGGCCCTCTCGGTGTTACGGTATCCATCATCGTCTGGCCAAACACTTTGTGATTTGATTACGGGGATACTAGAACACGTAACGAGAAAAGAGAACAATACCGGTAACGAGGTAACTGGCATAGTGGACAAGTTGTTGATCCACGGGAATGCCAACATGTCTCACCTCGGGTATTTGTAACATATCGCGAAGCAACAGGAATAGCACACGGCAACTGGAGGTTCACTCGAATATTCATTCGTGTGGGTATAGGGGTCAATATGGGTGTCCACGGCTCCAATGTTGATCATTGATCGGAAGAGGTTCCGTGTCATGTCTATACTTCACCGAACCTATAGGGTCACACGCTTAAGGGTCATTTATCTGCTGAATACTAGACAGGGAGTCTAAGAGAGAATCACCGAAAAAGTTTCGGACACCGGAAAAGTTTCGGACAGCGGAAAAGTTCTGCAGAGAGAGGTCACCGGATGAGTGCCGGTGAAACTGAAAAGTTGTTTCGGGGTATTCCATTAAGTCAAATTGGTTTCGGCACATGCCTAATAATTCTTGGAGGGTGCCAGAATCATTCTGTAAACTTCTGGGAATTTTCCAAGATGAAAACCGGAAATGTTCCGGAGCTGCCGGAACCGCTTCAGATGCTTTTCGCAGATGAAATAACTAAACTGGAATTGTTCCAGAACGCGTTGAAAATTATTATGGTGAGTACTGGAAATGTTCTAAGCCCACATAAATATTTTCAATTCGAACGGACGCTGAAAAATGTCGTCGTGAATAGTGAAAGTGCTTTTTGGTTTACTTTTTGGAAAGCCACTTGTTTGGGCTTTATCCCAAAAGATCTAGGGATGACATGGATGGATTGGGAGGCCCTCTTGGGGGCCCCCCAAGGGGTGTGGCCGGCCACACTTGGGGCTCCACCATGGAGCCCCTCTTGTTCCTTGGTTTCACTTCTATGCCCTTGGTGGAAGGACTTCATTCATGTACTTTTGGGTTTTATTGTAAAACCACCCTACCCCTTGGGATTTCCTATAAATAGAGGTGGAGGGGCAGCCCTCCACACTCATCCCTTGCTCTCATACTCATGCCATGCAATGATCTGGCTTCTCTCTCCCTCCCACGAAAAGAGTTTCGTAGAGCCGAAAGGCTGTCTGGGTTCCGGTGGGAACTAGATCTGGACGGCGAAGCCCTGCCGGATAGATGACACCGTATGTGTGCAACTCTGTAGAGAGGTCGTAGTTTTGATCTTAGTGCCCGAGGGGCTGTTCGAGAGTGCCTCACGAAGGGCTGTCCATGTGACGGTCCGAGTTCTGTGAGTCCTCCCGAAGGGCTGTCCGCGACACCGTCCGGGGGACTGTCCGACCGCCTCCCAGAGGGCTGTCCGAGTGGCGGATGAGGGTATACATCCTCGTGGTTGGGAGGTTGTAAATCCTAGCTGCGGGGATCTGCACCGCCGATCGTCATCGACTCTACTTCCGCTGCGCTACGAGTCGGTAACGAAAATGATCAAACCTTGTATGCAGTCTCCATAGTGGTCCTGGGCTGGTGCGTAGGTCGGAATTTTTTTGTTTTCTACTGCGTTACCCTACAGTGGCATCAAGACCCGTGCTATGCGTAGATGCAGGTTGCGATCTAGAATACATAGTGATGTATGGGTGTTGCACAATATAATTAGGTAGTAGATGAGTTCTATTACTGAAAATTATTTGTGCGGGTAGCAGATGAAATCTGTTACCCGATGTTCTTGTTGCTTCCATGGAATTTGCATATTTCTGATCTTGATAACAGTATGGTGGAGTTTCAATGTTCTGGCAATCCGCGATCCTGATTGATCAACGAAGTGCTAACAGTTCATTGAATTCCACCGTAGTTAAAAAGAAAGATGAAATTTCGCAGACAAAAGGGCAATGCAGATATGATCTGCACGGGGGTCATGCGTATGACGAAGTTTAGTATGGGGTTCAAAATTTTATTATCTCGTGCTTTATACACCCCGCATTGTTAATCTAGCGACTTGAATTATCATACTTGATGATGGACGTTGGTAGCTTCGGTTTGTTTCGAAACCTTAGAAGCCACGAAAAACAAGTTTTTGCATGAACCGATTAGAGGCGTCTAACTTGGTTTTGCAGGAGGGTTTGCATGTGCATGTGATGTGGTATAGCAGTGCTCATAATAATTTGATTATGTATGAGATGACTATATAATGTAAATTTATTAACATGACATGCGTGTCATGATTCGGCATGATGGCTGGAGCCATATGATTGCACTTTAATGACCTGCGTGTCAACCTTGTTGTAATGCATTATTTTATTAGCTATAGAGATAGCAATATTATCTGGTGCATCGACAAGGTAGTGGCAATCTTCGCGAAGGTGAACACCGATGCGAATGCCGAAGACGATGGAATGAAAGACTTCTTTGTCAGAAAGGGCTATACCATATCATGCTATTATGAATTGCCTGAGATGTTTATCCCTTATGATGCACCCTTTTTGATTGCGCTGTTGTCGCTTTTTATTAGGGTGATCTCTCACTTCAAAATATCAAAGTAGTTAGTGTTCACCCAAGTGTAGCACCGTCTGTAATTCGTATCTTTTCGGGGTGCGCCATGTCCACATGGGTACGAACGAATCGAGAGGAATGAGGCGGGTGAGGTCAGACTTCGCAGCAAGATCACTTGGTTGTTTTTGACGTTCAGGCAGGATCGTCCTAAGCTCGGAACACACCCATCGAAAGATGAACAAGAGTCACATGGAGATGTGATCGGCAAGTTTGCCTACCAATTGAAATTCTCGTCATCAGTGATGTCCACATCAATGGCGTTGAATCGAAGTGTGGGTCTTGTATCACTCACAAATCAATTATGAGAGATATTGATTTGAGTGGGAGCGCACTGTTGAATTAACTTGTTTAATTCACAGTGCAATTAATTATGAACTCTGTCTAAGTGTGATTTGCAAAATAGTTGTAGAATAATGGCTCGCGTTTCCACCTTCCCTGTTAAAATTGAATAGCTGTTAAATATCTGGTTAAAACTTTACGGTTCGTAACGTAATGTGATGATTGTCCTCAAGAGTGCCGAGAAGGACTTTGTCCTATCGCATACTTTCGGTATTCTCTCGCTTATGCTATGGATCATGTGACTCTCGTCCTTCGATCCAAAAGCTAGAATTCCGTTTCAGTCAAGTGCAATATGTTTGCTTCCATGAGACCCGAACTTCAAAAGTTTGGATAGTTATGTGATATTCATGGAATCTGAAAATCATTTTCAGAGACAGGCAAAGGCTAAAAGATATGAGATATGCAAAGCAATGTTTGTTTGCAAACTATTAGTAAAGGAGTTTACTATGCATTAGACTGATAAGAGAGGGATCCAGAAGAACGCCTGTCATATGATGAAAGGTGAATAAAACAACAACTTAAAGAGAAAGGAAGTGTCCGAAGGGTGTTAGTGAAACTTTCATGCCTAGGAAGTCCGGGGCTAACGCCACGCTTAAGTTGGGTGCTTCTTCTGGAAGTAGGAGAAATACTAAAAGTTAAACTGTTAGAAGTATAAAGGCAAAAAGAAAGAAGACTGGAATATCCAGCTCATGTATGAATGTCATACAAGTTTTTGATGTATAGAAGGCTGGTCTTGGGAATTATGATTAAATTGTTAATCACTAATTCTTGGGTATTGTGAGTTAATCACAAAGATACCCGCTCGATTGCTTTCTGTTGCAACTTGATGTAAGAACTACTATGGCCTGAAAGACTAGCCAGGAATGAGGTTTAGGTATACATAGTGAACATAGTAAATGTTACTATACCTTCCATCGGTGTATTACCGTCTATATTTATTTTCATAATTCATTTAGAGTTTCACAAACTCTAGCCCATTGCATAAGGTATCTTGCAAGAAGGTTGTTCATAAGAGAACTTTTGATGTTCGGTGTTATGAATAACATAAGGGCCATACTTTCATTATGAATGAGATGTATGTTATGAATGTTGATAATAATATAATACCTCTGGATTTACTTTCATAATTCATTTTAGAGTTTCATACACTCTAACCCATTGCACAATGTTTGTTGCAAAAGAGTTGTTCATAAAAACAACAATTGTTGTTCAGTATTATGAATAACATGAAGGGCCATGCTTCCATCCTAGATGGGATGTATGTTATGAATATTGATGGTAATATGATACATCCATAACACTGACGCTAAATGTTGCAAGACTAAAAGAATACCACACAAGTGTGGCACTGCATTTGGTCACATTGGAGACACCCGCATGGAAAATTCCATTATGATAGATTTTGAAGTCATTTGATTTTGAACCATCTGACACTTGCAACTTTCCTCTGAAAAGTGAAGTGACTGAAATACCGTTCACAGGCCAAAAAGAACGAATAACAAACTTATTGGTGATCATACATTTTGATGTGTGTAGTCTGATAAATGTTGTTAGTAGTGGATTTATCTATCTTCCGAAATGACTCAAGTAGATATATGGATATTTACTTGATGAGACGTAAGTCTGGATCTTTTGAAATCATTCGAAAGGTTTTCAGAATGAAGAAGAAATTATTGTAACAAGAAAATTATGTTTCTACAATTCGATTGCAGAAAGGAAGATTTGAGTTACAAGTTTAGCGAATGTCTGATGAGTTGTGAAAGGGGTTTCATAACTTGCACCTCCCGGAACACCACTGCAAGTGGAAAGTCCGTGGAGATGTAATCGAACCATTTATGACATGGTATGATCAAAGATGACATAAATAAATTTGCCATTATCCCTTTTAAAGAGTGATGCTTTAGAGACTGTGGCTTTTACACTGAAAAGAGCTCCATCGGGTCTGTTGAAATGACACCATGGTATGGTACACCCAACCATGTTATATCTTTTCTTAACATTTGGAATCACTACTAGGAAAAGGCTTATTAGTGGCGCACCTGTTTTGGCCATTAATGGCGCACTACAAGTGCGCCACTATCATCACGCCATTAGTAACAAATACTAATGGCGCACCCCTGGTGCGCCATTAGTATACCAGACAGTAGTGGCGCATCAGGAAGTGCGCCATTAGTATGTCCGCTGGTGCGCCATTAGTATGCCTCCCAGGGGGCCATATTTACCTTATGTTCTGGGTTACTAATGGCGCACTTCTATGTGGTGCGCCATTACTAAGTCAGATAGTAATGGCGCACCACATAGAAGTGCGCCATTACTAACAATTTTTTTTCAAATTTTTTTTCAAAAAAATGTTTTCAATTTTTTTTGTGTTTTTCTTAATCTCGGGTCACTATGGCTTAATCTCGGGTCAATACGCTTAATCTCAAGTCAAATGGCACTAAGTGGTTAAACTTCCCGAAAGGTCACCCATCCTCACACTACTCCAGCCCGAGCACACTTAACTTCACAGTTCTATCCAACCCAAACACCACCTCACTTAACAAGCACTTGTTGATATATCTATGATATCAATCCTATTAAACCTTGTTGATGTCTAGGACTTTGCTCATGTTCATTAGTGTGATGAAATTTTGAAAAAATATTTCAAAGTTCCTGGTCATATTACGTATCATATTTTGAAAAAAATTTCCAAAAAAAAAATTCGAAACCAAATTTTTTTTCTGTTACTAGTGGCGCACTTAGCAAATGGTGCGCCACTAGTAAGTTTGAATTTTTTTTCGATTTTCCCCCTCTAGATCTTAAAAGCTCCATATCTTTCGTTCTGTTAGGTTTTTAGGTATTCTGAAAATGTTTAACGGTGTTTCCCCAGTTAAATTCGGATGTAACTTTTCGAGTAGATGATTTTTCATATAAAAAACTTTTTCATCGGAGTTTGTATGCAAAAGTTATGCCCATTTTACAAATTCTCGAGAGATTTTGCAAAAAAGTCGAAAATTCATGTTTGTAAATTTTGCTAACAACTAGACCACATATCACATGGGAATCTTATTTTTTTTTTTGACATTTCTATCATTTTCTTTTATTTTTTTTAAACTGAAAAGACGGTCCACGGGGGGAGGGGGGTGCATTTGGTGAATAAATTATAAGACTCAGAAAGTTAGTAATGGCGCACCACGTAACAGGTGCGGCATTAGTAACACGTGGTGCGCCATTACTAGTTTTGCAAAAAAAATAAAAATAAAATGTTTAGTAGTGGCGCACCAGTGGATAGTGCGCCATTAATAGTTTGAACTAGTAATGGCGCACTGTACCCAGGTGCGCCATTACTAGTTTTGAAAAAAAAAAGTAAAAAAAAAATTTGTTAGTCGTGGCGCACGGAGTGTGTGGTGTGCCATTACTAGTTAAAACTAGTAATGGCGCACTGTGCCCTGGTGCGCCATTAATAGTTTTGGAAAAATAAAAAAAAAATTCGCTAGTAATGGCGCATCGTGTGTCTGGTGCGCCATTAGTAATGAGGACACTAATGGCACACATGTATCTGGTGCGCCACTGCTATATAGCAGTGACGCACCACATACATGGTGCGCCATTAATGTCCATATCAGCTATATCCCTTTTTCAAGTAGTGAATATGGGGCTTGTGTAAAAGGTTACAAACCTATTCCAAATCAGACAAGTGCTACTTTGTAGGTTATCCCAAGTCATTGGGTATTCCCTCACCACTATACCAAGGCAAAGGATTTTGCCACAAAACGGTATGCTTTTAAAGAGAATTGTTCTTTCAAAAAGGTGAGTGGGAGGACAGTGCAACTCGACGAGATAGTCAGTATCTTCGTCATCAGGTCAAAGGAAAGGAACCTTGGATGTAATTCCAGAGTTTCCTACTACGACTGATACGGAAGTCTCTACAATAAAATGTATGGACTTTGGTCGAACTTGCAGCTGAACCACGTAGGCAAGGCTCGTGCAAACCTCTCAGGTGCGCAAACGAGAAATTGTTGTTAGACAACAGTATACCTACGATACACAAGGAAGCGTTGATGGGCCCTGACTCCGGAATTTGTTAAATGCCAATACAACCCGAGTTAGCTCCATATAAGTGATTCAAGATTAAAACCTTGATACACCTTGCAGAAGACTTAGAGTCTAACGAATATTTATGAAACTTAAAACTGATACGGATAAAAATGTTTTATCCATAAAGCTCGACTTGTTGCAATAACAAGTTCAAGGAGTTGACTACGATGAGGTTGTTTCATCGTAGCGATGCTTAAAGTCGGTTCGGGTTGAACTAGCAATTAATACATATTTCAATCATGAGATATGAAACATGGATGACAATAGGATTTCCATCTGATGGAAATGAAACCAAGGACTTGCATGTGTTACAGTCCAAGGTATTTTCTCAGTCCAGAGGATGCTAGTAAGTATGCAAACTTCAGAGTTCCAGCAATGGACAGAAGAGAGCAAAATGGAGTTGGAATCTTCGTGTTTTGATGAAATAGTCAAAGGGTTTGACTTCATCAATGGGTAACGAAGATGCTTATGATTCAAGAAAGTAAGTGGGAGCATAATAAAATTTCTAAAAAACGTTGTGTGCTTGACACATTGTTAATTGGAAATAAATTTCTTCACATGAATTAGGACTTCATTTGAAAATAGTTTTTCGATGAAGTGCTTGGGCTAAATAGCCTTTATATTAGGCATGCTGATCTATGGAGATAGATTTACCTAATGGGGCTGAGCAAAGATACATATTGACAAGATGCTAAAACCTTTTAGCATTAAAAACGTCAAGGAGTGATTCTTGCCCAAGTCACATGGAAACAGTTTTTGCAAGACTCGGTGTCCCAAAACACTGATGAGCAAAATACGTGATGGAGATTCCACACACTCTTGTGTTTGGATTAATCATGTATTCCATGGTATGTAAAAACAACCAGATATGTCCAATACTCCCAAAGTTGTTGCGAGTATAGATACCAAAGTGATCAAAAGTTCTGATCATGGGACAGCAGTGAAAAAGGGTCATTGAGTACTATAGTAGCACCGATGACATGTTTTCTCGCAAGCGGAGATCATGAAGAGTTCGTTGTAAAAGGTTACATCGATACAGTCTTCATCCATGCTCCAAGCGATTTTTTATTTAAATTGAGGGTTTTGTGTAACACACAATATGGTGGCACGGTAGTTGGAAATTGTTCCAAACAAGTTACTGTGGCGAATTCTATAACAGACGCGAAGTATGTTGCCGCTTCTAAAAGCGACAAACAAGATGCTGAATCATATAGTTCTTTCATGAACTTAGTATGGTTCCAAGAAGGCTTTGGTCAATGGGAATCTACTGCAGGTAGTTGCTCCATAACTCAGTCTGAGGAATCCAGGTTCGACCTGTGATTCACATACATACGAAGCCAAGTCCACACAAAATATGAATTTTGTGAAAGCGTGAAAACGCGAGGATACATAAAGATACACACGGATCTGAAGTCGTCAGGCTATACCACATGCGAAGCATATTTACACCGGTGTGCCACAGGTGTAAAGTGCATTAGCATTAGCTAGATTATTGACTCTAGTGCAAGTGGGAGTCTGTAGGAGATATGCCCTAGAGGCAATAATAAATGTTATTGATTATCTCCCTGTTCATAATTAGGTTTATGTTCCATGCTATAACTGCTATGGTTCTCGAGTCTACAATAACCACGAGGCTCGGAGGAAGACTCATATGCACGTGTGGAATAATAAACGGTAAAATGTATTCCAAGTCTGGCCTTTGAGACTAGCTCAAGTGTTGCATGATGGTTCTGTTTTCCTGATCATGGGCATGACTATGCCGGCAAACTTTGAGGGCACAATGTTAGAAGAACATTTGTGTTGAATCGACCCGAATTGATGTTATGCTATGGGATACTTTCGTCACAAGTTAATGGTTAATAACACAGAGATGGTTAACATTTGCATGATTTCTCAGACCATGAGAGTATCGAGTTTCTTCATGCTTGATTCATGAACTTTGGGGTTTGTTAAACGTCATCCGTAAATGGGTGGCTATTACAGCGGCTTACGGGTTCATGTAAAAGTGTGTCAAGTAACTTGATAGCTCGAGATTGGGATTTGCTCCTTTGACGATGGAGAGATATCTCTGGGCCCTCTCGGTGTTACGGTATCCATCATCGTCTGGCCAGACACTTTGTGATTTGATCACGGGGATGCCAGAACACGTAACGAGAAAAGAGAACAATCCTGGTAACGAGGTAACTAGCATAGTGGACAAGTTGTTGATCCACGGGAATGCCAACATGTCTCACCTCGGGTATTTGTAACATATCGCGAAGCAACAGGAATAGCACACGGCAACTGGAGGTTCACTCGATTATTCATTCGTGTGGGTATAGGTGTCAATATGGGTGTCCACGGCTCCGATGTTGATCATTGATCGGAAGAGGTTCCATGTCATGTCTATACTTCACCGAACCTATAGGGTCACACGCTTAAGGGTCATTTATCTGCTGAATACTAGACAGGGAGTCTGTGAGAAAATCACCGAAAAAGTTTCGGACACCGGAAAAGTTTTGGACAGCGGAAAAGTTCCGCAGAGAGAGGTCACCGGATGAGTTCCGGTGAAACTGAAAAGTTGTTTCGGGGTATTCCATTAAGTCAAATTGGTTTCGGCACATGCCTGATAATTCTTGGAGGGTGCCAGAATCATTCTGGAAACTTCTGGGAATTTTCCGAGATGAAAACCGGAAATGTTCCGGAGCTGCCGGAACCGCTTCAGATGCTTTTCGCAGATGAAATCACTAAACTGGAATTGTTCCAGAACGCGTTGAAAATTATTATGGTGGGTACTGGAAATGTTCTAAGCACACATAAATATTTTCAATTCGAACGGACGCTGAAAAATGTCGTCGTGAATAGTGAAAGTGCTTTTTTGGGTTACTTTTTGGAAAGCCACTTGTTTGGGCTTTATCCTAAAAGATCTAGGGATGACATGGATGGATTGGGAGGCCCTCTTGGGGGCCCCCCAAGGGGTGTGGCCGGCCACACTTGGGGCTCCACCATGGAGCCCCTCTTGTTCCTTGGTTTCACTTCTATGACCTTGGTGGAAGGACTTCATTCATGTACTTTTGGGTTTTATTATAAAACCACCCTACCCCTTGGGATTTCCTATAAATAGAGGTGGAGGGGCAGCCCTCCACACTCATCCCTTGCTCTCATACTCATGCCATGCAATGATCTGACTTCTCTCTCCCTCCCACGAAAAGAGTTTCGTAGAGCCGAAAGGCTGTCTGGGTTCCGGTGGGAACTAGTTTTGGACGGCGAAGCCCTGCCGGATAGATGACACCGTATGTGTGCAACTCTGTAGAGAGGTCGTAGTTTCGATCTTAGTGCCCGAGGGGCTGTTCGAGAGTGCCTCCCGAAGGGCTGTCCATGTGACGGTCCGAGTTCTGTGAGTCCTCCCGAAGTCTGTCCGCGACACAGTCCGGGGGACTGTCCGACCGCCTCCCGGAGGGCTGTCCGAGTGGCGGATGAGGGTATACATCCTCGCGGTTGGGAGGTTGTAAATCCTAGCTGCGGGGATCTGCACCGCCGATCGTCATCGACTCTACTTCCGCTGTGCTACGAGTCGGTAACGAAAATGATCAAACCTTGTATGCAGTCTCCATAGTGGTCCTGGGCTGGTGCGTAGGTCGGAAATTTTTTGTTTTCTGCTGCGTTACCCTACAACTGCCTCCCTCCACTGCTCTGCCCAGGATCGTAGCCACCCTCGCCTTCATGTGCAGTGACCTCCTTCACGACGGGAAGCACTAAGGCAATAGGATTGCATCCCCTGCGTTCACAACCTTGTAACCACCGCACCCACTCGGAGTCTCGCTCTATTGGCGTCAAATAAAAGTAAATTATTGAACTTGACCGTGTCCACAATGCATGAACACCGACAGTGTGTGTTTCAGTATCAAGCCCTAAACTTCCTGTAATCCATTCTTTCAACTGACTGATAGACCATGTTTGAGGTGCGCTCATTGGCACCTCTATGTGAGTAAATTCACTCAGATCAGCTACCATCTTAGTTGTTTGGACAGTACCAGGACCGTAGTAAAATATAAACTTCACTACATCAGACATCTCAGCTCACCTAATTTTTTTTTTCAACAACGACAGACAAGTATTAAGCAACAACTTTAAATATCCACAATACTAAATATTTGACATGTATATATATTACGGAATATTAACGGAGCAACTAAAAAAATTCACACACCTACAAATATATTACAAATATTTGCCGGAGCAACTCCAAATACTGACACACCTAAATATTTGACATCCACATATAGTACGGAATATTACCCGAGCAACTTCAAATTTTCACACAACTAAATAGTTGACATCTAAATATATTTACAGATACTACCTGAGCAAATAACAATAATCGCACACCCAATTTATTTCACATCAAAACACATTACCAAATACTACCAGAGCAACTACGAAAAATAAAATGTGTGTTGAAATATACCCTTGAAGCGTGCGAGCGAACGATGAACGGCGGCCTTCAAGAACCGTAACCGGAGCCGGAAACTCCACCAAACTGCCGGAGCTTCACCTCCACCAGCTCCACCACACTGCCCCAGCTTCACCAGCACCACCTCCACCTCCACTGCCGTCACAACCTCCACCAATGTGCTAAAAAAAGCTCCAACAAAATGCTCACGACGACCAGCATGAGCTACCCCATCAGTAGATCGAGGTCTCCCTTGGCTCCCCTAACTACGTAGAACCCATTCACGGTGCTCAATTCGCAAACAACGAAATCATTTTGGTGTAGAAATTTGAGGCATTTCTTGGAAGAAAGAGGAGAAAGAAAGAACAGAGAGGAGGAGCTGCAGCGTGAGAGAAAAAGGAAGGAGATAGGAGAAAGGAGAAGGAGAGAGGAGAAAGAGCCAGCCGCTGTGGGGCTCGCACCCTGTCGCCCTGCAGCTGGCCGATCGGTCTACAGCGGGCCGACAGGGGCGCCCCGTGACAGACGCGCGCCGACAGCCCCCCTCGCGCCCTGGCCTGGTCAGCTGTCGGCCCGCTGTTAGCTGATTAGGCCCAGTCGGCCTGCTGTGGGCTGACTAGGCCTAGTCGGCTAGCAGAGGGCCGATGGTGTATTATTTTTGGAAAAATTTTATCCAGCGTAATATTTATGCAAATTAATAAAAAAATGTATTATTTAAAAAAATTAGCACAGATTTACTCCCACAGAATTAGCACTCTCTTCCATGATCTGGGTGTTTTATTTTTTTAATGGAGTAAACTTCCAATCTATTCATCAACTGTCAAGTTAATACAAAAATCACCATAAGTAAAAATTACATCCAGGTCCGTAAACCACCTAACGACGAATACAAGCACTGGAGCGAGCCGAAGGCGCGTCACCGTCATCGGCCCTCCATCACCAGAGCCGGGCAAACCTTATCGTAGTAGACAGTCGGGAAGTCATCATGCTAAGGCCCCAGAGGACCAGCGCACCAGAACAACAACCGCCGCCGATGGAGAGAAGTGGAGACCGGAAGGATCTAATCTGTACACACACGAACATAGACGAACGAAGACTGGATCCAAGCGGATCCACCAAAGACAAACGCTGACCGAATCTCGCGAGATCCGCTGGAGACAAACCTCCACACGCCCTATGATGATGCTAGAAGCTCCACCGGGACGGGGGCTAGACGGGGAGAACCTTATCATGACACCATGACCACAGCTGTTCGCTAAAGGTTGGGAATTAAGAGATGAATTAATTGCACACTGGACTACTGCTTTTTAGTCAAAAATTGACGCTGCGTTTAGAAGTCAGACTCAAGACTTCGTCATTGGCACTAGCCATCAGGGCTAGCACTACATTTGGTAAAAAATTAGACAACAGTTTATTTGTACTCAAAATGCAATATGACGAAGAATAAGATTCCTGGTTTTACGCAAGAGTAATGCTCGGTGGAGATTTGATCTCTTGTTATTAAAAACAGGCCATATCATCCACCTTGGTTCAATAACTATGATCAACACGAACTTTGACTTGGAATTTTATTTTGAAACATACCTCGGTAATTTGTGTAAATAGCATGGTTTTTATGCACCGCAAAGCTTATACCTTACGATACAAACACCATGGTAATTTTGACATGGGAAAAAGTTATTGAAACATTCCCCGATAATTTATGTGTAAATAACATGGTAATATACACACTGCATAACGGACAACTTACGTACAAACACCACGGTAATTTTTGACCCGGGAAAAAAGTTGTTCAAAACATACCCTAGTAACTTCTATGTAAAAAGTGTGGTAACTTACACACCACAAACCTGATAACTTACATACAAACACCCGCGGCATCTTTCATCCAGAGAAAAAGTTGTTGAAAACATAACCCCAAGAATTTCTGTGTAAATAGTACGATAATATATGGACCGCAGACACTAGTAGAAAACAGGGCATTAGTCCCGGTTCCTAAGGGCTTTTAGTCCCGGTTCTACAACTGGGACTACGCAATCGGAACTAAAGGCCCCCACTTTTAGTCCCGGTTGTGTTACGAACCGGGACTAAAGGAGCTCCACGTGGCCGCTGTGGAGCGCCCAGGCAGGAGGACCTTTAGTCCCGGTTGGTAACACCAACCGGGGCTTAAAGCCAGCCACGCGTCAACACCTGCCAAGCGCTGGGGTTTTTTTTTTTTAAAACTAGCATAGTGGCCCTCGCATTTGCGAGGGCACCTCCTTTAATGAGTCGAGTGTATCATATTAATATTAAAGTGACAATATGACCGGTAGCTTCCTAGAATGTCACCTATTTTTAAGTAGAGGGGTATTATACTTCGTAGCCTACATCATGTGTGTCTTATCTTGGCACATCCTGGTGTACATAGTTTGCCTGGGACATGCATATTGATACCCTACACTCAGTCAAACAAAACACTATCGATCAACTTTGGGAGTTTCTTCCGCATCCTATAATACCCAAACTCCCTTAACTTAGACCATGCAAAACATGATTAATTACATAATCAGACCGCTACTAATCTCTCTCCAAATTCTAGTCATAATTATGTTAACAACAACCTATTGTAATATTTTAAATAATACCCGGAAAAAGTACTATTTGAAATAATTTGGATTATATGGATCATGTAGAACTTTAACACTTCAAATATTAAACATGCCTCTGCCATCATGTGTTGTAGTACGTATTCCATCAAGTGTATGGGAAGTGTGCATGCATGTGCATTAGGATAGGTTAAAAAAAAAGGGTACAGATTGAAGTCGTTGGTGGTTATGATTTGGGCTCGTATTAGGTTACATTGAGTCTTATGAGCAATGCGGTATTATGTTAGTTCTAATCTAAATCATCCAAAAACTACTTATTTATCCTTTATAAAACTCTATAGTTATCCTTGGTCCATGGTTCTCTCACAAAAATCGAGTGTCCACGCAATCAATGGCTAGATGTGTTGCTTCTTATATGATTTTCTAGCACATCTCTATTTTCCAGCCGTATTGTGCTTTTAGTACATAATACACATAATGGCCTGTGGAAAAAGCTCGACGTTTTTATATGATCTAAAATCAGTAATAACATAATGTATATCAAATTATTTTTATGGTATTTGCGCAAAAATCGTGTTGGTGTTTTCCTTTTTTCAGTTCTGCATTTTAAACTCAGAAAACAAACGCTTATATACAAATGTTAAAAATTGATATTTTTGATAGTAGATATGTACTTGAAAACAATAATATTTTGAAAAAGAATAACTAATTCATCATGCAAGAATATTTGAAGAGGAAATAAATTGTGGGACATAACTCATATGCAAAGCTATGTATGATGCAAATGTGCAATCCCCTTCATCTTCTTTATTACAGCCTTATTTTGTTACCATTTATTGCTAATGGTACCTCTGGTGTGCTTGTGCAGATCTTACTATTCATCTTCTCTTCGACTTCCATTCTCTTTTTTCCCTAAAAACACAGCTCTGAGCATACAGGCATCATTCACGGTGATAACTCTTTCTTAGTGCCCCTCATGACTTCACATAAAAAAAGTACAATATAAGCGTATACTCGTCACAATACAGTAGTCCATCATTATAGAAAAATCAAAGCAGAAGTAAACAAACTTAGTTAGAACTTGAATGGTGCGCAGTTTCAGTACTATAAATTTGTAGAGTAGTATCTTTGGTACATACCATCCCCTGAAGAATGGAATTTTTGGACAGTAAATATACAATTATATTTATGGAGAGAGTGATTAGAACTGACTAACCTGGTTCGGCTGAAAAAGGAATTCCCACGACTGTTGTCCTTGTTACCACGTACTGATCCATGCCCTGCAGATTTGAACTCAACGTCATCATGGATGCTTGAATTTGAACATTAGTAAAGCAAATTAAGTTTAATTAAAGAGGCCATGGTTGTCAACACTAGAAAGAAACTGTACGTCGTGTGTAAGTGGATATCATATCCCCAGCCATGGTTGCCTACCTGATGATACATGTTCATCACGTTTGGGTATTTCCCGAATCGGCTAGCCACCAGTGCCAGACTACTTACTCTGTGATGTAGAAGGGATGGACGGAGCGCCCATCAAAACTGAGCGAGGATGGCTGTGACGGTATAGGAGAGGATCCGGTCAATTTCCCGGAGATTGAGGAGAATGACCTATGCACATGTTGTCCGGCCGGCAAGTAATCAATTAGCCTTACTGGCTATTGTACGTACGTGTGAACCGATCAAACATTGGAGTCGGCAAACTATGTCCTGCATGTGCATCTTGCCGGGCGACCATGCTAGCTTCATGCTACTAATCGATCTGGAGAACAGAGGATCGAGGCCGCTTGCTTTGTTGTCAACACCCCTGTTTACCGGCCAGGAAGGAATCAATCAGCATATGTTGCTTGCAGATCTACAGGCGTGTGAATCGATCTATGGCACCAGATTTGAGTTCCTAGGTCCGCCGGCAAGGAATCAATCGGCCTTGCTGGCTTTGTGTACGTCCATGTCAATCAATCTTTATCATCGGAGTTGGCTAGCTAAGTCACGCGGATCTTGCCGAGCTAAGGGGCTAGCTTCATGTTGCTTATCACCAGTAAAGGATCGAGCGAACACGGCGGTTGTGTTGCGTTAACAAAAAGCTAGGGCATCTATTTTTTTTTCCTTGTTCTTTTTTACCATGGAGGTGGAAGGGGTGTAGGACAGGAAATCTTTTTTTTACATGTACAACAGGAAACTTATTCAAAGGTATCGGTGGGCAATTTTTTTGGAATCTTATGTCTGTAGACTATTTCGGAGATTCAACAATTGTGATCGCCTAGTTATTTTAATAGACGGCCCAATGTTTCTGATTAACGTGGGATTTTCTATCTTATTTACCCACTTATGACCCGTATTTTCTTTTTAGTATATCTCTACTCCTAATGTCTGAGTTGGTGAATAGCCTCCACGGTTTATTTTCGTCCCACCTTTCGCTGGTTTTTTCTCCGTCTCTCCTCCCACCTCCGTCTCTCCTCCCACCTCCGTCTCTCCTCCCACCTCCGTACACGCAAAAACCTCCCGCGAAAAAAAACCAGCGACAAAAAAACCAGCGAAAACTGCTACGATCGAGGCCTCCTGCCCACAGCAGATCGTTCGCCGCCGCCCTCCATCCCTTCGCACCAGATCCATCCCTTCGCCGCCGCCGATCCATCCCTTCGCCCCGCCGGCCATCCATCCCTGAGCCGCCGCCGATCCTAACCTTCGCCGTCGCCCTCTCACATCAAAGCCGCCGCCCGTCCATCCTACAATCCGCTTCAGGAGACGCCGCCGATCCCGTTCAGGAGACGCCGCCGATCCCGTTTAGGACCCGCCGCCGATCATGCCCAGGATCCGACAGCGATCCCCTTCAGGAGACGCACGCCCATCCACATAGCCGGCGCTGATCCCCGTTGAGGAGACGGCGTCGAGGTCAGCCGCCGATCACGCCCAGGATCCGACGGCGATCCCCTTCAAGAGCCGCACGCCCATCCCCTGAGCCGGCGCTGATGCCCGTTGAGGAGCGGCCGACGAGGTCATTGCGGATATAGGTATTGCAAGTTCATACAACCATTGGAAAGTTCATACACAGTTCATTCCGCCATTGCAAGTTCATACACAGTACCTATCTTCAAATACTTTGGCACGATCTGTAGGATATCAACCTACTACATTCAGGTATGTGTGAAGTCATCAAGGCTGCTAATTGATAGTCCATCAAAGCGATTCCAGATTAGAGCTCAAATTAGTGATGCAATAGAGCCGCTTAGTGTGCATATACAGTTGATTCCACTGACAACTAATACATCAATTTCATGAGTTTCTTTCTCGGAGCAATTGAGGCCAAACACCCAATCTGAAAAGGACAAGAAAGAAGAACTGTTTAATAAAGTTGGCACAGAACGAAAGCCATACAACTTCTTGCATGCTGTCACCAACATTATCATACATTCTTTGCAAAACTGAGTGTGCTGCTTCTACTTACTTGACTTGCTCACTGTCAGCAACATTCACAGCCTCTATTCTTCTCACTTGAATCGCTCGCCACATTGTTCTTCTTACTTTGCCAGAACTCTCGGTCTGCAGCCTGTCCAAGAACCAGACTCAAATAACCCAATCTAACAAAAAAAACTTGGGCCCAAGTGGCTTTGCCTCAGAACAAATGATAAATTAGTATGATCACTTATGTGAAATCTGTGTACTAAAGCAACTTCTGATCCCGTCCCAATACAGTAAACCTTGATATGTACTTGTAGTTCCACTCCCACCGGTCTTGGAGTTTAAGATGTTTCTCATGTAGCAATACCCCACCGGGAAGGAACTTAGCAATCTGTACTTATCTGTTTGGCAAAAGCAGTTCACAAAGTTAGTTCACAAAATCAGTTCACAAACCATCGTTAAGAGTTCTTTTGCTGTAGATTGATAGGTACGTATGGGGAATCCACAAAGCAAAGCAGCGGAACAAATGACATCGTCAGATGTACCTCCAGGTATGTGTTCGTCTATAAAACTTGCTATACATGTCAAGCACCATCCAGATTGTGATTTCGTGTATTGAAGTACTTGCAGATCAGATGGAGGGGACAAATGTTGATGAGAATTACCCAAGTATGCCAGGTATGAGGCTGTGCGGATATGGTAATCATAATTTTATTCTCTTTATGTGATCAATTATATCTCACTTACTTGTATGAACAACCCTCAGAACGGTTGATACTTGAACAGACCGAACAACCGGTTGAATTGTATGAACAACCGGTTGTACATTAGCAGATACCGTTGAATACATTTTTCAATTTATCACTGTTGTCCAAGATGATGAGGCACTAAAGTAAGTTGTATTGCTCTGCCTATTACTCTCGTACACAGCAGGCTAGGTATCAGTTGTAAACCACATGTACACTCACAAATTCTTTTATCGTTATTAAGAACATAGACATAATTAACCATGATAGTTTTGTGCGCTGTGTGCCTCGGTCTTGTAGCAGTCACCGGTATATTATGTGCATAGGTTTGGTTGTCTAGGTGTTATATATTTTTGTGTAATTCCACGTTGTAAGAGTAACATTTTGTCATCCATCAATTTATTTTCCTCCGTCATCCACATCGCCCTGTTTTTTCTGTCCTTCGTCTAAAAATAAGTTCACAATAGTTTGAAGACAGCAATTGACAAGTTGGATCTCACTCACGTATGTCAATGCTACTTACGATGTATGTGGGTTCTGGGAATGACACGCATGTACTTGGTTTCAATAAGCATGGCTTCTTAAGCGCATCAAGTAGATCTCAATACTTTGTAATAGATTTTTAATTGGATCATCACTTATATGTATACATTGTTAATTTGCTACTTTGTTATCACTTTTGATTCCAAATGAAATGGACTTCAATTATTATGCAATTGTGATTGTGTTATATTGTCTCTATCTATGACTATTTCACAAGCCCGTGGCAACGCACGGACATTATACTAGTAATAGATAGATAGATCACGCATGCATCTATGTTTTGTTTGTTTCTTGTGGATTCGATCACGCATGCAAAGATCCCCATCAAAAAACTCCCACATGCGGAATGCCAAGTTGGCTTTTTCATTAGGAGAGATATGTATTTTCTTTGTCGTGCATTGGTGTACACGTGGCCCAAGTTAGTTACATCTTTTAGGTTAGAGATCTTTTGTTTTTTCATTGACGCGCTTGCATGCGAGGGACCCGCATTTAAAAAACCTCATGCATGCAGATTTATTTTTAAGAGGAAGTGAACGTGGCCAAGTTGGTAACCCTTTTTTTACGTGAGACATATATTTTTCTTTGACGTGCATGGATTTTTAGGTGAGGGATCTTTTTTCCTTTGACATTCATGGATGCGAGATATCCAAATTATGTGCAACTTGTACATGTTACTTGACCTATATACGTGTCAATCTATACTTGACCCACCATTATTATGTCACGCAGATCAAACGGTTATCGGTTAAAGATCCATCCGATCGAGGGTTAATATTTTCTGATTAACGTGGAATTTTCTAGCATATTTATCTTTTTTCTGGTTAACCCGTCAAGTACTTTTTATATATAAATAGATGAGGTGTTTAGGGTTTTGGAGGGTTTAGGGGTTTCATATTGTGTTTCCCCCTTTTCTTTTTGTGTTTACCATTCAATTCTTTTACATTTGGGGTTTTCGTTTTTATTTTATATTTTCCATTCAACTCGACGCTAGCTACTACATATGGCAATGAATGAACCATTACACCAATCGTCATGAATATAGAGAGAAGTGACCTCTATTTCTCCGTGCTTGGTCGAACAACAAGTTTTCGTATATCTATTCGACGCTACTACGTATAGTACACGTTGATGCGAAAGTGCTCTTTTGATCCCGAGCTCATATGCTCCCACATGAACAGTAAAATTTAAAAAATAGTAATTTTTTTAAAAAAAATCTGTTTTTTTTTGGGATAAACATTGATGAATGTTCTAACTGCGCGCAAAATTTCAGGTCGAAATGATATTCATGGAGGTCTGGGCAAAAGTAACAAAATTGATGCTCCAAAATGCTTCCAACAAAAGTCTTTTTGGACTATCGATTTTTTTCCCAGACCTCCACGAATGTCATTTCAACCTGAAATTTTGCATGCAGTTAGAAAATTTATCAATGTTCATCACAAAAAAAAATTCAGAATTTTTTGAATTCTTTTACTATTTTTTTGGATTTTACTGTTCATATAGGAGCATATGAGCTCGGGATCAAATACTCCATGTCCACGTTGATGCATATATACAATGTAACGTCTCCTACGATCCCTAATATGTAATTACCAACATTCACTACCAATTCTCGATGGTATTCTCCGGTTTTAGCTATGATCTCTTGAAGGAAGAATCCCGCCAATTCCTCTTGAATTGCTCGTATGCGAGCCTTTGGTAGGAGTTCGTCCCGCTTTCGTTCGATCTAATTTAAAGAAGGGGGTCAATATATATATATATATATATATATATATATATATGAATGAAACTCAACACAATTGATGGTAATAAAATAAATTTATGAATATTGTTTATGTACTTCAAGTTGTTGTAAATTTCTGCCCGTCTCACTGGTCGTCTGGCGAATGAACTCGCAAACGTGGTATCCACATAAATTAGTCCCCCTTTCCTGCCTCAAGCACTTTACGAGAGTAGAGTTCAATCAACATAATAATCAAGCATGATAATGGTATTCAAATTAACTAGAATCAAGGACATGCCCGGACCTAGCTAGTACTACTTACATTGAGTTGTTCAAACAGCAGCTCCTCTCTCCATTCACCCCTAACCTGCTTGATGAACTCTTTCCAAACCCTGTCCGGCAAAGAAAATGAATAAAGGAGTTATTAATTACTTGATATCAGGAAATGAACGATAGTTACCGATATAGTGCTATAACGATTGAAATTACCTCTGGAGAATTTTTTTCAGGTCCGCCCACATCTCAGGGTCTTTACGTAACGAGTCCATGACAAGTACTTTTCCTGCATCAAACTGAATGACTAGCAGTATAAAGTGGAACCTGCGCACGCATAGCTCATCAATTACACTAAACATCGAGTAAGCGAAACAGAATAATGTGTACAAGACACTATAACACTCACTGGAAGTTGTAAGGGAATAGTATTTCCCTTTTGATTTGTTGTTCAATTAACGCCCTTAGCAAGATCTTCTCTGTATCGTTGGCGTTCCATTTTATCGTAGCTTCATGAATAGTATTTGGGTTAATGAACCCAATGTCATAGATTTGTCCTCTTTTGCATTCGAGGATCTTCTTTCTGCATAATATATATAGTGAGGATAATTATACATGCAATGAACGAGCTGAGCTAGAGACTTAATTACAGAAATGATACTTACCAACCATAGCAACTGACGATAGATTTGTCGATGGCGTCTTGATTGTATAACAGAAATAATTCTTCAAAGTCAATGTAAATCTCCTCGTATCCATTGAAGTAATGCTCATCTTTAATTCCGGCAATGATATAGTTGCTCCCTTGCTTTGTGGCTTCCAAGTACCAGTCATGCAATCTTCGCATCATCGTTGATAGATGCGGGAGCTCCTCAGGTCAGACGAGAGGCTTCCCGTGCTCGAATTTATAAGCTAACTCAGCCATTTCGAACTGTACATCATCGCCTAAGTAATCATGAAGAGTGAAACCAGGATCAGCGGCTGCTACCCCCGGATAATTAGCGATATCGGTAAACATCTTGAGCGAGGGGCACGATTGGTTTTTCTGTTCGCTGAGCTGGGGAATTGTTTCCCCCCTTGCACTACTGCTACTTCCCGACCGCTGATGTGGATCTCTATATGACTTTACAATAGAGTGGTCATAGTTTGATAGCAGCGGAGGCGGCGGTGGTTTTGTATGGTTTTCCAGCAAGCGCCTCACTTTTACCGGATCTATTTTCCCCGTCGGATCTGGATGGGTCGGTGCAAGCTGGCGTTTCATGTCGGCAGCCACGATCTCCTTGGTTTCCTTCTCAGTCATATCGTATGGTAACTTGGCAGGAGCCTTCTTGACGCTACCTGCTCTAGATTTCTTCGCTATTGTACTACTAGCCACCAGAGCGACGGCGGATCTCTTCCGCAGGTGCTGAGGCGACGGAGGAGGCGGAGTCAGTTGACGCGGCGGATTCTGCTGAGGGGCCTCCTCCAGCGGAGTCCGCTGACGCGGCGGAGACAGTTAAGGCGACGGAGTGTGCTGACGCGGCGGAGACAGCTGAGGCAGCGTAGACGGCTGAGCCAGCGGAGATAGTGTTGGACTGTGAGGAGTCTGCTGAGGGGCCTTCTCCGACTGAGTCTGCTGATGCAGCGTCCAGTGTGGAAGCACGATGTGTTCCTTTCTCCATAGAATGGTAGTCCTTATGGCATCTCCCAGATGAGTCTCCCCTTCACCTGTAGGGTACTCAAGCTCCAGCTGCTCACGTCCGTTGGTAACTTCATCCACCCCGACAATAGCATAGCCATCTAGAATCGAAGAGCAATGGTAAGTTCCATCGGGTACACAAGGTAAGGCATAGCCGGCCGCCACCTTCAAGGTTATGTTCATGCATTTCGCATGTAGATCACAATGTTCCCTCTCCGTGATGTCATCCATGGGGTAGCGATCAGGAGCCATGATATCATCTATGGGCGGCCGAACGAGCTCCGTGGAAGTATCGAATGAAGGATCGGTAGCTCGCTAGCTGTTAAATGCCTCTATTTGCTTCTCCTGCAATGCTAATCTTTCTTCTACCTTCTGCAGCTGGTTTGCATCCTCTTTCTTCTTTCTCCCTCGGCTTCTGTAAGTGTCTCTGCTATCGAGAAACACAACCTTCCACGGAACGGAGCCTGATGTGCCACGTGTTCGTCCAGGGTGTTCAGGATTCCCGGGGGCGCGTGACAGCTCGTCCTTCTCTCTGTTGGGATGGAACTTCCCTTCCTGCACGGCCTAGATTGCATCCTGAATGTTTTTGACGCATGTTGCAAGTTGAGCTTTCGTATAAACACACTTCCTTGTTTCTGGGTGCAAAGTTCCCCCATGCCCGAAGAACCAAGTCCTTGCCCGTTCGGGCCAGTTCAATGTCTCTAGATGGATCCCTTTATCAAGCAGGTCGTTCTCAGCTTTGTCCCATGTAGGCCGGGCAACCTTGTAGCCACTTGACCCCATAACATGGTGATATTTCTTCTTTGCAGCATTTTGCTTATTTATTAGTGACATTTTCTTACCTTTCTCCGATGTCTTGTACGCCACAAATGCGGGCCAGTGATCTTTTATCTTCTTATATTGACCAGTGAATGCTAGAGTCTTCTTTTTCAGGATAAACTTTTTGTGCAATCTTTTCTTCCAGTTCTTGAATTGTTCGGCCATCTTCTTAAGAGCCCATGCCTTGACTTTTCACTCTACAACATTGCTATTTGGATCCACCTCTGGCGGTAGGCTAAATTTTTTCATGAGCATATATTCCAAAGCTCATCTTTGGATCTATCGTCAACGTAAGAAACTCCATCATCCGCCTTTGGCTTATTCCATTCTTGAATGCTGATCGGGATGCTGTCCCTAACAACAACTCCACACTGACTTATAAATCGGTCTGCGGTCCGCTTGGGAGCAATCGGTTTGCCATCTGCAACGATTTCTTTGATCGTGAACCTTTCATTCTCGCCCAACCTTTTCTTCGGGCCTCGTCTCTTTATAGAAGTTTGGCTTGATCCGAAGGGCTAAAACAAGAAAGATGTGTTAATATATGTACATACAAATCAATTAATGCATCTAGTCAGTAGGCTTAATTAATATACCTCACCAGACTTTGCAACAGTTAAGGCTCCAACACCGCTGGAGCCGTCATCTTCTACCTCCATTCAATCACCAGAGCCGTCATCCTCTCTTCCCTCACCATCGGACTCGTTGAGAAACGGTGAGGTGAGATCATCACCTCTGCCACGGATTATATTCCCCAACATCTCTTCTTGTTCTAAGTCTTTGTCGTGTTCCATAGTTTTTGCAAATATTACAACATGGCAATATACAACCATGAGAGATAAGCTGTTTTTCAGACTTAATGAAATATGGGAATGCAAAACAGTAACATTATGATGACAACTTGAGAGCAAGATTGAGTCATGCTATAGCAACTTTACATGGCAACCAAGGGCATGGCATCAAAGTACACATTACATGGACCAAATCACAAGAAGGAATCATGTGCATATGAGCAATGGATTAGTGGCAAACATCATGCAAAGTTGACAAGTTTTATAACAGTCAGTTTCAGACTTAGCAGTTTTTCAGCAAGTGTAAAACAGCAACAGTATCATAGCATGTTTGCAAGCTTGTTAGAGTGCCTAAACATGTACCATGGCGATCGTCGGGGACTCATCACCGGCGATCGTTGGGGACTCCTCACCTGCGATCGTCAGGGATGACTCCTCCGGCGATCGTCAGGGACGACTACTCCGGCGATCGTCGGGGCCTCCTCTGGCGATCGTCGGGGATGACTCCTCAGGCGATCGTCGGGGATGACTACTCCGGTGATCGTCGGGGCCTCCTCCGGCGATCGTCGGGGACGACTCCTCCGGCGATTGTCGGGGACGCCTCCGGCGATCGTCAGGGACTCCTCACCGGTGATCGTTGGGGACGACTCCTCCGGCGATCGTCGGGGCCTCCTCCGGCGATCGTCGGGGACTCCTCTCCGGCGATCGTCGGGGATGACTCCTCGGGCGATCGTCGGGGCCTCCTCCGGCGATCGTCGGGGACTCCTCACTGGTGATCGTCGGGGCCTGCTTCGGCGATCGTCGGGGACGCCTCCGGCGATCGTCTCTGGCGTGTTTCGAATCCATAGTTTCTGCAATCACTTGCAAGTTATTTCATATGCATTTTATAATATTTTAGTATTCTGGATAGAAAAGCAAGTTTATTTATTTTAACATGTATGATGATGGCAAAACATAATCTACAATAGAAATCAAAACAAATGCATATAAAGAACGTCTCGGTCGGAGTTACGATTCTACTGGAACGAAACGGTGAGGACTCTTCACCGGCGATCGTCGGGGATTGGAACGAAATGGCGTGGTTCTCCCGGAACGAAATGAAACACCAAGGCCACCGTCAGGAGGTTAGAAACAAGAATAATCGATGACACAAGTAGTGGACTCTTCCACCGAAGTTAGACTGAAGTTATCGGGGTTATGTTTTAACGACCCCCCCCCCCCTCATGTCGAAGTTACGATGATATTTGTACCTATGTTATCATGTCTGTGGTGCGTAGGTTTATACACAAGATGAATATAAGATTTATACACAAGATGAAATTTATATTAAAAAAAATATCACAATTCATTACATAAGCTCGGAACAAAAATATCACAATTCATTACATGTAAGATGAATACACAATCCTGCAAATTCCACCGAAAGAACAACATAGATCATCACATGTCAGTCAGGTGTCAAAATTTTGTCTTCAATTTTTTAGCAAGATCATCATGATGAAGTAACCACTAGCCATGATCCAAATTTTAACATCCGTCTATCTATCTACTTCACAAAACATCTTTCTATATATCATATCGAGTATCTAACCAACATTACATCATATCAATCTATCCATCCATCCAACATCTCAATACCTCTAACACTAGAACAAGTCAATCCATCCAACATATCAATCCATTCAACAAAAAATAAAAAAATTTGTAGCCAACATATCAATTCATTCAACATCCATGATTCATCCATCCATCTAACAAACATCTATCTAACATACATTCATCCATCCATCTAAAATGAAGAGAGGGGTGAGATGAGAGGGAGAGGAGCTCATGGTGTGGGCGGCGGCCGGGACGAGGCAGGGAATGGCGGAAGGCGTGGCAGGGCAGGGCGGACGGTGGCTGGTGCGGTGGCAGAAGAGGCGGGCCGGAGGAGCAGCAGAGGAGGGCGAGCCGTTGCAGCAGCAGAGGAGGGCCGGGCAGGGGCGCGGGCTGGCCGGAGCTGCGGCCAGGCGGGGTCAGCGAGGCTGGGGCGGCACGTGGAGGAGGGCGCGGGCGCTGCGGGTCACCGGCGAAAATGGGCAGCCTAACGGCATCGCGATGGAGACGGCGGCGGCGGCTAAGGACTTCTCTATTTCTCACGCGAATTTGGGGGAGGGGAGAAGGTGGTGGTTATAAGGGAGGGGCCTTTAGTCCCGGTTGGATCCACCAACCGGGACTAAAGCTCGTTTTCGGTAGCCAAATGGGCGCGAAAGGTCAGGCCCTTTAGTCCCGGTTGGTGGCACCAACTGGGACTAAAGGGCCTCGCCGGGCACAGCTAACGGGTGGTGGGAGTTTAGTCCCACCTCGTCGAGCGAGAGGCGCTCGCAGCGGTTTATAAGCTCTGCTGTGGGTGAATTGGCAAGCTCCCGAATCTCACAGTCTAACTTGGCATCTCTCTGCCCTGTGGGGCCTACTAGCAGCAGAAATACATCTCTCACGGGCCTGCATCCTAGCCCATATGGTTGGGCTTCTAGTCGTATGCAGGCCGTGGAGTGTAAATTCTCCTGTTTGTAGGCGGGCTTTTTTTAATTTTTTTGCATATATTACATGTAAATTTTTGGACCTTCTCCAAATCACCTCTAAAATTTTGTACATGGTCACTTACATATTCTGTCTATGTAACCATAATATGTTATGTTTCAAATAAATGAAAAAATTTCATATTCTGTCTATGTAAAGGAATTTCATAAAATTCAAATAAAGTCGGAGTTATTCTTTTGCCAAATTATATTATGTTTCGGTTAGTCAACATGAGGATATTTTAAATAGGTGTTTTAAAATTAATTTTGATGTGTTGTGATTTAACTTTTTGCTATTAAGTTTTTAGCAAAAATACTTTATGAAAATTTTAGTTGGATAAATTTATATAATTTTAAGTTAATATAATTTTTATCATAACTAGAGTTTTATAAAAGCTTTTTAGTTGATTCTTTTTGCCATTGAAGAATATTATAAAATACTTTTTGTTAACCTAATAATGTTATATTTTCTTTTCTGTTAAGTTATTAGTTTAGTATTTTGTTTTGTTTTCTATTTGCTTTTTTATTATTTTCTTTATTGCTTTATTCATTGATTGTATTTTGATTGCTAGAATGCTTGCTAGAGTGAATGCTTATATGAATGCAATGTTTGATTATATAGATTTTTATCAGATAGTGTCAAAAGGTTCTATCAAGTTATTTTTCATATGTACCATTTGCATTGATTAACTCCTCTGTATAATTAAAATACTAAAAGGACATGAATAATTGAAATTTCATAACTTAATAAATAATTATTCTAAAATCATGTTTCAAATGCCAAAATGCCCTAGCTAGCTCTTACAAAGATTCCCTCCGGTTTGTCCGAAGTGGCACTTTCCAGCTATAAGTCCGGAAACTCACAGTAGAGAGAAAGTGATGACGGTGAAGCCGGTCACATCCTAGAGGGGGATCTTTTGGGGTATAAAACTATTTCTTCGCGTGTGTCCCTTGCTTATTGCGCCATAACCATGGATAATCTTGATCATTTAACAGGATGCTTGGGTCAGTCTTCACTGTGAAGGGAGGAATTACATGAAAGTTTTCATAATCTTCTGACATGTCTGTCTTGTCCTCCACTCCCACAATGTTTCTTTTTCCTGAAAGAACTATGTGGCGCTTTGGCTCATCGTATGATGTATTCACTTCCTTATCTTTCTTTTTTCTCGGTTTGGTAGACATGTCCTTCACATAGAAAATTTGCGCCACATCATTGGCTAGGATGAATGGTTCGTCCGTGTACCCAAGATTGTTGAGATCCAATATTGTCATTCCGTACTGCGTGTCTACCTGTACCTCGCCTCCTGTCAGATTGACCCATTTGCACCGAAACAAAGGGACCTTAAAATCACGTCCATAGTCAAGTTCCCATATCTCCTCTATGTAACCATAATATGTGTCCTTTGCCCTATTGGTGTTTGCTGCATCGAAGCGGACACCACTGTTTTGGTTGGTGCTCTTTTTATCTTGGGCAATCATGTAAAATGTATTCCCATTTATCTCGTACCCTTGGAAAGTCAATACAGTCGAAGATGGTGTCCTGGCCAACAAGTACAGTTCATCTCCAACAGTGGTGTTACCCATGAGATGTGTTTGCAACCAACCGCCGAAAGTCCCCATGTGTTCACGTGTAATCCAGTCGTCAGACTGCTCCGGGTGTTTGGAGCGTAAAATATTCTTGTGTTCATTGATATACGGGGCCACCAAGGTAGAATTTTGTAGAACTGTGTAGTGTGCTTGTGCCCAAGAATGCCCGTCCCTACATATTATTGCATTTGGTCCTAGCATGCCTTTTCCACCCAGTCTCCCCTCAAGCCGCGATTCAGGAACACCAATCGGCTTAAGGTCAAGAATAAAGTCAACACAAAATTCAATGACCTCCCCTGTTTTGTGGCCCTTGGAGATGCTTCCTTCTGGCCTAGCATGGTTATGAACATATTTCTTTAAGACTCCCATGAACCTCTCAATGGGGAACATATTGTATAGAAATACTGAGACCTTGATACTGAGAAGGCATTCAAAAAAGAGTTACTTCTCTGCTTTGGTAAGAGCGTAGCTGGCAGGTCCTTGATACTGCTTTGGATGCATGCCGTCTTTTTCGTTCATACGTTGCTCGTCCTCCCGTGCCTCCGATGTATCTTTTGTCTTCCTATACACGCCCAAGAAGCCTAGTAGGTTCACGCAAAGATTCTTCGTCATGTGCATCACGTCGATTGCAGTGCGGACCTCTAGGACTTTCCAATAGGGTAGGTCCCAAAATATAGATTTCTTCTTCCACATGGGTGCGTGTCCGTCAGCGTCATTCGGAACAGATTGTCCGCCAGGACCCTTTTCAAAGATTGCTTTTAAATCCTTGACCATATAAAATATATCATCACTAGTACGGGGGAAAGGCTTCTTCCGATGATCTGCCTCACCTTTGAAATGCTTGCCTTTCTTTCTCAAGGCATGATTGGTCGGAAGAAATCGTTGATGTCCCAGGTCCACATTCTTCTTACATTTATCCAAATATATATACTTTCAGTCTCATCTAAACAATGCGTGCATGCATTGTATCCCTTGTTTGTCTGTCATGAAAGGTTACTAAGAGTAGGCCAATCATTGATGGTTACAAACAGCAACGCTCGTAGGTCAAATTCCTCTTGTTTGTGCTCATCCCACACACGTACACCTTTCATATTCCACAGCTGTAATAGTTCTTCAACTAATAGCCTTAGGTAAACATCAATGTTGTTGCCGGGTTGCTTAGGTGCTATGATTGCTGCTCTACTCCCCAAAAGGTTTAATGCCATCTGCACTTATACCAAACCATTAGTTCCTTGCGTCACCTGCAAACTCCGGCCACTTTCTCTCGATTTTTCTCCACTGCGACCCATCAGTGGGTACTCTCAACATCCCGTCTTTCTTACGGTCTTCTTTGTGCCATCGCAATAACTTGGCATGCTCTTTGTTTCTGAACAGACGTTTCAGCCGTGGTATTATAGGAGCATACCACATCACCTTGGCAGGAACCCTCTTCCTGGGGCGCACGCCCTCAACATCACCAGGGTCATCTCGTCTGATCTTATACCGCAATGCACCGCATACCGGGCATGCGTTCAAATCCTCGTACGCACCGCGGTAGAGGATGCAGTCATTAGGGCATGCATATATCTTCTGCACCTCCAATCCTAGAGGGCATAGAACCTTCTTTGCTCCGTACGTACTGTCGGGCAATTCGTTATACTTTGGAAGCTTCTTCTTCAATATTTTCAGTAGCTTCTCAAATCCGTTGTCAGATACACCATTGACTACCTTCCATTGCAGCAATTCCAGTGTGGTACCGAGCTTTGTGTTGCCATCTCCGCAATTTGGGTACAACACTTTTTTGTGATCCTCTAACATGCGATCGAACTTCAACTTCTCCCTTTCACTTTGGCATTGCCTCTTTGCATCAACAATGACCCGGCGAAGATCATTATCGGGCACATCGTCTGGTTCCTCTTGATCTTTAGCTTCCCCCGTTGCAGCATCACCATATTTAGGGAACATACGATAGTTGTCATCATCCTCTTCTTCTTCATTATCTTCCATCATAACCCCTCTTTCTCCGTGCTTGGTCCAACAATTATAGTGGGGCATGAAACCCTTCTCAAGCAGGTGGAAGTGAAGGGTTTTTGAGGAACAGTAATCCTTCGTATTCTCACAGACAACACATGGATAGTATGTAAAACCATTCTGCTTGTTTGCCTCAGCCACATCGATAAAATTATGCAGGCCCGTAATGTACTCGGAAGTGCGTCGGTCACCATACATCCATTGCTGGTTCATCTGCATTATGTAATTAAGTATATCAAAAACCATTACAGAACCTCATGAATAGAGAAATGATCCAACAACATTTGATCGAACAGCAAATTTGATCCAACAACATTTGATCCAACAGCATTTAAATTCAACAACAAGGGGCGGATACCAAAACCATGGCACTATATAATAACAAACAATAATGCAAGTAAGAAAATTATACAAGTAGCTATCTGAATCATACAAGTAAGAATTTGTTCTTTAAAAAAAATAAGAACAAGAGGCTCACCACGGTGGTGCCGGCGACGAGATTAGCGCGGGCGATCGACGGTGGTGAGGATGGGGATAGGGATGGGACAGCACCCTACACATGTGCAAACTAAGAAGTTAATTTGATCTCAAATTGTGCATCTAAATCAAATAAACTCCCACATACACTCCTCCACTAAAACCCACAAACCACTCTACTTCTAGAGCATATGAAATGAGCTAAACTAGCAGTGAGAGATGAAAGGATGAAGTTGCTGACCTTTTAGAACACTTGGATAGTTGGTGCACCACCAAATCTAGACAAATCTTGGGGAAAATGGAGCTTGGTGGAAGAACAGAGGAGAAAGCTTAAATGTGGCTCGGGCATTTCATCGAACACCTCTTGTACATAGGAAGGCAGAATAGAGCAGCACACATACCTCCCACCTTCTACGGCCAAAAAACAGAGGAGAGGGTAGGCAGGGGCGAAGATATATATAGGCATCTTTTTAGTCCCGGTTGGTGTCTTGAACCGGGACTAAAGACTGACCTTTAGTCCCGGTTCCAGACACCAACCGGGACAAAAGGGGTTACGCTAGGAGCGAGGCCCTTTAGTCCCAGTTGGTGTCTGGAACCGGGACTAAAGGTCCTAGTCGAACCGGGACCTATACTTGATGAGGCCCGGCCGGTGTCCTAGCCGCTCAAACCGGGACTGATGCTCACATTAGTCCCGGTTCGTAACACGACCGGGACTATTGCTCCGATCTGGCCAGAGCCAAAGCCCTGTTTTCTACTAGTGAGACCTAATAAGTTAGGTGCAAACATAGTCGTAATTTGGACCCAAGAAGAATGTTGTTGAAAAACATACTCCCAGTAAATTATGTGTAAATAGCATGATAATATACACATAGGAGATCTGATAACTTAGGTCCAAACACCGTTCCCCGAGAGAGAAAATTGTTGAAAGCATAACCCCGGTAACTATGCATAAAGGTTGTTATTGTTCTTAAATGTGGCCATCGTTTGCTATGTGGTAATTTTCCTATTGGTTGCCATGCATGAGCTATGTTTGGTATATATGCTCATATTTGTTCTCTTTAGATTGGGCAACTTCAACAGAACAGAGCCGCCGCTGTGAAATGCGTGCATGGAATTGCGGTGAAATGCACAATGTCTTTTAAAAATTCGGCATGTGAAATGCATATGTTTGTAATTCAGCGAGATCAATGTGTTATGTGAAATGCATATGTTGCAATTTGGATTCATGTAAAATGTCTTACATAATAGCATTCATTATTTTATGCATAATACTTCTTATATTCATATATGTATCAAATGTGCAAACGTTGACAAGGCAAAAAAAAAAAACGCTGTTGTCGCAGTATTTTTGTTTGCCCTGCAAAAAGTACTAGCACCGTGTGCTATACAGTGCACACTACCAACGCCTTAACAGACTAGCGGCGTGCGAGCTACGGACAAGCAACATTTTCGTACCCTAGCCGCCACCAGGAGGCGACTAGGGAGGCGATCTATTTTTCCACCGATCTCCATTGCGAGGGCGCTGGCCCCCTCTCCCTCTGGCTGCTGCTCCGGCGGCAGGAGAGAGGGGGGACCCCGTTCCTCCACTCTGTAGTTAGAGTTTGGATTTGTAGGTCATGATGCGCCGTTGGGGTGCTGGGAGCGGCGCCCGGACGAGTAAATCTGCCTCAACTTCACTCCCACACCGGCGGTGCCCTTCATGGCGGCGTCTCGGAGTTGATGGCATCGTGTGTTTGCCGATCCTTCAGATCGGCAGCGTTAGGGTTCCTGGATGGTGTCGGCAAGGCGGCGGCGGCGACTCCATCAGGTGTGTCTCTCCTTCTACTCTGTCCCCGTTGCTGCGGCGTTGTCTTGGACGTCATGGTACAGCAGGGAGGTTTTGTCATCCAGGAGTACGCGTAGATGATTGTCTACGCAAGTGACAGCTAGAAGATGGTGCATCTTGTGCTGGGTCTGTGGTTGCAGGCTGACAGTTCTGGTTTCCTCCTCCGACGCCGTAGTCGTGCGGGGGTGTCAGTTTTCTGAAGTTCGATGGCGTGTCCGGGGACACGCTGCCCCGGTCTGATTCTTTCAACGGCAATGGTTTTACTTTAGACAAACTACTTTGGAGGTCCGTAAAGCTACTGATCAGCGATGGAGCCCCGTAGAGCTCGGGTGAAGAGGTGATCTGTCTCCTTTTCCTTAGTGGAGAGGGACATGCGCTGGTTTTTTGCATAGGATTATCCTATCTTTTCAGTTCTGTAATGTTGATGTTTACGTCGCTTGTAAGTGAATCTTTATTTTATAAATGAGCCACGTATTACTACGCAAAAAAAAAAAGCTACGGACAAGCTGCAGGTTTGCTCTACCACCGGCCGCGTTCGCGTCCAGTAGACGTCAGAAGTGTCAGACGTACTGGCAGCGTGCCGAGTGCACACGCCACCGGTTAGTGTCATACTAGCTGTGTGCGGTCATACGCTCCTAGTAATACCTTACAAGTGGCATCGTACCGGCGGCATGCCACCCGAATGCTGCTAGTATACAATGTCGCACGCGGCTAGTAAGGGGGTCCTGGACTAGTGCGAGGCCTTGTGGAACTTTAGGGACGAAGCAATGGATGAGCTCGCGCAGCAGGAGGCGGAAAGGGAGCGCCAAATTTAGGACCGCGCACCCCTCCCCCGCCGGCGACTCATGGCCGCCCTGGGACGACGTGTTCGGCCCCGATCCAATGCCCGCACCCCTACCGTTCGTCCCTCCGCCGTTAAGGAAGCAAAGCACCGCTACCATGATGGTTGTCCCCGTGGCCACAAGTAGTTTGGGTAGTTTGTTTTAATTAGTTTCTTTTTGATCAATGTAAGTTGCAATGACTCTATCCATAACTATGAACTTGACACTTATGTCAAATTGATGCTTGTGTCAAAATTTAGGATTTCACCTCTATTTCAGATTTATACTTAAGTTGCAGGGGGGTAGCGGGAAGGGGAAATGGGATCTTACCGTGCCGGAGTCCACCTGGGAAGGAGTCGGTGGCGGTGGGCGGTGGTGTGATTCCACTCTGGGAGAGCCGCGTTGGTCGACGATGTAGCACTGCCCACCGGACCTGCGACCAATAGTCCATGGTGGAGAGCTCGGCCGATGACCTGGTCGGACTCGATCTGCCACCGCGCCTCCTTGGTTGGGCGGGTGTGCCACCGTGCTGCCGCGGATCGACGGCAAAGAGCCGCCCACTTTAGTATGAACACCAGTCGACTGTCGTGGATCGAAGATGGGGAAGAAATGAAGGGGCCGTGCCTGAGAACGTAGGCAAGGGGAAGAAAAGGCGTCGCCACGAGGTACACAAACAACGAAGGTGGTTTCCGGGGCAAAACTGCCTGCGACATTGAGAACTGAAGGTGATTACAAATTACCAACCACCTCCAATGTACTCCCTCCGTTCGGAATTACTTGTCGCAGAAATGAATGTATCTAGACGTATTTTAGTTCTAGATACATCCATTTTCGAGACAAGTAATTCCGAACGGAGGGAGTATTCAGGAGGTAGTTTCATAATTCTAACCGCCGCTGGTGCTTCGTATAGGACAAATAACTGCCTCGGGTGGGGGTATTACAGACGGCTTTGTTCTGTTGGGTCACAACCACTTCCGTGGGCCGTTGCTAATGCTTGTTTTTCTACTAGATATATCCAAGTACCACATATGTATTTTTCACTGGTTTACAATCCTTCACTGTTTCTTTGGTTTTCTAGACCAGCAGGAGACCAACTTGGACCAGGATCTACGAACATAGCTGTTGGAATGTGCTAGTGTAAATCCCACAATAGTCTACGAGTCCTTTTATCACTCATAACTCCCTGTGATGCAATTCATTGGAGTAGGGATAACAACATTCGATAACTTATTCATATATTTTACCTAGAAATTAAGTTAGGTATACTGTACCTACCAGTAGGAAGCCGTTTTTCATAAACCAGATTACCCCTGTGTTTACCCATATTGTTCCCATGATAAGTAGACACCTATTCTATTCTATCTATCTATTATCTTCTATTATCTATTCTATTATATACTAAAAGCAAAATACAGGTTTTTTTTAGACACCACATTGATCCGCATCATCAAAATTATTTTGACCCTTGGATTTGTAATTTAATAGATTACATCCGTTAGATTTGCATAAACGTACTAAAACAAATCGTACCCGTTAAATTTAAATAAACATATCTAAATAGATTATGCCCATTAGAATTACATAATTATACCTAAATAGATTGAATCGTTTGGATCTTCATAGTTTATACTAAATAGATCATAACCATCAGATCTAGATGGCCGTACTGAAACAGAGATCATAACCACATCAGACCAACAATAAATTATTCTCCATAATTGAAATATACGCCCTGGTACCCTTCACCCTCTCCATAGAACTGAGCAAGAGTAGCCGTCGCATTACCGCTGCTTCACTCAATGAACTGTTGTTTTGGATCTCTCCTCGCTCCAGCAATATAAAGAATGTTATACACTGGCATGCATGCTTCAAAGTGCGTCACTATTATTTGATTTTCTTTGAGTGTAATAGGCTGGCATATAATTCAACAAGAAAATGTGTGTTCTGTGCCGTGCATATGCTTCCCATGCATCATCTAACTAAAACTTGGATATTCAGCATCTTTCCAGGATTGAAAGGCAACTAAAATTTGAATATGAAAAACAATGTGTAAGTGCTATTAATTTAAGTTTGTAAAGAAGTTTTGGATGCTTTGAGACTGTCTGATAAAAATTAAACTTTAGTTTGCCGTCATGTAGTTCTTTACAAACAAAAATTTATAGCATTCTGGGTCTAGCCTTTTTAATTTGACATGTCTCAAAAAAATTGGATGCTTTGAGATTTTGGTACTTTTTATGACGGGGAAAATACAATTATTACTAATAATTATTATATAATCTGCACAAGAAAGAATTAATAAAAAAGAATATATGTGCCTTTATATTGTATAAATATCAAAATATAAACAATAGATGATTATGAAGTAGTACTTTCGATAGACTATTATATGTTGCCCTTGCCCACTTTGCTAGTTATGCACAAATACAAAAGTGGCTAATAAGCTTGCCCAGAGGTGGGCTAGAGTTGCATACTCCTCGAAGTTGATATAGTCGCTAGTTGCAGGTTCATCATCTAGGTCAAACCACGTAATAAGCCAAATCAGTACATTGAATATACTTGTAAGCTCTTCATTTTGGTTTGGAACACCTACGCATGCTATGGTGGTGTGGTTCATCCTAAGGTCAACTATCCTATGTTGAGGTTGTGCACAAAGGAAGTTTTTGCGTAAAGCGGTAACTAAAGCTTTTATAAAACAAATAATAAACAATGATGCGCGAATGACAAGTAATAGTATCTTTAAACACTACTTGGCTCCTACAAATCACCATCCAAAAGCTCATTCTTAAGGTCATCTTAGTTTACCGTTCGTTATGCATAAGACCATGCTTGCCTGCCGGCAGTATATGACAATGTTGTGGCAGCTATGTACTATATAGTATCGTACCCACTTCCAAAAAATAAATGCTAGCTAGGGTACTCTACGTGGAAAAGGAAATTGCCAGGATGGCCGCCGCCAGCTTAAATTAAGTACATCATATTAAGTAAACCCTCCCATGACCATGTGGTTTCCTTAGTTAGTATTGTATATCCATCTGTTTGGTGAAGTCCAGGCTCATACTTTCGGTCTATGCATGGTCTGCTTCTGGACTAATTTAAGGACATGTTTGAGGTACTTCCCATGTATTATGGCCTTGTTTGTTTTTGGCACTTGCTAATTCCTTGAGTGATGCCAACATATAGAGTAGTATCATATTTTTCATATATGTTTCTTGAATTTAGGATTATCGGAATAGTAGTATTTAGAAAGGGCCGGGGTTGCCATTGGCAGCTTAGGAATTGTAACTTATAGGCAGTGGTGGAGCTACAATATGAAATCTGGGCGGGCAAATACAAAGGAAAGCCCACTATTTTTCCTCTGGGGCCTAGTCTGGTCTTAACCCCTCACTATTTTCGCTATGGGCTGGGCGGGCCATGGCCCATTTTGCTTGGCTGAAGCTCCGCCAGTGCTTATAAGGAGCACGTATTCAACAGGTACCTGAAAAAACTTAAGCACATAAGTCAATTTCCCGATCTAAATCTCGACCGTTGGATCAATATCCCATGGCCCACCATCCATCTTCCTCTTCGAACCAATCGTCAGTGTTCCTCTTCCTCCTTTGGTCACACACATCTTCCTCCCTCGCCCACGTACCACCGTCCGGACCAGCTACTCACCCTTCCACCATGCTCCGCGGCACGCGGCCGGTGGTGCTCTCACGCATGCCTCGCCAGCCCGCCCTCCCATCGCCGCCACCCCCTAGCCATCCCTCTAAACCTTGTCGGACTAGATTTTCTCTTGCGAGCCTGCACCCCCAACCCGAACTGTCAACCCTCGGACACCCATCTGCCTGGGACGCTGCTGCCATGTCGTCTCCAGTTCCGGGTTGTTCCTGCCCGTGCCATTGGCGTCGTCCCCATGCCTCACTGCGCTCGCCGCGGCGCCAACGGCTTGGGCCTCAGCGCTAATGCCCAATTCGACTTACATGTAATTTGTTTTCAGGCACCTGAGAAATAGCAAACACGTAGCTTATATCGATCCAAACTTATATTTAATAAGGTGTCCCAACTTGTATGCACCTGCTAGTTTTGATCAACTTCTTGGCATAGTAAATTGAGCAGGTACTAGAGACTTTCAGTGCGTTGTTCGTTCATCACATTGCCTATCGTCATCACCCTCGCAGTCAGCAACTACGTCATTCCCTGGCCAACATGCATGCATGCATGCACGCGTCTCCTGATCTTGCTTCATGCATGCATGGATGGATGCATGAACGAATGATTTCATGAATGGTAAGCTAGTCTTAATCTATTGTTTCCTTTTTGAGCAGTGAGACCGAGAGAGCACGAGGAGGAGGGACACGTCGTCAGTCAGCTGTGACTTTTGACCGGGGTTGTTGGCCTCGATCCATCAAATATATCATATGCACCCATCTCCCCTGTACAGAGCCCCTGTAAAGTTGGACAAATTAATAGAGGCAACATGTATAAGGTTGGTGCGTGCAGCTTAACTCTACAGTCTACTATACATTAGATTCCGCGCACGAGCAGATTGCAAATGCATGGATAACAAGATGACGAGCAGCAGCATGATGGTCGTCCATGGCGGCTCGGAGATAGACGCGCTGCTTAGGCGGCAGCAGGAGCTCGTGATTCAGCTCCGAGCGGTCATCCTTCCGGCGCTTCATGACGCGGACAGCAAATTAGCCGACCTCGCCGTCGACCTCTTCGATGGCGTGATAGACTGCATCACCGGCATCATATCCAGGCTCCAGAGTATCACCACCGCAGGCGGTGAACCAGCGGCGGCCTTCATCCTTGGCGACGTTATCTCCAAAGGCGCCGGCGAGGGACAAGAGGAGAAGCCCGTGATCAGCAACGCTGGTCACAAGAGAATGTTCTTGATTTGCCAATAAGACCCTTGATTATATTCTAGTCTCAGTTCATTTGTTTTGCGACATGATTTAGCTGGATTCAGTATATATTGGTACTCTTGATTATATATTGGTATCCTTGAAGATACCCTTTCTTTGATATATATATTGATACTCTTGATTATATATGTATGCATGGTATGTAGGAGGAACAACGAAAAGCGATCAAGATCACTTGTGACGATTGTTCCACATTACGATGGCCATCATTGGAGAAAATATGGGCAGAAGAACATCAATGGGAGGCAACATGGTAGGTATCTATACTACTACCAAACAGTTCATTCAAGCATATATATCGTCACATTAGTACTACATAACCTACATTTCTCCTGCCCTTATCTGAGATCAGTGAGACTTATCGGTTCTGTTATGAAAAATACATTGGAGGTAATCGCCATGGATATATATGTACGTCGAACATCGGAGATGTATTATGACCCAGCGTAATGTCATAATCGTACATAGTTTTGAGGGGAAGGGGAGCCGTCCCAATTAGCTACGCTGCTCCAACGAGTAAATAGCAAAAAACTACCACATTACGGTCTAGGGTTGCAAAAAACTATCAGTTTTCTTCATTTTTCAAAAAGCTACAACAAAATTGGTTGGCTGTTCCAAAAAACCCAAATGACTGAACTATTAGGCTGGTCATAGTGGGGAGTAATTTAGTGTCATTCATATGATACTAGACTAAGTTACTACCTTCATAGTGCAAAGTAATATAGTAGTAGTGTCATAACTAATCTCATTTATTAGCTTGTAGACTCACCTTTACTTGAGAAGTCGCTATGTTACAGTAACATATTATGTTAGCACTTCTCATTAACTACTTGCCACATAAGTAAAGAAATTCTTGGAGTGCGCTATGTTACTCCCACTATGACTAGCCTTAGGTGTTAACCAGTTTTATGATAGGCGGGGGCCCACTCATAAGTGTTGACCGTTAAGATCATTAGCATTGACCGTTAAGGGCCACATGTTATCTGCCTGGCCCATTAAAAAAAGTGAAAACCAACCAGCACCACGTCAACTCCCCCGCACCCAACCTCTCCCTTCCCTCTCCAGACTATGCTGGTGAAGGGCACCGAGCCGGGGCGCCGCCACCGGAAGCCACAATGGCCGACGGCCGGGGCGCACGAGCCACGTCATCCCATCTTCTGCAGCCAGCGCCGATGCCCAGACCATCTCCGGTGCTCCCTCCACCCCCCTCCCTGCAAGCTGCCGCCGCCTCCCTGCAAGATGTCGTCGGCCATGCCAAGGAGCGCAGGGTTCCGCTGCGCGTCCGCCATGTCCAGGAGCTCGGGGTGCCGCGCCCAGCAGTTGGAGCAGCCGCCGCCGTTCCCAGGAGCTCGGGCCGTCGTGCCCAGGACCATGCGAAGCTGCAGCGTTCAGGAGGAGCAACAACTCCATCGCGTGCAGCAGCCGATATGCCCACGAGCTCCGCCGCCAGAGCAAGGCCGGCCGACGTGCACAGGTCCCTTCGTTAACTCCGGCGACGAGCTCACCGGCGGGTACCCGATTGCTTTTTATATTTTTTGGAAGGGACTTGATTGCTTTTAAAAAAAATTACAGGGACCTGATTGCTTTTATTTTTTTATGTACGAACTTGATTGCCTTTTATAAATATGTGGGGCCCATCTGTCATAACCTCTCAATGGTCAACGCTAATGGTCAACCTGGCGAGTGGACCCAAGCTGCCATAATTGGGATCAATTTTAAACAACATGGTCATTTGAGTTTTTGGAATAGCCAACCAATTTGGTGGTAGCTTTTTAAGAGATTAAGAAAAGAGGTAGTTTTTTGTAACCTTAGCCTGTAATGTGGTAGTTTTTTGCTATTTACTCCTACTCCAACAGGCCTAGTACACAGCCCAATAGATCTCTTGCTACCATCTCTCTCTCTCTCCCTTCCCCGGTCTTGGGGAATCCTCGCTGCATATGCTTTGTCTTCTCCCTCATCATTCTATTTTATTCACACTTTCTTCAAGTCTATTTGGATATATGGATAGTGGATGGCGAGGAGGATGAAGGGTAGGACTAGGCTTAGGCCATGCAGTGAAGTTAGGCCTGTCATGTCCATGTCGCGCTCTTTCACGTTGCTAGCTTTCTGGCATGATGACCTAGTCAGTCGTTTGGATGTCTTTTCACTAGGAAAAAGCCTACTAGTAGCACGGGTTAAATAGCTAGTAGTAGCGCAGGTGCCCGCGCTACTACTAGCTCGCTACAACTAACTGGTAGTAGTAGCGAGGGTGCCACCCGCGCTACTACTATGTGTATTAGTAGTAGCGCGGGTGGCACCCGCGCTACTACTATTAATTTCAAAAAAATTCTCGATCCCATATGTGTTGTCAATGGCGGCAATGATTCGATCCAACGACTGCAGGGGTCGCCAATGGCGCGGACGGGCAGTGGCAGACCAGATCCGGTGGCGGTTGCTGGAGAGGGACCGGATCCTGGGCAGAGCAAGGCGGCAGTGTGGGGCTCCTCTTCACGGCCAAGGCAGAGTGCTCCTGGTCATCCATGGCGAAGACCTGCACAGGATGTACATGGGAGGGAGAGTCAAACCAGAGGGGAGAGGGAAAAGGAGAAACAAGGGAGAGAGTAAGGAGATGGAGGGAGCATCGGGGCTAGTCGCCGGTGGTGAGGTGGTCTAGTGTGGTGGCATGGAGGCGAGGGGGAAGACGGGCGAGCTCCTGGATGCAAGCGGCGCGAGGCGGCGGCCTCGTTGGGCGCCATGGAGGAGGAGGCCCGCATGGGCAGGAGCGCCATGAGAGAGCCTATGGAGAGAGAGGAGGAGAGGGACGGGAGAGAGGAGGGATTTGGAGGAGGAGATGGGGATTTCAGGGCTATTAAAAAAACCATGTACTTAGTAGTAGCGCGGGTTTATAGCCCGCGCTACTTCTATCAACTTAGTAGTAGCACGGGTTTATAACCCTCGCTACTACTATGGCATGTTCCAGGGGACACGGTGGAGACCACTTAGTAGTAGCATGGGTTTATAGCCCATGCTACTACTATCAACTTAGTAGTAGTGCGGGTTTATAACCCTCGCTACTACTACGGCATGTCTCGGGGGGAACGGTCAAGACCACTTAGTAGTAGTGTGGGTTTATAGCCCGTGCTACTACTATCGACTTAGTATTAGCGCGGGTTTTATACCCCTCGCTACTACTTATTAGTAGTAGCACGGCCCATATACCCCTCGCTAATACTAAGCATCTATCTATAAGGCATTTCCTAGTAGTGTTTCTTTTCAACCATCCTGGATTGGTGACTTTCGCTAATGAAAGTAGTTGTTATATCTACATGTTATGAAGCAACTAATTCTTCATTGTAATGCATAACTAATCAAACTTGCAATTAAACAGGAACTACTATAGATGCGCCTACACGGAACGGAACTGCTCAGCAACCAAGACAATCCAACAACAGGATCATAATGGAACTCTTAATTGTGAAGATGACTGCAAAGTACATTGTTGTGTACTATGGTCATCACAGTAGCAGGGATGCCATCACTAGAAATGGCGCAAATAGCAACCCTAGTATGGACCTAATTCAAAGTGGCAAAATGGCCGGAGTAGCAACAGACTTTGAAATGTTTGACCAGGGCGACCTGGACGTGCCATCTCTAATAGAGGTGTTGGACAACCCTGAGCTGAATTGGAACATCATTTCCTAGCTACACTGAAGATCTGGACATTAATTCATTAGAAAAGGGAAATCTATAGCGCAATACAATGGACATTTTTGCTGAATTTAGATGAGTTAATAATCATGTCTAGTTTACAAATGTCTTGCTGGTAGGCAGAGATCCTTTTTGTGTTCAAATGTATGTGCGGCTAGACATGCAGAAGCGCATAATTTATGTTGATATTAGTTGTAACACAATCTATCTATAAAGTTTATGTGCAATTTGGGTGATGACTGATTCACTAGTAAAGTTCCCTGTAGACCTGTAGTGGTTTTCCAAACTTCTCCTCACTTTGCTATGATGTTCCTATAGAATTTAGAAAAGAAGCTATGCACGGAAACCATAGATATATATATATGATGTTGGTCTAATTCTCATGGGGGTTATGATCTTTGTGCATGTGCGGGCGGAAGAGGGTTTGTCCTCTCTTTCCATTCGTTTCGTCTTGTCAGTGGATATTGCATATTGTTTGTTCACCTAAGAACATTGTGAGATAGTATGTACTTAATAATTGTGATCTTGCTAGTGAGATATGTCCTTATAATGTATTATTCTTTAAACTACTAAGGATGCAACCGATGTTGACAGACAAAACCCCCAACATAGATAGGTTTTAGACATGTCAATGTGTCTCTTTCATAGATGAGAGGGCTCTTCATTGATAGACACAAAACCATTTTAAAAAATACCCAACCTTATCAGGTAAGGGAGCTAACCTGCATGGGATTCCAAATGCACCGGCAAGCTTCTACATCCACACCCATTGCGATGCAGCTGAATAGTGGAGATGATGCACGTACCTACATGGGGTTTAGTTATAACTTGTCCAATATACTGCTCATTCTTGACGAGACTTAATTTTGCGCTTGAGAGTGTGCTGTGATGAACAGCTGGACCAAAGATGGCTGTCAATTCACCACCATTGCTAGCCTCTTGGTGTAGGATTACTCATGTTGCGTGCATCCATGTGTGGGTGGCGTTGGATGGGAAATCAATCCACACATGAAAAAGTACAAGCAACCCACGCACGTGAGAGTTGATTCATGGGCACCGGACTATAAGAACCTATTGGTAGAGGAATTTTCTAGCTAGAAGGAGAAATCATTTCCACTCTAAACCGCATAACTTGTCAACATGTATAAGCATGCCCCCACCCACCACCCACACACATGCGGTTTGACGAACCTCAATTATAAAGATAGCATTATGAACTATTCAGGTTTGTCAAGCTTGTGCAAGTTTGGTCTTTTGCAATATCTTGTGTAGAGTCATGGTGGAATATTAAAGATGCAGCAGTTGAAGCTCGAGATGAAAAATTTGACTAACCTTGGACATTAATTTTTTGTTAGTTTGTTTGATCTGATGTATTTTGCTTGTAAAATTAATAAAGTCAGAAGTGAATTCAAAGATCCAATCTAGTAGGATTGGTATCGAGTGAGTTGATGACAGGACAAGTCGTTGGTATCTCCAAAATAGGTACATGGTTTAGACAAGATGCATTTTTTTCTTAGAGATAATCAAGGTAAAATTTAATGAACAAGACTGCCGAGTTATAGAAATTTGAATGCTAAACTATCATGCATATTACAAATTGTATGATTTTGATATAAAAATACAAAGCATGCATTTGTCAGTCGCAAACTATTGCCCCAACTGCATCACACAATGAAATAGAGGAAGATGGATTTCGAGGACACACTACTAGTTCACATTTCGCACAGAACTGTTGGGGAACGTTGCATGGAAAACAACAAAAATTGTATGCACACGCAAGATCTATCCATGCAGATGCATAGCAATGAGAGGGGGAGAGTGTGTCTAAGTACCCTCGTAGACCGTAAGCGGAAGCGTTTCACAACGCGGTTGATGTAATCGAACTTTCTTCGCGATCCAACCGATCGAGTACCGAACGTACGGCACCTCCGCGTTCAGCACACGTTCAGCTCGGTGATATCCGCGCCTTCTTGATCCAGCAAGACGGCGAGGTAGTGGATGAGTTCCGACAGCACGATGGCGTGGTGACGGTGATGGTGAAGTTATCTCCGCAGGGCTTCGCTTAAGCACTACGAAAATATGACCGGGGGTGTAAACTGTGGTGGGTGCGCCGCACACGGCTATGCAATTGTCTGTTGTGTGCTAGGCGCCCCCTCCCACATATATATAGGTGGGAGGGTGGGAGGAGCAGCCAAGGGGGGCGCCCAAGTAGGGGGAATCCTAATTGGGGTCTCTCCCAAGCCACGCCCCCCCTTTTCCTTATTTGGAGCGCGGGAGGAAGGAAGGAGGAGGTGCCCCCCCCCCCCCTTTCCGTTCTCTCCTGAGGAGGGAAAGGCAGGAGGGGCCACCCCTCCCCTTTCCTTCCCCTTAGGGCCGGCCAGCCATGCGAGGGGCGCACCAGCCCCCTTGTGGGCTGGTCTATCCCCTCCTTTGGCCCATAAGGCCCATATCTTCCGGGGGGAGGGGTGTGCCCGGAACCCCTTCCGGTGACCCGGTTTCTTCCCGGTAGATGCCAAAACACTTCCGGTGTCCAAATACTATCATCCCATATATCAATCTTTATCTCTCGACCATTTCGAGACTCCTCGTCATGTCCGTGATCTCATCCGAGGCTCCGAACAACATTTGGTCACCAACTCATATAACACTATATCATCAACGAACGTTAAGCGTGTGGACCCTACGGGTTCGAGAACTATGTAGGCATGACCGAGACACCTCTCCGGTCAATAACCAATATCGGAAACTGGATGCCCATATTGGCTCCTACATATTCTATGAAGATCTTTTATCGGTCTAACCGTTATGATAACATACGTAATTCCCTTTGTCCATCGGTATGTTACTTGCCCAAGATTCGATCGTCGGTATCTCCATACCTAGTTCAATCTTGTTACCGACAAGTATCTTTACTCGTTCCGTAATACATCACCTCGTGAATAACTCCTTAGTCATTTGCTTGCAAGATCATGATGTGTATTACCGAGAGGGCCCAAAGATACCTCTCCGATACTCGGAGTGACAAATCCTAATCTCGATCTATGCCAACTCAGCAAACACCTTCGGAGATACTTGTAGAGCATTTTATGATCACCCAATTACGTTGTGACGTTTGATAGCACACAAGGTATTCCTCCGGTATCCGGGAGTTGCATAATCTCATAGTCGAAGGAATATGTATTTGACATGAAGAAAATAATAGCAATAAACTGAACGATCAATATGCGACTTGTCCATCACATCATTCTCCTAATGATGTGATCCCGTTATCAAATGAAAACTCATGTCTATGGTTAGAAAACCTTAACCATCTTTGATCAACGAGCTAGTCTAGTAGAGGCTCACTAGGGACACGATATTTGTTTATGTATTCACACATGTATTTAAGTTTCCAATCAATACAATTCTAGCATGAATAATAATCCTTTATCATGAATAAGGAAATATAAAATAACAACTTTATTATTGCCTCTAGGGCATATTTCCTTCAAGAAGTATCTGATTATTTACAACAAAGCTAGTTAGTCTTCTGCTCTAGAAACCTCTATCAATATTTCTTTTCTAATTACTATACTACTTAAATTTACAAATATCTACCGTTCATATGAAAAGGGGTAAATAAGAACACATAATGTCGTAATATTGGTTTGTTATTATTTACAATAAATACTTGTATCAGCAAAGTTCCATACAAACACAACCTAATGAAAAAGTTTTTATTTTCAGAAAATAGAATTTTGCAAAAACAAATATAACAAATGTGTGCATACATGCATGAGTATGTTTATATTTTTTGTGCTACTTATTATAGCTGAAAACTCTACTGAAAATAATATATATCAAATATTTATATCAGCAGAAATAAAATATGTTTAATGACAAGAGAAAGATAATTTATAACATAGTTAAAAAAGTTTAATTTAAAAATGTGATAACATTTAGTCTCTCCTTCGAGACAATGGACATGACTCCAATTTTAGTAACTAACAAAAATTGTTACTATGTTGATATATGACACAGAGACAGAGATAACTCCTAACACGATCGTACAACATCAGAAGATATAAGTATGATTCTTTTATATTGTCATCTGTTAACTAACCTCTGACACACATAGCGGGTGAGATGTTGATTCCAATTGAATACAAAACCTCGCCCATTAGACTCGTTTTTAGTGTATCCGGCGGCCAATGCTTCCTTCCACAAGTCCCAACTCAAGGCAAGCTGTGGACGGCGTCTTGCTCCACACTTCATGTGCTTGCATCAACGTCGACCTTTCTCCCTTTTCCATTCTTAATCCGACCTCTATTTATTTTAGTTTTTGTGTCAATCTCGTTATTTATTTATTGTATGATATAGTTTGCACCTTCGATATCCATACTTAGTGCATCTCCATATTTGCATAAGTAACAGTTAGCCGATTGTTGATTCGGGTGTGCTAACACCATGAGTAGATAGCCAGGGATGAGAAATTGGGATTAATTTGGCTTGTTATATAGCCCGACTAAAATTTAGTGGCTAAGAAATTGTAATAATACAAACTTGAAACAGACTGGCGAATAGTTGGGACGAAGAGTTTAGGGAACATAAAAATACCTTCAATATGCAAACCTTTTTGCTAACAGCAAGATAGCACATTCTTCACTATAAGAACAAGATAGGAAGTTATCTTGTGGTATCTGTCTTGGGTCTCCTCCTATGTCGATAAGTAAAACACCACCTGACATCTTGAACTACGAAATATTCAGAATTTTGTTTGCTTGTTCTCTTGACAGATATCAATGTTTCATGATCTGACATGCAAAGGACCACAAAAATATTCAAAATTTTATTTGCTTACTCTCTTTGACAGATACCTGTGTTTCATGATCTAACCTACAAAGGACCAATAAACCGTGGGATATGCCGCAAGGGATTCTTCTCTCAGATTTTCCAATACTTCGAATAAACTGTGGGATATGCAGCAAAGGACCAATAAACCATGGAATAAACCATGGGTGTCGGAAATGTTTTCAGTAGCCCAGTGCACCAAAGGCGCTTGCACTCATTTAATAATGTAGTCTTACAATAACAAACACATCAACATGTACTAACTAAATACTTCCAACGAGTAGTAGAATCATAACATGATCCTTTGGTACAACCTGTTCCGCGAAGGTCTGTTGGCATGTAAGGAGCTCGAGGAGAGGAACAGAAGAGGAATAACATATGGTTGGGCAGCGTTGTATTGCTTCCACACGAGCCGACACACCCTCAACTTTGGCTATAGCTCACTTATGTTGAGGACAAGGACAGTGGTTATGTGCGAGATGATGACTCCCTCTTCGAACTAAACATCAAGGATTTCCATCTGCTCCAGATATGCTCCATTATGCTCCAGTGCGTCCCGGCTTCCATTCGAAAAAATGTGAACTCTAGGATACTAGCATCCGGAGTCAACATCTTAGAAGAAATCAGAGCGCTGGGGAACCCCATCAGGATTCGAATCCAGGCGGGCGAGGGCATGCTCCTCAAGCCACTCGAGTCGTGTAATTCTTCATGTCCCACCACCCTCATTCAATCAAACCATGTTGGTCAATCTACCGAGAAGAGGTCTACCAAGTGTGTCAAGGAGTGTGCAGAAGTGCAGAATGTGCTATACTGCCCCATGCATGATATCCTCCAACCAACATGATCTCCAGCTGCTACAGCCTCCTGCGATTGTCTTGAGTCGACATGGAAGAGAAGAGATACAACCGCACGCCAGAGATAGTACCATCCTTTGGTGCCGAATTAGTTATGATTGTTCTTCTAGACATATACAGGGCTCCATAATAGCTCAAAGATAAGAACTCGCTCCAGCAGCGCGGCTTGTGCTGTGTTGGCGCCGCCTACTCGCAGCGCCGCTTCTTCTTCTACCTCTTGGTGCCTCTCACAGCCAAGGTTTTGGCTACCGAGGGGCACTTTTTTCTCGTGGGTCATCGAGAAACTCGGTTACCATGGTTACCGTGAAATTCCGAGCAAATTTCGGACGATTTTTTTTGAATCCGAACAAAATTCATCAAAAATCCATTCAAAATTCATTCAAATTCAAAATTTCAGAATTTTTCGCTTGGGAAGTTGATTTCTCGTGGGGTACTGGGAAACGCGGTAACCGCCCGGTAACCGGTTTTCTCGGGCGGTACCCAAAACCATGCTCACAGCTCTCTCTCTCCTCGTCTCTCCTCTCGCTCTTCTCCCTCTCTCCTCTCTACCTCTTTCTCTTCCTCCTCGCTCTCATCTCTCCTCTCCTCTGACAATCTCTCCATCTCGGTCTTCAAGTCTCCGCTGTCTTCTCCTCTCGTCTCTCTCTCTCTCTCTCTGGTTGTTTCTCTCAAGAACACACACACATTGAAGAAACTCCAAACACACACACGCACACACCCATGTACCAAGGAAGAGAACTAGCTAGCTTTGCCGTGAGGCTCTCCTCCTTGGTTACACAAATGCTACATTGTTTCTCAGCCCTCTCGGCCTCTTGTTTTTCCATTCACTTGTTCAACTTAAATAGCTAAGTACAAGACTCACACACGCACTAGCCAGCCGCCACTCTCGCGGCCGCTAACCCCCACTAGCCCATGCACTAGGCCACTAATCACAACTAACTCTATCTACATGCACACGATGCCATCCACTCCAGAAAATAATTCTATGAGACCGGGTCTCTTTTGCCATCCCGTGAGACCTCCTTTAGAAGATGCCATGTGTTTTCTCACCAATCCCAAAGTACTCTTTCTTCCCCAATCAGTTTTTTTGTTAATTCCCCGTCTCCTCTAATTCTATCACCGGTGAACGGCGATGCATCCGACGATTTGTTCGCGGTGTAATGTTGTAGGTGGGTTAGTAGCGGTGGCCTCAGCTGGGTAGCCCCGTGTTTCGGATCAATGGCTGCAGCTTGCCATTGACTTCGCCGGGCAACACGAGGCAGGGCGACCTCGGCGGCATCAAAACACGGCGTCAACACGGCAAGTCGGTGTGCACTAGGTATGCTGGTTGGAACATCTTCAGCGCGGCAGCGGTAGGGAGACTCACGGCACGCCGTCCAGCTCGCGCGCGGAGACGCGGAAAACCGTGGGCGCCTCATTTCCATCGCCCGGGAGGACAGCGCATGGTATTGTGGATGCTGTCCGGTGGCTAATATAGGACGAGCTCGTTATGGTTGCTCTCATACGACCATAGGTACTACTACCACAATTATGGTCTGCGGCGAGAGCTCGCATCTCTTTGTCATGGTTGCTTTTGTGGATTGGTGCTCACTCGGTCTGTCCCAGTTAGCATGGTTGTGTACTCGAAGACGCGGTCCAAGAGGAGATCGACTATGGTGCCATGTGCAGATGCGATTGAGAGTTCGGCGAAAAGAGGACTTGAAAAGAAAGAGTACTTTGAGATTGGTGAGAAAACACGCGGCATCTTCAAAAGGGGGTTCTCACGGGATGGCAAAAGAGAGTAGAGACCTGGTCTCATAGAATTATTTTCCATCCACTCCTATTCATGTGCTAACAAACTCACATATAGCTAGCTCACCAACACTTGCATGTAGCCTCTTCTCAACGGCCATGCCACACTACTTGACCAAATCACTTGGCCAGACTCTGTGCTGCATACCATCAGGCTCCACTGCTCACGTACTAAGCCGCTTCACACCTGCACCATGGCACCTCATCTTGCGCCGCATCGCGCGGCACCTCAGACATCTCACCTTCTGTACGTCCAAGTGAAGCTCCACCTGACTGCACCTCCTAGACACTAACTACATGCAAATAGCAACGAAGTGTTTTTTCCTTTGACTCGAGGCTAAGCTAGCAATCCGCGCTCCTTTTCCAGCATATATGAAACGCTTCACTATGCTAGGTCTACGGCGGGCCTGAACGCTACTCCGCGGAATGCGGATCGCCTCAAGGCGACGCCTGACCCTGGCCCCGTGCTGGTCGCCGGCGCCGTCGTTGGGTGGCTCTGGATCTCGTTTTTCCTGCCTGGCTGAATCGGAAGCGGAGGAGGCTGCGCCGGCGGCCGAGGACATGTCCATCGACGTCCGTCCCATGCAGTCTGGCGCGGCACGCCGGAGGAAGACTGACGACGAGCTGGCTGAAGAGTTTTGGGAGGATATAGGATACCCAACGCCCGCGTCTAAGGTGTGGGAGAGACCGCGGTCTCGACAAGCAGGTGAGGTGCTCTCTGTGTGCAGGTCGGACGCGGTTGCAGACTCGTCGCCGGAGGAGTAGGAGGCAGAGGTCGTCGTGCTTCCCGTCCCGGATGCAGACAAGACGGCGCTCGATGAGGTGGATAGTCTGAGGTCTCGTACTCTGGCAACTCGCGGCGTCCACAGGGTGGCTGGCTTGGTTAGGCCTCTCGTCAAGCCGTGGGTCGGACCGATCCCGCCTCCTCGGATGTCGCCACCGACGACACTGGGCCATCTTCTGCCGCCGGAGTGGCTCGCTGCTGGGGCGTCCTCGTCGCAGTCTAGTACTGCACCGCTCATGTCGGGCTTGGCCGTGCAGCCCGCCGAGCCTACCGCGGTTCAAACCTTCGATCTGACTTCTTCGGCAGCTCCAAGTCAGGCTTGCGATCCGATGCATCTTGGACGTCCGTTACGGATGGCCAATCTCGGGCGTTGGCTAGGCCACATGTGGAAACGGGTGCAGCCAGAAGGAAACCCTAATCCCACTCGTTCATTCGCGGCCGTCGTCCGCTCTCCTGTGATGTCGCGTCGGGACGCCTCCTCTGCGCCGTCGGGGGCCGCCAGCCTCCGAGCTCTGCGCCGCTGCCGATCGCCCGCTCTCCCTCGGGTGGGGCTCCCGGTTTCACAACGGGCGTGTACCAGCCAATTCAGGCTGTCCAAACGGCCGCTCCACCGTCCGCGCTCACGCCGTCACAGCCCGCGTCGGTGCAGCCGCCGCTGTCGCAGGTCATCCAGGCCGCGCAGCCACATCAGTTCGCTGGTTACCATCCTCAACAACCGCAGTTCCTCCTTCATGCTGGAGGCGGGTACGTGCAGCAACAACAACACATGTCGGCTCCTCCACAGTTCCATGCAATGCCCGATATGATACAACAGCAGTTTCAACACCTGGCCGCCGGTCCGCCTGTCTATGGCACAGCCACCGGTCCGCCTGTCTATGGCACAGCCACCGGTCCGCCAGTCTACGGCAATGCAGCCGCCGGGGTTCCTGCCGCATCCCGGCCGCGCAAGCAGAAGGGTGGTAAGGGCGGCCGCCTCAAGCCCCGCCAGGGTGCAGCTACTCAAAATCCTGCTCCCCCGCAAGTGGTCGCCGCTGCTCCTAATTTTGCTACTGCCCAACCGGTGCAATCGTTGGCTCAGGTGCCCAGCTCGCCCGCTGTGACAGCAACGCAGGTCCAGTTTGCAACTTTGCCATTGGACGCCCAGCATATTCCGTCTACAGGTGCTGTCCAAGAGGCAACAGTACCCAAAAAACTTTGGTGTTCCAAATGCCAATCTGCTGGACACAAGGCGGACAATTGCGAGACGCAGCAATACTGCTTCATCTGTAACAAGACCAATCACCCGATGACCATGAGTCGGTGCCCTGCCTTAAAGCTACCGAAGCCGGCGGCAATGCTATGTGGTTATGGAACTGAAAGCATGGCGTTTTTTCAGATGCCTGATAATGTTTGTAGGGAGGATCTCTCACAGCAGGACTCACGGATAGCTTTGGTTTCGATTTCTGGTGGTTCACTTTCTGCCAATATTGTGGAGGTGGAGGTGGCTAAGATTGCTCAATTTCAGCATGAGTGGACTTGGGAGGTTGTACCGCATGATGAGGATGAATTTCTGATGTCCTTTCCTAGTGAGGAGGTTTTGCAGAGGGTGACCAGTTTTGCAGTTTTCCTCAAGTCTCACAATGTCACCATCGAGTTCAAGCCCTAGAAGTCAGACGAGATACCACATCGTTTCGAGCTTATTCCTATTTGGGTACATGTGCACTGTGTGCCTCACACTCTTCGTCACTTCTTGGGTCTTTGGGCGGTCGGCTCAGTTATTGGAGCTACTCTGGATGTTGATCTTCTATGTTTGCGTCGCAGAGGAATTGTTCGTATTCAGGTAGCGGTGCTGAACCTAGGTGCTTTCAAGAGAAGCACAATTGATTCTCTTTCTTCTGACGTGGTCGTTCAGAGGAAGGGTTATGAGTTCCGGTATAGCCTTGAAAAAGAGGACTTCCGTGTTGATGCTGATTTTGTGCCTCGAGTATGGCAGCACGGGGATGATCCAGGAGGCGACAAGGGACATGACAGGGATGACACAGTGGGGGCCAATGATACAAGTAAAAGGCCCAAACCCACTTCGTCTTCCAAGGAGCCTTCAGTTGCTCCCTCCTCTGGCGGCGTGATGCCCATGTAGTTATCCATGTCTCCGTCCATTTCGGGGGGATCTTCTCCGCCGGACAAGACTTTCTCCATCGCCGTAACACCGCCGAACCCACTTCGACGTTCGCCTATCAAGGCCATCTCTATGCCACCCGAGGGGTCTTCTCCATCGGCCACGACATCATCATCTTCTAGGACTTTGGCGCCGCCAGCTTCGACTATAGCGCCCCAGAATCCGACGCCGCCAGCTGCGTCACCAGTGGCAGCACTGCCTCACCTAGACGACGGATCCCAGGTGTGGCCTAGCCTTCAGGAGAAGGCATCTATTGCGGCCTCTTCGTCGCCGACCCTACCACTGTCACCCCCGCCGGCATCATCAGCTCGGCGGGGAGTGATATTCTCACCGTCGGTTCGGGCTTACCGTGAGTCCGTGATGGCGGAGCTGCGAGGATTGTCTTCTACGCCTTTGACAACTCCAGGGGCGACGACGCCCAGGGCTTCGACGCCGCCCACGTTGTCACCACCGTTCGAGGGATCGGGGGCTGAGGTGCAGCCCTCTTGGTCTTATCCAGCTTCGTCGCGCCCTTCTACCCCACCACTCTGGGGCGCGGTGACCGCGACTGCAGCTGACTTCACACCCTCACCGCTGAGGCGCAGCGGTCATCACTTTGTTGGTGTTGATGGTTCAGCTGCTACTGACGAGGACTCTCTGACCAAGGCCATGCGTAGGACGGCATCCCGCAACCTCAACTTCGAAGGTACTCCTTCTGGTAAATCTTTTTTGTCCTTTGATAATTCCAGAGTTTCTTCAAATATTACTAGCCTTGGAGTTTCATTGGGACGTAATGAGAAAGAGGTCGAACTTTCTGATAGGGCTTTTAAACAAATGGAGTTCGACCGGCTTACGGTTGCTCCTAAGTTGTCGACTTATTCTGACCCTCTCGTGTCTGATGAGGAGGATGAGGATGCTGATGCCAATCATGATGGCAAGCTTCTCTCCCATCTAGTTAAAGACACGACTGAAGTAGACTTGGATGATACGGTACGCGACACTATGCTTTGTGAGCTTGTTGCGTCTGTACGAAAAAACAAGTCCACTTCAACGAAGAAAAGAGGGCGCTCGTCTAAGAGGGCGAAGGTATCTAAACATAAATATGGTTCATCATGAGAGGCATGTTTTGGAATAGCAGAGGTCTTGGTGACTTGGCTAAACACAAACATATTGCCGACTGTGTAAGGGATCATGCGTTGGACTTTGTGGCCATCACTGAGTCGGGTAAACGTGACTTCCAGACACGTGATCTTGACCACTTTTCATGTGGTTATGATTATGTATGGCACGTGTTATCCCCATCCGGAAGGTCAGGTGGAATCATGCTTGGCATCCACTCGACATACCTGGAACTTTTGTCCATGTCGAAGTGTGAATATCACATCAAATTTCACCTTCGCAACAAGTACGACAACTTCCTTTGGAGCCTGTGGCTGTATATGGTGCCGCCCAAGAGGAGTTTAAGTCCGCTTTTCTTAAGGAACTGGTTAATACCTGTCGGGACAATCCTCACCCCATGTTAATAGGGGGGGTGGGGGATTTCAATATCCTTTGATACCAGTAGGAAAAAACAATGATCGGTTTGACACTAGATGGCCTTTCCTCTTTAATGCTGTTATTGACAGCTTGGAGCTACGAGAGCTCACTATGTCTGGTTGTCAGTACACCTGGGCCAATAACCGATCTATTCCAACTTACGAAAAACTTGACCGGGTAATAGTAACCACGGACTAGGAATATAAATATCCCCTTGCCTCGGTACGGGCGCTAGAAAGAATTGAGGCCTTATCGGATCATGCTCCATCGCTAACCGATTTTGGTCAAACAACTCCAATCTCTAACACTGTTTAAATTCGAACTGGGATGGCTCACTAGAGATGGATTCCATGATCTGGTTAAGAAGGTGTGGGCGCATCAACCTCGGGGTAACACGCCCATTCAACGATGGAATAATCGAATTTGCGCCTTGCGTCGATTCCTTCGTGGATGGGCTAAACATATCGCTGGCATATACAAAAAAGAAAAGTTGCGACTATCTACCTTAATCGATGCCCTTGATAAAATGGCGGAGGTGAGGCCCCTTTCTGCTGTTGAGGTTGAGCAAAAAAGCCATCTAAATGAGCAGATTACCCGCCTTTTACGCGAGGAAGAGATTAAATGGTACCAACGGTGCAAGGCCGACTCGCTTGTTCAAGGTCATGATAATACGAAATACTTTGATATGATGGCCAATGGAAGGCATAGAAAGAAACGTATTTTCGCTCTTGACCAGGACAAAGGCCTTATTGAAGGGGGATGTGCCGCTTAGAAACTTTATTACTAAGTACTACAAAGAGCTTTTTGGACCTTCAGCTGAAAGGTCCTTTACGCTGGACGAGTCTCATACTCATGACATCCCTCAAGTTTTGGAGGTAGAAAATGATTTTTTAACCTCTCCGTTCACTGAGGAGGAAATTCAGACCGCGGTGTTTCAAATGGAACACAACAAGGCCCCTGGTCCAGATGGTTTTCCGGCGGAGTTTTATCAATTTTTTTGGGATATGATTAAGGTGGACTTGGTTCAGTTGTTTAACCAACTACATACCGAAAACCTTGACATTGCCCGTTTAAACTTTGGGGAAATTATTCTACTGCCCAAGACTAAGGAGGCTAGTCGTATTCAACAATATCGACCGATTTGCCTTCTAAACATCAGCTTTAAAATCTTTATGAAGGTTGCAACAAATCGGTTGAACGGGGTGGCTGACCATGTGGTCAAACCCACTCAAACAACGTTTATGCAAGGACGCAACATACTAGATGGAGTGGTTGTGTTGCATGAAACTGTACATGAGCTTCACCTTAAAAAGTTGAGCGGAGCCATCCTTAAAATTGACATCGAAAAGGCCTATGATAAAGTAAAATGGCCCTTTCTATTGCAAACTTTACGCATGAAGGGATTTTCACCAAAATGGTGCCGATGGGTTGAGAATTTTGTTTCTGGAGGTAGTGTGGCTATCAAAGTCAATGATGATGTTGGCAACTATTTTCAGACTGAGAAGGGTCTTCGCCAAGGGAACCACATATCCCCTATTTTGTTCAATATCGCAGCCGATATGTTAGCTATCCTTGTTCAGAGGGCTAAGGTGGCTGGCCAGATTAGCGGTGTTATTCCCCATTTAGTAGAAGAAGGTCTGTCTATTTTACAATACGCGGATGACACTATTCTTTTATGGATAATGACCTAGATAAAGCAAGAAACCTCAAGCTGCTTTTATGCGCATTTGAGGAGCTCTCTGGTCTCAAAATTAATTTTCATCAGAGCGAGCTTTTCTGCTTCGGCGATGTTGCAGAGTCCGCAGCTGAGTATGCTGACATTTTTGGCTGCCAGCTTGGGCAGTTCCCGATTAGGTATCTAGGTATTCCGATTCACTATCGGCGTTTAACTATCGCTGAGTGGAAACATGTGGAAGAGAGACTTGAGAAACGGCTAGCCAGTTGGAAAGCCAAACTCTTGTCATATGGGGGGAGATTGATATTGATCAATTCTGTCCTCAGCAATATGGTTCTATACATGTTATCATTCTTCCACTTACCGAAAGGGGTTCTTCAGCGTTTGGATTACTTTAGATCCAGATTTTTTTGGCAATGTGATAATAAATCTAAGAAATATCGACTGGCTAGGTGGACTGTATTATGCCGACCTAAAAGTCAAGGGGGCCTTGGAATTCAAGATCTTGAGATTAAAAACATCGCTCTTCTGAGTAAATGGGTTTACAAATTACTCACTGAGAATGGAGTATGGCAGGAAATCATTCGTAACAAATACGTGGGGTCCAAAGCCATTTCTCAAGTTCATTGGAAACCCGGTGATTCACATTTTTGGTATGGTGTCATGAAGGCCAAGGAATTCTTTTTTCAGTTTGGTACTTTCTCAATTAGGGATGGTTCTCAGGTTCGATTCTGGGAAGATACCTGGCTAGGCGCGACCCCACTTATGGTGCAGTACCCTAGCTTGTACAGGATTGTCCTACATAAATTTGTCACGATCAAACAAGTTTTGGGACAAGAAAACCCCAATATTTCTTTTCGTAGGGACTTCTTTGGAGGACATTCAACTGACAAGCGAACGGGACAAGTTTCGATGGAAACTGCATCAAAATGGCAGTTTCTCAGTCAAGTCCTTGTACGATGAGATGACTCATATTGATGTTCCCGTTGATAACAAAAAATTGTGGAAGCTAAAAATTTCTCTAAGAGTGAAGATATTCCTCTGGTTTTTAAGCAGAGGGGTCATCTTAACTAGAGATAATCTAGCACGACGTAACTGGCAAGGTAGCAAGACATGTGTCTTTTGCCAACATGACGAGTCTATTAAACACTTATTTTTTTTAGTGTAAATTTGCTCATGCAGTATGGGTCATAGTTCAAGTAGCTTCAAATTTATACCCCCACGTAGTGCGCATAACATGTTCGACAATTGGTTGCGGGGTATTGATAAACAATTTTCTGCATATATTCTTGTTGGGGCGGCTGCCTTATGCTGGGCATTGTGGCTTACCAGGAATGATGTGGTTTTTAATAATAAATGTAGTTCTTCTCCTGTGCAGATTATTCATGCATGTACGCGATGGCTCCGTACTTGGTCTATCCTGCAGAAGTCAGAGGACAGAGACCTTTTTATGATGGCGTCTACACGGCTGGAGCGTACGGCCAAGGAGGTTTTTTTCCCTTCATGGATGGCGGTGTAATCTCCGTATAGGATCTGCCCCACCCTAGGCTGGATTGATTTATTTTTGCTGCAAAACTATGTTTATTTTTTGGTCGTTTGAATGTGTTGGCCGTGTGCATCATGTTATGCAGAGGCCGGGCATTCTTTAGATGCGGTTGTATCACCTTGATAAATCAATTCAATGAAATGTCCTTTATCGAAAAAACATGCAAATAGCAATACTAAACAAGCTGATACATATGACGAGATTAGTTCTAACATGATGCACCCTGACTGCTGCCACTCGTTGCAGAAACACACACACACTAGGATTGAACCTATAACTCCAGAATTAGCAGGAATAAAACACTAGTAGAAAAAGGCCCATTTGTCCCGGTTCAGGAACCGGGACTAAAGGGTCGGTACTAAAGCCCAATACCTTTAGTCCCGGTTCTTATACGAACCGGGACAGATGGGGCTCCACGTGGCCGCTGCGGCTTGCCCAGGCAGGGGGGCCTTTTGTCCCGGTTGGTAGCACCAACCGGGACCAAAAAGCGTCCACGCGTCAGCAATTCAGGGGCTGGGGTTTTTTTTTAAGGGGGGGGGGGGGTTGGGGGTTTTGTAGGGTTAATTTAGGGGTTTCATATATTGTGTTAGCTAGCTAATAGAGGGAAGTGTCCTCTCTTATCTCCATGCTTGATCGACGCTACGTACTATACGTATAGAGAGGACTCGACACGCTAGCTAGTAAGCAAATGAAGGAAACCATTAAGTACACAAGATCGTCATGAAGATATACAAAGAGAAGTGATCGACCTCTCTTTCTCCGAGAGATTGGTCGAATAACAAGTTTTCGTATATCTATCCGACGCTTCTAGCTACATATATACAATATAAGATCTCTTACAATCCCTAACATTTGATGTCAAGTTCCACATGGTATTCTCCGACTGGATTGATGACGTGGTCAAGAAAGAATCCCGCCAATTCCTCTTGAATTGCTTTTATGCGATCTTGTGGTAGGAGTTCATCCCGCATCTGCCACATCTAATTTGAAGAAGGGGGTCAATACATATATATGAATGAAACTCAACACAAATGATGGTAATAAAATAAAATTGTGAATATTATTGCTTACGCACTTCATATTGTTTTTCAGAGTAGCCCCGCTTAGAGGTCGTCGCGTTGTAGATGTACTCGCAAACGTGGTATCCACAAAAATTATTCCCGCCTTCCTGCCACAACCACTTTACGAGAAATAGAGGTCAATCAAATTGATAATCAAGCATTATAAATGGTATTGATGAAAGTAGCTAGAATCAATGGGAGATGCGCGGAACTAGATTGTAGTACTTACTTTCGGGTGTGTAAATCGCAGCTCCCCCGGCAGTCCCGGAGCTTCTGCGGTGAACACTTTCCAAACCCTGCGAGACAAAAAAAATAATTACTTGATATTAGGAAATGAACAAAGTTGACGATATGGTGCGATAATGATCGATTGAACTTACTTCTGAAGCATTTCAGTCATGGCCGCATACTCCTTGGGATCTTTTCGTCTTGAGTCTAAGACGGTTACTAGTCCCTGCTCAAGCTTAATCTCTAGGAGAATAAAGTGGAATCTGCGCACGCATGCATAACTCATCAATTACATTACTATAACCTCGAGTAATAAGGGAAACCGAATATGCAGAAGATAGTAACACTCACTTGAAGTTGTAAGGAAAGAGTATTTTATCTTTGTTTTGATTTTTAAGCAATGATTGTAGCAAGTTGGCCTCGGTTTCTTTCGCATTATATTTAACCGTCCATTTATCTATGAGATTTGTGTTAATGAACCCAATATCATAGATTTGTGCTTTTCTGCATTCGACGATCTTCAATCTGCATAATATAGTGAGGATAATTATATATACATGCAATGAAAGAGCTGAGCTATATATAGAGACTTAATTATAGAAGTATAGTACTTACATGCAGTAGCAAGTGATGATTATTTTATCGAGGTCCTTTTGATTGAAAAACTAGAAGAACTCCTCAAATGGAATAGACAAAAGATCAATTCCAACGAGGTCGTGCTCCTCTTTAACTCTCAGCGTCAAAATATCCTTCCCAGACTTGCAGGTGTCCATGTACCACTTATGGAATCTTCGCATCATCGTTGTTAGAGGAGGATCACCAGGTTTGACGAGAGGCTTCCCGTACCGGTATTTGTGTTCGTCCATCTCCATTGTATCAAAATGTGCATCGTCAGGCAGGTAATCACCAGGATTGGTACCGGGCAGCATCCCCGGCCGATTTGCGACGATATCGCTAGACACCTTGAGCGGGGGGCACGATTGGTTTGCCTGTTCGCCGAGCTGGGGAATTTTGTTCCCACTTCTTCGTTCTTGTAATCTTTTGTCACTTGAAGTAGTTCCCGACCGGCGCACTCCTTCCACTGCCTTTTTAAGAGCGCGGACATGGTTGTCATCCGGCGGAGGCGGTGGTGGTCGCTTCAGGGCATCCAAAGTGCGCTTCAATTTCACCGGATCTATCTTCTCCTCCGGAGGTGGATTTTTCTTTGCAAAAAAGTCCTTCACTTGGGCTTGACAGATCTGCGTGTTTTCCTCCTCGGTCATCTCGTATGGTAACTTCTTTAGAGGCTTGAGAGATTGACCGAATCTGTATTCCTCCCGCCTCTGGCTGTACTGCTAGACGCCAAAGCAGCCGGAGCGGCTGCGGCTGTCTTCCTTCATTGCTTACGAGGCGGAGAAGGAGGCGGAGTGCTACGACGCACCGAAGCAGCCGGAGCGGCGGCGGCTGTCTTCCGCTGTTGCTGACGAGGTAGAGGAGGAGGCTTGCTGCTCGGACGCGCCGGCGCAGGCGGAGATGGAGGCAGAGTGCCGCCACGCGCCGGAGCAGCCGGAGAAGGAGGCAGAGTGCCCTGATCACTCGCCGGAGGAGGAGGCGGAGGAGAGGGCGGAGTGCCCTGACTCGCGGGAGGAGGAGGAGGAGGCGTCCAGTTCGGAAGATTAATGAGCTCCTTCCGCCATAGACATGGAGTCTTCAGAGCAAGACCCAGCTGAGTCTCCCCTTCACCGGTAGGGTGGTCAAGCTCGAGCTCCTCAAATCCCTCCGTTATTTCATCGACCATCACAACAGCATAGCCTTGTGGAATCAGAAGGCAGTGAAAAGTTGCGCCGGGTTCAGGAGGTGCAACAGAGCCGACAGCCGCCTTGACTTTGAGGTGCTGCCATTGCGTCATAAGGTGGCAATCTTGAGCCTCCGTGATAGCATCCACGGGGTAGCTGGGAGCCATGATGTCAGGCTGCTTTAGGAGCTCGGTGGAAGCCACGCTGCTTCTCCGCTGAGATGGCGGGGTAGCTTCTGGGATAGCTCCGGTAGGTCTCTGGCTCTGAACTAGTAGTGCTTGTTCCTCTAGCGCTCGTACCCTTGCATTCAGCTTCTGCAGTTCGGTCTGCTCCACTTTCCTCCTCCTCTCCCGGGTTTTGTACTCGCCTGCGCTGGGAAACCCAACCTTCCGCGCAACGGAGCCTGCCGTTCCTAGTGTTCGTCCTGGGTGCTCAGGATTCCCGAGGGCCTGTGTGAGCTCGTTGTTCTCTCTGTCGGGAATGAACGTCCCTTGCTGCGCTGCGGCGATATACTTCTGAAGCCTCTTGACGGGTATTTCAAGTTGCTCATCCGTCCAACGGCACTTCCCTGTTTCAGGGTCCAAGGTTCCCCCAACCCCGAAGAACCAAGTCCTTGAACGATCTGGCCAGTTCAATATCTCTGGTTCGACCCCTTTGTCAAGCAGGTCCTTCTAAGCCGTATCCCACAACGGCCGGGCTTTGAGGTAGCCACCTGACCCCGTGTGATGGTGATGTTCCTTCTTTGCAGCATTTTTCTTGTTTGTCGCTGGCATATTCTTACTCTTCTCCGATGTCTTGTGGGCCACAAATGCAGGCCAGTGATCTCTTATCTTCTCAAATCGGCCGGTAAATTGTGGAGTCTTCCCTTTGTCGACAAACATTGATTTCAGCTCATTCTTCCACCTCCTGAATAGATCTGCCATCTTCTTAAGAGCATGAGCCTTGATCAATGGCTCTATAACTGGCTTATCCGGATCCTCCTCTGGCGGTAGGGTGAAATTTGCCTTCAGCGCGGTCCAAAGATCATCTTTCTGTCTATCATTGACAAAAGACACTTGAGGGTCTTCGCTCTTAGGCTTATTCCATTGGTGGATGCTGATCGGGATCATGTCCCTAACAAGAACCCCGCACTGAGCAGAAAATGCTTCCTTGGTCCGGCTGGGTTCAATCGGTTGGCCATCGCCGTTGATTGCTGTGATCTAGAACCTTTCATCCTGGCGCAACCTTTTCTTCGGGCCTCGTCTCGTTACCGAAGTTTGGCTCGATCCGGAGGGCTAGAAAAGAAGAAAGAAGAGACTTAATATGTGTACATACCAAAACAATTAATGCATCAATTAGCTAGTCAGCACAGGCTTAATTAATATATATACCTCGCCGGACTTTGCAATAGCTCCTTCCTCCGTTCGCTCACCGGAGCAGTCATCACGGTCTCCTTCTTCCACCGGCATTCCGTCACTGGAGCCATCATAATCATGTCCTTCCACATCCATTGTTCGATCACCGGAGCCTGCTTCACCCTCTCCTTCCAGACCATCGGTGTCGTTGAGATACGACAAGACATCACCTCCGCCGAGGATTATGACCCCCAACAACTATTCTGCATCGATGTCTCGGTGCTCCATAGTTTCTGCAAATATTACAACATGGCAATTAATATACAAACATGACAGATGGATATATTAGTGCAAACGTAGACCTAGCTAGCTCGACGCTTCTACAGTTTGGGGTGGCCTCGACAACGCTTCTAGGGTTTGGGGTGGCCTAGGCAACGCTTCTAGGGTTTGGGGTGGCCACGACAACGCTTCTAGGGTTTGGGCCGGACCGCCTCTCTCATGAATGTCCGACGTCCGGACCAACAAGGGATTTAACAAAATGACACAATTCTGGATGTGCAGAAAATGGTCCATATTTTTCCTGATCTCATCTACCCTTCTATATGTCACGTTGTCTAGTGTCAAAGAATTCAAGAAAACCATGACTTCATCATTAGTCGGAAATAACAGGCGCATAATGGTACGAAGCTCTTCAAAGTTGTTTTGGAACGAGTTCCCGATAGAATAATTTGCTTTTTGGTACAAAGTTCAGCAAGAGCCTTCCGAATATCGCTATTTGGAAGGCCTTTGCTGAAATTCGTACCAAAAGGCGAATTATTCTATCAGGAACTCCATTCCAAAACAACTTTGAAGAAACTTTGAAGAGCTTCGTAGCATCATACACCTGTTACATCTGGCAAATGATGAAGTCATGGATTTCTTCAATACTTTGACAGACAACGTGACATATAGAAGAATATATATATATATATATATATATATATTATATAATATTATATATATATATATTATAATATATAATATATATATATATGAGATCAGAAAAAAATTGGATCAACTTGTGCACATCCATAATGGGAGCGTTCTTGATAAATCTGGACCCTCGACCCCTGGACGACCCTGGACCCTCGACCCCTCGGCGACCCTCGACCCTATACCCTAGTTCACGACCCTCGACCGCTCGGCGATCCACGATCCTCTACCCTAGTTCCCGACCCTCGACCCCTTGGCGTTCCTCGACCCTCGACCCCTCGGCGTTCCTCGACCCTCTACCCTAGTTCCCGACCCTCGACCCCTCGGCGTTCCTTGACCCTCGACCCCTCGGCGTTCCTCGACCTCTACCCAAGTTCACGACTCTCGACCCCTCGGCGTTCCTCGACCCTCGACCCCTTGACGATCCTCGACCCTCGAACCTTCGGCGACCCTCGACCCCTCGGTGACCCCTCGACCCCTGGACGACCCTCGACCCTCGACCCCTCGGTGACCCTCAACCCTCTACCCTAGTTCACGACCTCGACCGCTCGGCGATCCACGACCCTCTACCTCTTAATATTAATCTATTTTTTCTTCTTCTCCTCTATTCCTTCTTCTTCTCCTCCTTTTTTTTCTTCTTCTTCCTCTTCTTATTTTTTTTCTCCTCTTCTTCCTCTCCTCTTCTTATTTTTTTTCTCCTCTTCTTCTCTTTTTTCTCCCCTTTTTCCTCTCCTTCTTTTTCTTCCCTTCTTCCTTCTTCCTTCTTCCTCTTTTCCATACATATAAAAAGTTTAAAAAATACATACAAAAAATACATACATACATACATATAAAAAGAAAGCACATATATATAACAAAAAAAACATATATATAAAAAAAAGCAACGCGGCGGCGGCGGTGGTGCTCACAGAGGAGACGTCGGGGCGGGCAGGGGTGGGCTGGGCGGCGTCGGGCCAGGGCGGCGTCGGCGTTGGGGCGGTCGGGGCGGCGTCGGCGTCGGGCCGGGCGGCGTCGGGGCGGGCGGCGTCGGCGGCGGGGCGGGCAGGGGCGGGCCGGGCAGCGTCGGCGACGGGGCGGGCAGGGGCGGGCCTGACGGCGTTGGCGATGATGGCGAGGTGGAGCAACGCTCGGCGGCGACGGCGATAGACAAGTGATTTTTGGAGAAACTGCTAAGTTTTTCTTATATACACGAAACAATGGTCCCGGTTCGTGCCACGAACCGGTACCAATGCACCCCTTTCGTCCCGGTTGGTGCTACCAACCGGGACCAATGGCCTTGTGCTGCCCGCGGCCAAAAGTTTAGTCCAACCTCGCTAGTTGAGAGGGGCGCGGAGTGGTTTATAAGCCCCACTGCCGCTGCCCTCTCGAGCTCCTCTCAAATGCCGGCTTACGGGCCTAACCTGACACTCCGCTGCCTGTGGGCCTACTGGGCCTTCTGCGGGCCTGAATCCTGGCCCGTGGTTGGGTTTCTAGTCGTATTCAGGCCGTGGTGACCCAGTAGGTGGCATTTTTTTCTATTTTTGTTCCATTTTTTTGTTTTGTTTTTTGCTTTATTTATTTTCTTTTGTTTTTTGCTTTATTTTTTAAATCTTTTTGCTTTTAGGTAATAAAAATTATAAACTTTCTGTTAGTGCCATTAGTTTTCCAATTTGAATATTTTAAATTTGAATTCTTTGAAATTTGTGTGAATCACTAGTTTGTGATTAACTTTACTATAAAAATAGATTTTGGAGTGATTCTTTTTCCTGCTATTTAATATTACTGTGTTTTATCATTATATTCAAAAACAGTTTTTGTTATTTTAGTAAAAATCTTATGATAATTCTTTTTGCTATTAAATTTTCTAACAAAAAAGTTCTTTATGAAAATTCTTTTGTCTTTTTGCTTTTAATGTTTTGAACAGAAAATACTTTGCTAATTTTAGTTGCATAAATTTTATATAATTTTAGTTTCAATAATACTAGAGGTTTATAAAAGCTTTTTAGTAGATTCCTTTTGCTAGCTATTAGAGTTTCATTAAAGTTTTCTAGTTCATTCTTTTTCTATTAGAGTTTCATTAAAGTTTTCTATTTCATTCTTTTAGTTCATTATTTTTGCTATTAGAGTTTCATAAAAGTTTTCCAGTTCATTTTTTTTATATTAGTTCATTCTTTGAGCTAAATGACCCTGAAATTGAAAAGCACTTCAGATGAAACTCTGAAGAGGTTGGAAATTGGCATGGTATCAACATTTCACCCGCATAGCATGTGCTAAAAAGTTGAGAGTGTTACGGCAAAAACTGGATGCACTTCATGTACAAAATGGATAATCTCTTTCGAAGTATCAGGGTTTCGGACGAAAACTCATCTAATACAAAGGGATTTCATTTTTTTGAACTTATTTGAACTCCAGACTTTTTATGTGTTCAAACTGAACCATTCAAAGACACATCATCAATTTTCAACCCTTTCTGACTCCATCCGTTATTTTTCATCCATTTACTGATTTTTTTGAGTTAAATGACCCTGAAATTGAAAAGCACTTCAAATGAACTCTGAAGAGGTTGAAAATTGGCATGATATCATCATTTCACCCACATAGCATGTGCTAAAAAGTTGACAGGTTTACGGCAAAAACTGGATGCAATTCATGTACAAAATGGACAATCTCTTTCGAAGTATCAGGGTTTCGGACGAAAACTCATCTGTTACAAAGGGATTTCATTTTTTTTGAACTTATTTGAACTCCAGACTTTTTGTGTGTTCAAAATGAACCATTCAAAGCCACATCATCAATTTTCAACCCTTTCTGACTTCATCTGTCTTCACTTTTTCTTCGCTTGTGTCCTTTGCTTATTGCGCCGTAACCATGGATATTCTTCATCGCTTAACAGGGTTCTTGGGTCAGCCTCGACTTTGAAGGGAGGAATTTCATGAAACTTTTCATAATCTTCAGACATGTCTGTCTTACCCTCCACTCCCACAACGTCTCTTTTCCTTGAAAGAACTATGTGGCGCTTTGGCTCATCGTATGATGTATTCGCTTCCTTATCTTTTCTTTTTCTCGGTTTGGTAGACATGTCCTTCACATAGAAAACCTGCGCCACATCATTGGCTAGGACGAATGGTTCGTCTGTGTACCCAAGATTGTTCAGATCCACTGTTGTCATTCCGTAATGTGGCTCTACCTGTACCCCGCCTCCTGACAGATTGACCCATTTGCACTTAAACAAAGGGACCTTAAAATCATGTCCGTAGTCAAGTTCCCATATGTCCACTATGTAACCATAATATGTGTCCTTTCCCCTCTTGGTTGCTGCATCAAAGCGGATACTGCTGTTTTGGTTGGTGCTCTTTTGATCTTGGGAGATCGTGTAAAATGTATTCCCATTAATCTAGTATTTTTTTAAGTCAATACAGTCGAAGATGGTCCCCTGGACAACGAGTACAGCTCATCAGAAACAGTGTTGTCACCTCTGAGATGTGTTTCCAACCAACTGCCGAAAGTCCTGATGTGTTCACATGTAATCCAGTCATCACACTGCTCCGGGTGTTTGGAGCGCAGAATGTTCTTGTGTTCATCGACATACGGGGTCACCAAGGTAGAGTTCTGTAGAACTGTGTAGTGTGCTTGAGACCAAGAATGCCCGTCCCTGCATATTATTGAGTCCCCTCCTAGCGTGCCTTTTCCAGTCAGTCTCCCCTCATACCGCGATTGAGGGAGACCAATCTTCTTAAGGTCAGGAATAAAGTCAACACAAAACCCAATGACATCCTCTGTTTGATGGCCCACGGAGATGCTTCCTTCTGGCCTAGCGCGGTTACGGACATATTTCTTTAGGACTCCCATGAACCTCTCAAAGGGGAACATATTGTGTAGAAATACGGGGCCCAGAACGACAATCTCGTCGACTAGATGAACTAGGACGTGCGTCATGATATTGAAAAAGAATGGTGGGAACACCAGCTCAAAACTGACAAGACATTGCGCCACATCACTCCTTAGCCTTTGTATGATTTCTGGATCGATCACCTTCTGAGAGATTGCATTGAGGAATGCACATAGCTTCACAATGGCTAATCGAACGTTTTCCGGTAGAAGCCCCCTCAATGCAACCGGAAGCAGTTGCGTCATAATCACGTGGCAGTCATGAGACTTTAGGTTCTGGAACTTTTTCCCTGCCATATTTATTATTCCCTTTATATTCGACGAGAAGCCAGACGGTACCATCATACTGAGCAGGCATTCAAAGAAGATTTCCTTCTATTCTTTGGTAAGAGCGTAGCTGGCAAGGCCTTCATAATGCTCTGGAGGCATGCCGTCTTTTTCGTGGCAACGTTGCAGGTCCTCCCGTGCCTCCGGTGTATCTTTTGTCTTTCCATACACGCCTAAGAAGCCTAGCAGGTTCACGCAAAGGTTCTTCGTCACATGCATCACGTCGATTGAAGAGCGGACCTCTAGGTCTTTCCAGTTCGGTAGGTCCCAAAATATAGATTTCTTCTTCCACATGGGTGCGCGTCCCTCAGCGTCATTCGGAACAGATAGTCCGCCAGGACCCTTTCCAAAGATTACCTGTAAATCATTGACCATAGCAAGTACGTGATCACCGGTACGCATGGCGGGCTTCTTCCGGTGATTTGCCTCGCCTTTGAAATGCTTGCCTTTCTTTCGACATTGATGGTTGGTCGGAAGAAATCGACGATGCTGCAGTTACACATTCTTCCTGCATTTGTCCAGGTATATACTTTGGGTGTCATCTAAATAGTGCGTGCATGCGTGGTAGCCCTTGTTTGTCTGTCCTGAAAGGTTACTGAGAGCAAGCCAATCATTGATGGTTACAAACAGCAATGCATGCAGGTCAAATTCCACCTGTCTGTGCTCATCCCACACACGTACACCTTTTCCATTCCACAATTGTAAAAGTTCATCAACTAATGGCCTTAGGTACACATCGATGTCGTTGCCGGGTTGCTTAGGGCCATGGATAAGAACTGGCATCATAATGAACTTCGGCTTCATGCACATCCAAGGAGGAAGGTTATACATACATAGAGTCACGGGCCAGGTGCTGTGATTGCTGCTCTGCTCCCCGAAAGGTTTAATGCCATCCGCGCTTAAACCAAACCATACGTTCCTTGGGTCACCTGCAAACTCAGCCCGGTACTTTCTCTCGATTTTTCTCCACTGCGACCCGTCAGCGGGTTCTCTCAACTTCCCGTCTTTCTTACGGTCCTCTCTGTGCCATCGCATCAACTTGGCATGCTCTTTGTTTCTGAACAGAAGTTTCAACCGTGGTATTATAGGAGCATACCACATCACCTTGGTAGGAACCCTCTTCCTGGGGAGCTCACCGTCAACATCACCAGGGTCATCTCGTCTGATCTTATACCGCAATGCACCGCATACCGGCCATGCGTTCAAATCCTCGTACGCACCGCGGTACAGGATGCAGTCATTAGGGCATGCATGTATCTTCTGCACCTCCAATCCTACAGGGCATACGACCTTCTTTGCTGCGTACGTACTGTCGGGCAATTCGTTATCCTTTGGAAGCTTCTTCTTCAATATTTTCAGTAGCTTCTCAAATCCTTTGTCAGGCACAGCATTCTCTGCCTTCCACTGCAGCAACTCTAGTACAGTACCGAGATTTGTGTTGCCATCTTCGCAATTGGGGTACAACCCTTTTTTGTGATCCTCTAACATGCGATCGAACTTCAGCTTCTCCTTTCCTCTTTCGCACTGTCTCCTTGCATCAACAATGACCCGGCGGAGATCATCATCGGGCACATCGTCTGGTTCCTCTTGATCTTCAGCTTCCCCCGTTGCAGCATCACTGTATTCAGGGGGCACATAGTTGTCATCGTCCTCTTCTTCTACGCTGTCTTCCATCATAACCCCTATTTCTCCGTGCTTGGTCCAAATATTATAGTGTCGCATGAAACCCTTATAAAGCAGGTGGGTGTGAAGGATTTTCCGGTCAGAGTAAGACTTCGTATTCCCACATATAGGGCATGGACAACACATAAAACCATTCTGCTTGTTTGCCTCAGCCATTTCAAGAAAATTATGCACGCCCTTAATGTACTCGGAGATGCGTCTGTCACCGTACATCCATTGCCGGTTCATCTGCGTGCATTATATATAATTAAGTGTGTCAAAAACCATTACGGAACATCATGAATAGATAAGTGACCAAATTAATAGAAGTTCATCATCATATTAAAACCAAAGTACATACATAGTTCTCATTGAACAACATATAGCTCTTCAGAGCATCTAATTAAACCATACATTGAAACTATGTAAAATATTTCAATGCAACAACAAATGCGATCGTAATCGCAACCAAGGTAACAATTGATCCAACGGCATAATGATACCAAGCCTCGGTATGAATGGCATATTTTTTATACTTTCTAATCTTGAAGCGCATTGCATCCATCTTGATCTTGTGATCATCGACGACATCCGCAACATGCAACTCCAATATCATCTTCTCCTCCTCAATTTTTTTCAATTTTTCCTTCAAGTAATTGTTTTCTTCTTCAACTAAATTTAACCTCTCGACAATATGGTCGGTTTGAATTTCCGGTTCACATACCTCCTAGATAAAAAAATCTCTGTCACGTTGGTCGGCATAATTGTCATAAACAATAAATGAACCAAATAGTTATAAAATATAATATATACCACATCCGAATCATAGAAAGGATGAGGGCCGACGGGGGCGGATACCAAAACCATCGCACTATATAATAACAAACAATAATAAAAGTAAGAAAATTATACAAGTATCTATCTAAATCATACAAGTAAGAATTTTTTTCTTTTAGAAAGAAGATAAGAATAAGAGACTCACCACGGTGGTGCCAGCGACGAGATCGGCGCGGGCGATCGACGGCGGTGAAGACGGGGACGGGACATGACAGACTGCTAAACCTAGACAAATCTTGAGGAAAATGGAGCTTGGAGGTCGAGTTTGGAGAGGAGAAAGCTTAAGTAGTGTGGCTCGGGCATTTCATCGAACACCTCATGTGCATAGGAGGTGAGTTAGAGCACCACAAAGCCCTCCCCTCGCCGGCAACAAAAAAAATAGAGCAGTGGAGTGGTCTGCTCGCGGGCGAGGGGTATATATAGCCACACCATTGGTCCCGGTTCTTGGCTGGAACCGGGACTAAAGACAACCCTTTGGTCCCGGTTCCGTCCACGAACCGGGACCAATGGATGTGGGCCAGGAGCGAGGCCCATTGGTCCCGGTTCGTGTCTGGAACCGGGACAAAAGGGTGCAGACGAACCGGGACCAATGCCCCACGAGGCCCGGCCGGCCCCCTGGGCGAACGAACCGGGACGTATGCCCCCATGGGTCCCGGTTCATGACTGAACCGGGACTAATGGGCTGGGCAGGCCTGAACCAAAGCCCTGTTTTCTATTAGTGAAATAGAAAAGTTGCAGAAATGAATGACGAGTAACATTGGCATTTTACCTGCGACTGCAATTGTTGTGCCTAATTCTAACAATACTCATATTCTGGAAACGGGTGAGTAAAACAAAAACAGGATTCCGACATCCTTGTGCTTAGACGAGAGAGCCTTCCCAGCATAGAAATAATCAAATAGGAGTACTACAAATCACCTTACAAATGGCCTCACAAGGGGGATATATGTAGAAAAACAACGACAAGGCAGAACTAGAAACGGTTTATACATAGACAGGAGTATGGAGCAAAACACTGGGTAGGTGCATCACGTTTCCCGATTCATGGCAGCGTGCTTTGCAAGGATCCAGACGAGGATCACAAGCTAGCCGCCCCTACCGAGCTACTTCGCATGGGATTCCTAGCTGCATCGACTGGACACATAGATGAGCAACCACACCCACGCATCTAAGATGAGTTCTAACATTTCCTGCAGACCAAGTACTTCTCCATACCACAAGTTCGGCAGCAGATAATGCGTAGGCATATCTTTGGATCTTTGCCTCTTCAGATTTTCGGTGTAATTTGGGGTGCCGAGCTGTCTTAGCATGAGCCTGGCGTACTGAGTTCCGTCAGAGAGAATAGCGCTTGTGTCCTAAACAACACTTCTACTATCCGGCTCAGTACCTGGCCTCGGCTCCTCCATGCTTTGCAGGATGCTGGCAAGCTCGTTCTCTGTTTGTAGAACAAGGGTCACTTTTCTTGACACGCCAAATTTCATTCAGAGCGTCACGTGTTGCTTCGTGCTGTCTGCAGAGCTTAAGGCCTGGTAGCATGCTGCGGCGTACGACCACCACAAACATCATATAATTTGACAGCTCTTTCATTGCCATGACATACTTGAACGATGCCGCTTCTCTTGGCCTACACAACAGAAAAACCTCCGTGGCGATGTCCCATGTAAGGACGACCTCTTGAAATTCAGGGCCAATCTCCACAGCTTCATCTAGTTCTCATCGCCGACGGGTGCACTGGCGCCACCGGCACCGGCTTTGGCGGCTATCGAACAGAAACTGGTGGATAAGTGATTTCAAGGCCATCGCCGACGGGTGCACTGGCGCCACTGGCACCAGCACCGTTTTCCCATACCTTTTCAAACAGCAAGTCCCTCACAACTGGCATGATTTCAAGGCCATTCAAGCAATCATACTGGTATTCCATCCAAATCGGGTTTTTTTGGGAAATTGGCCCCCGCGTCGCCACACACAAAAAGCTTCCTCTTCTCTCCGCTGCCGCCGGAGGAAGCTGCGGGGCGAAGCCGCTGCGGCCGATGGCAGAGGCGGGGATCTTGCTCGCGTCATGGGGATGGACTCGGGCACAGCGGCGCCCACCTCGGTGACGGGGGGCGGCGACATTTTGGCCCGGCAGCGCGGTTCCGGCAAGGCCGGGCCGGTGTCCCGTCTCCTCGTCCACGCGTCTTGCAGCTGCCGCTCGAGCGGGGCTAGTGTGCTAGGTGGTGGTGGCGTCAGATACATGCATCGTCATCTCTAGTGTGTCGGAGGTTGCCCTGCTCGTGCACTTCTGCCTCTTGCGGCGGCCCTTGGCTGCGACGAGCAAGCGGCTACTCCAGCCGTGGGACGTGCGCGCCTTGAAGATCCTGTGCTTGGCTGTGTAGGATGGCTGGATCAGTTCACAATCAGATCAGGCTTCTCCAGCTCGGCTGCTGCAGGGCCATACGGCGGGGTTTGCGTCTCAATGGTGGTGCTTGCACTGTGCTATAGCGACACCCTACGGCTCCACGATGGCAGTGGTCACCTCAAGGTCTTCAGAGAGGGTTCATCTTTTTAGCTCTAATGATTGACTTCAACGGTGAGATACAAACTATGGTCGAAGCCTTGACACAGAGAGATGGTGGTGCAGCGGCGGCGGTTGCCTAACACATGTAGCTGCTGGGATAGCAGAAAAATGGTGGCGACAACGACAACACACAAGTGACTTCAATGAAAGTGTTATACATGTGCACTCAATCTCGAGCTCCGGGGTGAAAGCCTAGGTCTGACCCGTGTTGGTTATATCTGGCAATGACGACGTTTTTTTTTGCGTCGTAACCTTCTTGAAGGAATTATGCTCTGACTGATTCTTCAGGGTGAAAACCTAGATTCTGGCCTTCATGGTTGGATCCGGTGACGGCGACTGCGTCAATGTCGCTTCCCTCTTGAGGGCGTTGCTGTTAGAGAATTTCGTCGTTCGTGTGGAGTAATGAGATGATGGTGCGGATATGGTAATTGCTATAGTTTGCCGATCGCGGATCTGATCACTTTGGATTATTTTTTTCTCGCCTACACATAGCTTTGGTCGTATATGACTTTGCTAGTTGCCGGCGTTTTTCTTTGTGTGTGTGTTGACTGTGTGCATCTTAACTATGCAGAGACCAGGTGTATGCTCATAGCGCTTGTATCCTCTTAATGCTTTATTTTGAGTCAATAAAATCCATCCTTTTGTGGAAAAATTCCATCCAAATGCCATTCGTTGCAAGAATCTCAACCAATCTGCTGAGTAGGCTGGTGGTGTCATGAGTGCACTCGTGCAACAAGTTGTACCGCCCAATGGTTCCCGGCCACATCCTGTAGCCATTTGGCTCCTCAACGAAGAGCCAAGACGGGTCTAGTGACTCGACGAAGCGACGGAGCCCATGCCATCTCCCTAGTAAACTGATGAAGGCATATGTCAATGTCGACCCTAGTGCTCTGAGAAGCTATCTGACATCAAAGATGCCACTAGTGGAAAACCGCTCATTTGTCCCGGTTCCAGAGGCCCATTAGCCCCGGTTCTGGAACCGGGACTAAAGTGTCGTGACTAAAGCCCAAAACCTTTAGTCCCGGTTCACTTACGAACCGGGACAGAAGGGGCTCCAGGTGGCCGCTGTGGGGAGCCCAGGCAGGAGGACCTTTAGTCTCGGTTGGTAACATCAACCGGGACCAAAAGGCATCCACGCGTCAGCAGTTGGCAGGAGCTGGGGTTTTTTTTTTTTTTCGAAAGAGGGGGGGGGGGATGGTTTGGGGGTTTTCGAGGGTTAATTTAGGGGTTTCATATTGTGTTAGCTAGCTAATAGAGAGAAGTGTCCTCTCTTTCTCCGTGCTTGGTCAACGCTAGCTACTATACGTATAGAGAGAACTCGACACGCTAGCTAGTAAGCAAATGAAGGAACCATTAAGTACACAAGATCGTCATGAACATATACAGAGAGAAGTGATCGACCTCTCTTTCTCTGAGAGATTGGTCGAACGACAAGTTTTCGTATATCTATCCGACGCTACTAGCTACATATATACAATATAAGATCTCTTACAATCCCTAACATCTAATGTCAAATTCCACATGGTATTCTCCGGCTTTATGTATGATGTGGTCAAGAAAGAATCCTGCCAATTCCACTTGAATTGCTCGTATGCGATCATGTGGTAGGAGTTCATCCCGCATCTGCCACATCTAATTTGAAAAAGGGGGTCAATACATATATATGAATGAAACTCAACACAAATGATGGTAATAAAATAAAATTGTGAATATTATTGCTTACGCACTTCATATTGTTTTTCAGAGTAGCCCCGTTTAGAGGTCGTCGCGTTCTAGATAAACTCGCAAACGTAGTATCCACAAAAATCATTCCCAGCTTCCTGCCATAAGCACTTTACGAGAAATAGAGTTCAATCAAACTGATAATCAAGCATTATAAATGGTATTGATGAAACTAGAATCAATGGGAGATGCGCGGAACGAGCTAGTAGTACTTACTTTCGGGTGTGTAAATCGCAGCTCCCTCGGCAGTGTCGGAACAATTCCGGTGAACTCTTTCCAAACCCTGCCAGACAAAGAAAATAATTACTTGATATCAGGAAATGAACAAAGTTGCCGAAATGGTGCGATAATAATCGATTGAACTTACTTCTGGAGCATTTCAGTCATGTCCGCATACTCCTGGGGATCTTTTTGACTCGAGTCTAAGACGGTTACTACTCCCCGCTCAAGCTTAATCTCTAGGAGAATAAAGTGGAACCTACGCACACATGCATAACTCATCAATTACATTACTATAACCTCGAGTAATAAGGGAAACCGAATATGCACAAGATAGTAACACTCACTTGAAGTAGTAAGAAAAGAGAATTTTCTCTTTGTTTTGATTTTTAAGCAACGATTGTAGGAAGTTGTCCTCAGTTTCTGTGACTTTCTTTTGAACCGTCCATTCATGTATGATATTTGGGTTAATGAACCCAATGTCATAGATTTGTTCTTTTCTGCATTCGACGATCTTCAGTCTACATAATATAGTGAGGATAATTATATATACATGCAATGAAAGAGCTGAGCTATATATAGAGACTTAATTACAGAAGTAGTACTTACAGACAGTAGCAAGTCACGAGTGTTTTGTCGAGGGCCTTTTGATTGTATAACTGGAATAACTCGTCAAATTCAACAAACAACTGATCCATTCCAACGAGGTTGTGCTCCTCTTTAATTCTCAGCATCAAAGTATCCTTCCCAGACTCGCTGCAGGTTTTCATGTACCATTCATGGAATCTTCGCATCATCGTTGTTAGAGGAGGATGATGATCAGGTTTGACGAGAGGCTGCCCGTACTGGTATCTGAATTTGTCCACCTCCATTATTTCAAACTCTACATCATCGCTCAGGTAATCAGCACGATTGGTACCGGGCACCATCCCCAGATGATTAGTGACGATATCACTAGACACCTTGAGCGGGGGGCACGATTGGTTCGCCTGTTCGCCGAGGTAGGGAATTGTTTTCCCACTTCTTTGTTCTGCTAACCTTGCATCACTTGAAGTACTTCCAGACCACCACGCATCTCCATAGGCCTTTTTAATACTGTGGACATAGTTGGAATCCGGCGGAGGTGGTGGTGGTCACTTCAGGGCATCGATAGTGCGCTTCGCTTTCACCGGATCTATCGTCTCCTTCGGAGGTGGAGGTTTCTTTGCAAAAAAGTCCCTCACTTCGGCACGAGAGATGTCCTCGTTTTCCCTCTCGGTCCACTCGCATGGTAACTTTTCCAGAGGCTTGTGAGATGGACCGTATCTGAATTGCCTCCCACCTCTGGCTCTACTGCTAGCCGCCCGAGCGGCAGCGTCTCTCTTCCGTCGTTGCTTACGAGGCGGAGAAGGAGGCGGAGTGCTCCGACGCGCCGGAGGAGCCGGAGCGGCGGCGTCTGTCTTCCATCGTTGCTGACGAGGCGGAGGAGGAGGCGGACTACTCCGATGCGCCGGAGGAGGCGAAGGAGGAAGCGGAGTGCCCTCATGCGCCGGAGGAGCCGGAGAAGGAGGCAGAGTGCCCTGATCACTCGCCGGAGGAGGAGGAGGCGGAGTGCCCTGACTCACCAGAGGAGGAGGAGAAGGCGGAGGCGGAGTGCCCTGACTCGCCGGAGGAGGAGGAGGCGTCCACTTTGGAAGCTTGATGTACTCCTTCCGTTATAGACATGTAGTCCTCAGAGCATAACCCAGCTGATTCTCCCCTTCACCTGTAGGTTGGTCAAGCTCGAGCTCATCAAATCCCTCCATTTCTTCATCCACCGTCACAACAGCATAGCCATGTGGAATCGGACGGCAGTGAAAAGTTCCGTCAGGTTGAGGAGGTGCAATAGAGTCGACAGCCGCCTTCAAAGTGAGGTTCTGCCATTTCGTCATAAGCTGGCAATGTTAAGCCTTAGTGATAGTATCCACGGGGTATCTAGGAGCCGTGAAATCAGGCTGAACGAGCTCCGTGGAAGCCACACTGCTTCTCCGCTGAGATGGTGGGGTAGCTTCTTAGGCAGGATCTTCGTGCCGCTGAGATGGTTGGCCGGCAGCTGCAAGTTCCTCTAGCTTTACTAGTCTTGCATTCAGCTTCTGCATTTCGCTCAGCTCCGCTTTCCTCTTTCTCTCCCGGCTCCAGTAACCGCCTGTGCCGGCAAACCCAACCACCCACGGAACAGAGCCTGGTGTGCCTCGTGTTTGTCCAGGGTGCTCAGGATTCCCGAGGGCCTCAGTCAGCTCGTCCTTCTCTCTGTCGGCAATGAACATCCCTTCCTGGGCTGCGGTGATATACTTCTGAAGCTTCTTGACGGGTATTGCAAGTTGCTTGTCCGTCCAACGGCACTTCCCTGTTTCAGGGTCCAAAGTTCCCCTAACTCCGAAGAACCAAGTCCTTGAACGGTCTGGCCAGTTCAATGTCTCTGGTTCGACCCCTTTAGCAAGAAGGTCTTGCTCAGCTTTGTCCCACGACGGCCGGGCTTTGTGGTAGCCACCTGACCCCGTGCGATGGTGATACAGCTTCTTTGCAGCATTTATCTTGTTTGTCTCTGACATTTTCTTACTCTTGTCCGATGTCTTGTAGGCCACAAATGCAGGCCAATGATCTCTTATCTTCTCAAATCGGCTGGTGAATTCTGGAGTCTTCCCTTTGTCGACAAACTTTGATTTCAACTCATTCTACGACCTCCTGAATAGATCTGCCATCTTCTTAAGAGCACACACCTTGATCAGTGGCTCTATAACTGGCTTATTCGGATCCGCCTCTGGCGGTAGGTTAAATTTTGCCTTTAGCGAGGTCCAAAGATCATCTTTCTGTCTATCGGTGACATAAGAAACTTCAGGGGCATCGTCCTTAGGCTTATTCCATTGCTTGATGCTGATCAGGATGTTGTCCCTAACAATAGCTCCGCACTGAGCAGAAATTGCGTCCTTGGTCCCCTTGGGTTCAATCGGTAGGCCATCGTCCGCGAGTGCTGTGATCGTGAACCTTTCATCCTGGCGCAACCTTTTCTTCGGTCCTCGTCTCGTTACCGAAGTTTGGCTCGATCCGGAGGGCTATAAAAGAAGAAAGAAGAGTTAATATATGTACATACCAAAACAATTAATTCATCAATTAGCTAGTCAGCACAGGCTTAACTAATATATATACCTCGCCGGACTTTGCAACAGCTCCCTCCTCCGTTCGATCACCGGAGCCGTCATCTTGGTCTCCTTCTTCCTCCGGCATTCGGTCACTGGAGCCATCATGATCATCTCCTTCCTCCTCCATTGTTCGATCACCGGAGCCATCATCCTCTCCTTCCTGACCATCGGTGTCATTGAGAAACAACAAGACATCACCTCTGCCGAGGATTATGTTCCCCAACAATTGTTCTTGTTCCAGGTCTCTTTGCTCCATAGTTTCTGCAAATATTACAACATGGCAATTAATATACAAACATGAGAGATGGATATATTAGTGGCAAACATAGACCTAGCTACCTAATCACCACAAGGAATCATATTAGTGGCCTCGACGCTTCTACGGTTTGGGGTGGCCTCGACAACGCTTCTAGGGTTTGGGGTGGCCTCGACAACGCTCTTTTAACTTGGTAAATGTGGGTGGCCTCGACGCTTCTAGGGTTTGGGGTGTCCTCGGCAACGCTTCTAGGTTTTGGGGTGGCCTCGACGCTTCTAGGGTTTGGTCGGGCGAGAGGGGGTTGATCGACGTCCCCCCTCATGTTGAAGAGTTACTGGAGTTTTCTCATGAATGTCCGATGTCCGGACTGCCTCTCTCATGAATGTCAAACAAGGGATTCTCTTAACCTTTAAGGGATTTAACAAAATGGCGCCATTCTGGATGTGCAGAAAATGGTCCATATTTTTCCTGATCTCATCTACCCTTCTATATGTCACGTTGTTTAGTGTCAAAGGATTCAAGAAAACCATGGCTTCATCATTAGTTGGAAGTAACAGGCGCATAATGGTACGAAGCACTCCAAAATTGTTTTGGAATGGAGTCCCGGATAGGATAATTAGTTTTTTGGTACGAAGTTCAGCAAGAGCCTTCCGAATATCGCTATTTGGAAGGCCTTTGCTGAAATTCGTACCAAAAAAGCGAATTATTCTATCCGGAACTCCGTTCCAAAACAACTTTATTGAGCTTCGTAGCATCATATGCCTGTTACTTCCAGCTAATGATGAAGCCATGGATTTCTTCAATACTTTGACAGACAACGTGACATATGCAACGTGACATATATATGAGATCTGAAAAAAATTGGATCAACTTGTGCACATCCATAAAGGGGGCATTCTTGATAAATCTATGGCAAAAGTCAAACTTTGACATATGATCAAATATTGTTGCATATGTCAAAATTCAAACTTTGACATATGATCAAACTTTGACATATGATCAAATGTTGCATATGTCAAAATTCAAACTTTGACATATGATCAAACTTTGATATATGATCAAATGTTGCATATGTCAAAATTCAAACTTGGACATATGATCAAACTTTGATATATGTCCACCGCGATATAAAATGATACATAGACTTGTTCGGGCGAGAGGGGGTTGATCGACGCCCCACCTCATGTCAAAGTTACCGGAGTTTTCTTCTAGTGGTTTTGGTGGCCTCGAGAGTTTGTCGGGTAGGGGCGGGAGGGTGTAGGAGATCGACAACGCTTTTTTTCTAGGGTTTGGGTGGCCTCGAGAGTTGGTCGCCCGGTATATCGAGAGGGGGGTGAACATTTTACCTTAGTAACTTAGAAAAAAATGTTATCGGGGAGGGGGTATATCGACCCCCCCCCCCCCCTCATGTCGAAGTTATCAGGGAGGGGGTATATCGACAACGACATACATACATGGAAAAAAATGTTATCGGGGAGGGGGTATATCGACCCCCAGGGGGGAGATATCGGGGAGGGGGTATATCGACAACGACATACATACATGGAAAAAAATGCTATCCATCTATACATACATAGCCACATACATATATACATGGAAAAAAATGCTATGAAAAAAAATACATATATGAACAAAAAATTGCTATGAACAAAAAAATTAATACACATATGAACAAAAAAAATACATATATGAAAAAAAATGCTCTGAACAAAAAAAATAATACATATATGAACATCCATACATACATATAGCCACATATATACATATATACATTATATATATATGAACAAAAAATTCATCATATAAAAAATGAACAAAAAAATGATATGAACAGAGGCGGGGCGGTGGCGGCTCACAGCGGGGGCGGCCGGTGAGGGCGATGGCGGGGGCGGCTAGGGCGTCAGCGATGGCGACGGTGGGGGCGGGCCGGGGCAGGGGCGTGGCCGGGCGCGCTCGGGGGCGGCGGACGGCGTCGGCTGGCGAGAGCGACGGCAGGGGCGGCGTGCGAGGGAGCCTGCGACGACGTCGGCTGGCGAGGGCGTCGGCGGGGGGCAGCGCATGAGGGAGCCGGCGACGACGACGACGGTGGGGGCGGCCGGGGCGCAGGGGGGCGGCCGGGCGCGCTCGGGGGCGGCGGATGGCGACGGCGTGGGCGGCGGACGGCGTCGGCGTGGGCTTGGGGACGGGGCGGGGCAGGGGCACGGGCGACGGCGACGGCGTCGGGGCAGCTTGGCGGCGTCGAGGAGGTCGGCGTCGTCGGGGGGAACTGCGAGATGAAAATGAAAATTTTCACAAGTGTTTGCTTATATACATGAATCTTTGGTCCCGGTTTGAGGCACCAACCGGGACCAATGCCTACCTTTGGTCCCGGTTCGTGCCACCAACCGGGACCAAAGGTCTCTTTTCAGTAGTCCAAAGAGCGGGAAGCAGAAACCAATGGCCTGCGCCTGGCACTGCCGCGGTGCGGTTGGATGTTTAGTCCCACCTCGCTAGCTGAGAGGCTTCGGCACTTGTTTATAAGCGCGGCTGCGCCATCTCTATCGAACTCCTCTGAACTGCAGGCCTACGGGCCTAATCTCACACTGCTATGCCTGTTGGCCTACTGGGCCTACTGCGGGCCTGAATCCTGGCCCAACTAGCTGGGTTTCTCGTCGTATTCAGGCCGTGGTGGCCTAGTAGGCGGCATTTTTTTTCTTTTTTGCTTTTTTTTTCTACTTACAGCTAAATACTTTCAGTTTTTCAGTGATTCTTTTTGCTTTTAGGTCACAAAAATTATAAACTTTCTGTTAGTGCCATTAGTTTTCAAATTTGAATAGTTTAAATTTGAATTCTTTTAAATTTGTGTGAATCACTAGTTTGTGAATAACTTTACTATAAAAATAGATTTTTGAGTGATTCTTTTTCCTACTATTTAATATTACTGTGTTTTATCATTATATTCAATTTCGTAATTTTTAGGTTATTTTAAATGTCTGTTTTAATCAAAAACAGATTTTGTTATTTTAGTTTGCTATTAAAGTTTCTAACACAAAAAAATTCTGTTATATGAAAAATTCTTTTGCTATTAATGTTTTGAACAAAAAATACTTTGATAATTTTAGTTGCATAAATTTTATATAATTTTAGTTCCAAAAATACTAGAGGTTTATAAAATCTTTTTAGTTGATTCCTTTTGCTATTAGAATTTCATTAAAGTTTTCTAGTGCATTCTTTTTGCTATTAGAGTTTCATTAAAGTTTTCTAGTTCAATCTTTTTGCTATTAGAGTTTCATAAAAGTTTTCTAGTTCATTCTTTTTGCAATTAGTTCATTCTTTGAGGTAAATGACCCTGAAATTGAAAAGCACTTCAAATGAACTCTGAAGAGGTTGAAATTTGGCATGGTATCATCATTTTACCCACATAGCTTGTTCTAAAAAGTTGAGGGTTACGGCAAAAACTGGATGCACTTCGTATACAAAATGGACAATCGCTTTCGAAGTAGCAGGGTTTCGTACGAAAACGCATCTGTTACAAAGGGATTTCATTTTTTTTAACTTATTTGAACTCCAGAGTTTTTGTGTGTTCAAAATGCACCATTCAAAGCCACATCATCAATTTTCAATCATTTCTGACTTCATTTAGTATTTTTCATGCATTTACTGATATTTTTAAGCTAAATGACCCTGAAATTGAAAAGCACTTCAAATGAACTGTGAAAAGGTTGAAAGTTGGCATGGTATCATCATTTCACCCACGTAGCATGTGCTAAAAAGTTGAGAGGGTTATGGCAAAAACTGGATGCACTTCGTGTACAAAAAGGACAATCTCTTTCGAAGTATCAAGGTTTCAAACGAAAAATCATGTGTTACAGAGGTATTTCATTTTTTTTTGAACTTATTTGTACTCCAGACTTTTTGTGTGTTCAAAATGAACCATTCAAAGCCACATCATCAATTTTTAACCCTTTCAGACGTTATTTGGTATTTTTCATGCATTTAATATTTTTTAAAGCTAAATGACCCTGAAATTGAAAAGCACTACAGATGAACTCTGAAAAGGTTGAAAGTTGGCATGGTATCATCATTTCACCCACATAGCATGTTATAAAAAGTTGAGAGGGTTACGGCAAAAGCTGGATGCACTTCGTGTACAAAACGGACAATCTCTTTCGAAGTATCAGGGTTTCATACCAAAACTCATCTGTTACAAAAGGCATTTCATTTGTTCACATGTAACTGTAGTGATATTCTAGATCAAAGGCATCATCATAATAGTTGTGGAGAAAAAGTCTTCACTTTTTCTTCGCTTGTGTCCTTTGCTTATTGCGCCGTAACCATGGATAATCTTCATCGTTTAACAGGGTGCTTGGGTCAGCCTTGACTTTGAAGGGAGGAATTTCATGAAACTTTTCATAATCTTCAGACATGTCTGTCTTGCCCTCCACTCCCACGATGTCTCTTTTTCCTGAAAGAAGTATGTGGCGCTTTGGCTCATCGTATGATGTATTCGCTTCCTTATCTTTTCTTTTTCTCGGTTTGGTAGACATGTCCTTGACATAGAAAACCTGCGCCACATCATTGGCTAGGACGAATGGTTCATCTGTGTACCCAAGATTGTTCAGATTCACTGTTGTCATTCCGTACTGTTGGTCTACCTGTACCCTGCCTCCTGACAGATTGACCCATTTGCACTGAAACAAAGGGACCTTAAAATCATGTCCATAGTCAAGTTCTCATATGTCCACTATGTAACCATAATATGTGTCGAGCTTTCCCCTCTTGGTTGCTACATCAAAGCGGACACTACTCTTTTGGTTGGTGCTCTTTTGATCTTGGGCGATCGTGTAAAATGTTTTCCCATTTATCGCATACCCTTTGTAAGTCAATATAGTCGAAGATGGTCCCCTGGCCAACGAGTACAGCTCATCAGAAATAGTGTTGTCACCCATGAGACGTGTTTGCATCCAACTGCCGAAACTCCTGATGTGTTCACATGTAATCCAGTCGTCACACTGCTCCGGGTGTTTGGAGCGCAGAATAATCTTGTGTTCATCGACATACGGGGTCACCAAGGTAGAATTTTGTAGAACTGTGTATTGTGCTTGAGACCAAGAATGCCCGTCCCTACATATTATTGAGTCCGCTCCTAGCATGCCTTTTCCAGTCAGTCTCCCCTCGTACCGCGATTGAGGGAGACCAATCTTCTTAAGGTCAGGAATGAAGTCAACACAAAACCCAATGACATCCTCTGTTTGATGGCCCATGGAGATGCTTCCTTCTGGCCTAGCGCGGTTATCAACATATTTCTTTAAGACTCCCATGAACCTCTCAAAGGGGAACATATTGTGTAGAAATACAGGGCCCAGAATGGCAATCTCGTCGACTAGATGAACTAGGACATGCGTCATGATATTGAAGAAGGATGGTGGGAACACCAGCTCGAAACACACAAGACATTGCGCCAAATCACTCCAATACCTTGGTAGGATTTCTGGATCGATCACCTTCTGAGAGATTGCATTGAGGAATGCACATAGCTTCACAATGGCTAATCGAACGTTTTCCGGTAGAAGCCCCCTCAATGCAACCGGAAAGCAGTTGCGTCATAATCACGTGGCAGTCATGAGACTGTAGGTTCTGTAACTTTTTCTCTGCCATATTTATTATTCCCTTTATATTCGACGAGAAGCCAGACGGGACCTTCATACTGAGCAGGCATTCAAAGAAGATTTCCATCTCTTCTTTGGTAAGAGCGTAGCTGGCAGGACCTTCATACTACTTTGGAGGCATGCCGTCTTTTTCGTGCACACGTTGCTGGTCCTCCCGTGCCTCCGGTGTATCTTTTGTCTTCCCATACACACCCAAGAAGCCTAGCAGGTTCAGGCAAAGATTCTTCGTCACATGCATCACGTCAATTTCAGAGCGAACCTCTAGGTCTTTCGAATAGGGTAGGTCCCAAAATATAGATTTCTTTTTCCACATGGGTGCGCGTCCCTCAGCGTCATTCGGAACAGATAGTCCGCCGGGACCCTTTCCAAAGATTACTTGTAAATCATTGACCATAGCAAGTATGTGATCACCGGTACGGACGGCGGGCTTCTTCCGGTGATATGCCTCGCTTTTGAATTGCTTGCCTTTCTTTCGACATTGATGGTTGGTCGGAAGAAATCGACGATGCCCCAGGTACACATTCTTCCTGCATTTGTCCAAATATATACTTTCAGTGTCATCTAAACAGTGCGTGCATGCATGGTATCCCTTGTTTGTCTGTCCTGAAAGGTTACTGAGAGCAGGCCAATCATTGATGGTTACAAACAGCAACGCATGTAGGTCAAATTCCTGCTGGTCTTGCTCATCCCACACACGTACACCTTTTCCATTCCACGGCTGTAAAAGTTCTTCAACTAATGGCCTTAGGTACACATCAATGTCGTTGTCGGGTTGCTTAGGGCCTTGGATGAGAACTGGCATCATAATGAACTTCCGCTTCATGCACAGCCAAGGAGGAAGGTTATAGATACATAGAGTCACGGGCCAGGTGCTATGATTGCTGCTCTGCTCCCCAAAAGGATTAATGTCATCCGCGCTTAAACCAAACCATACGTTCCTTGCTTCACCTGCAAAGTCCCCCCACTTTCTCTCGATTTTTCTCCACTGCGACTCGTCAGCGGGTGCTCTCAACTTCCTGTCTTTCTTACGGTCCTCTTTGTGCCATTGCATCAACTTGGCATGCTCTTTGTTTTTGAACAGACGTTGCAACCGTGGTATTATAGGAGCATACCACATCACCTTGGCAGGAACCCTCTTCCTGGGCCGCTCGCCTCAACATCACCAGGGTCATCTCGTCTGATCTTATACCGCAATGCACCGCATACCGGGCATGCATTCAAATCCTCGTACGCACCGCGGTAGAGGATGCAGTCATTAGGTCATGCATGTATCTTCTGCACCTCCAATCCTAGAGGGCATACAACCTTCTTTGCTCCGTACGTAATGTCGGGCAATTCGTTGTCCTTTGGAAGCTTCTTCTTCAATATTTTCAGTAGCTTCTCAAATCCTTTGTCAGATACACCATTTTCTGCCTTCCACTTCAGCAATTCCAGTGTGGTACCGAGCTTTGTGTTGCCATCTTCGCAATTGGGGTACAACCCTTTTTTGTGATCCTCTAACATGCGATCGAACTTCAACGTCTCCTTTTCACTTTCGCATTGTCTCTTTGCATCAACAATAACCCGGTGAAGATCATCATCGGGCACATTGTCTGCTTCCTCTTGATCTTCAGCTTCCCCCATTGCAGCATCACCGTATTCAGGGGGCACATAGTTGTCATCATCCTCTTCTTCTTCGTTGTCTTCCATCATAACCCCTCTTTCTCCGTGCTTGGTCCAAACATTATAGTATGGCATGAAACCCTTATAAAGCAGGTGGGTGTGAAGGATTTTCCAGTCAGAGTAAGACTTTGTATTCCCAGATATAGGGCATGGACAACACATAAAACCATTCTGCTTGTTTGCCTCAGCCACTTCGAGAAAATTATGCATGCCCTTAATGTACTCGTAGGTGCGTCTGTTACCATACATCCATTGCCGGTTCATCTGCGTGCATTATATATAATGAAGTGTGTCAAAAACCATTACAGAACATCATGAATACAGAAGTGATCAAATTAATAGAAGTTCATCATCACATTAAAACCAAAGTACATACATAGTTCTCATTGAACAACACATCTAATTAAACCATACATTGAAACTATGTAAGACATTTCAATGCAACAACAAATGCGATCATAATCGCAGCTAAGGTAACAATTGATCCAACTGCATAATGATACCAAGCCTCAGTATGAATGGCATATTTTCTAATCTTTCTTATCTTCAAGCGCATTTCATCCATCTTGATCTTGTGATCATGGACGACATCAGCAACATGCAACTCCAATCTCATCTTCTCCTCCTCATTTCATTTCAATTTTTTCTTCAGGTAATTGTTTTCTTCTTCAACAAAATTTAACCTCTCAACAATAGGGTCGGTTGGAATTTCCGGTTCACATACCTCCTAGATAAAAACATCTATGTCACGTTGGTCGGCATAATTTTCATAAACACTAAATGAACCAAATAGTTATAAAAGATAATATATACCACATCCGAATCATAGACAGGAATAGGGCCGACGGAGGCGGATACCAAAACCATTGCACTATATTATAACAAGCAATAATAACAGTAAGAAAATTATACAAGTATCTATCTAAATCATACAAGTAAGAACTTTTTTCTTTTAGAAAGAAGATAAGAACAAGAGGCTCACCACGGTGGTGCCGGCGACGAGATCGGCGCGGGCGATCGACGGCGGTGAGGACGGGGAGGGGACAGGACGGACCGCGAAACCTAGACAAATCTTGAGGAAAATGGAGCTTGGACAAGGAGCTTCGAGAGGAGAAAGCTTAAGTGTGGCTCGGGCATTTCATTGAACACCTCATGTGCATAGGAGGTGAGCTAGAGCACCACAAAGCTCTCCCATGGCCGGTCAAAAAAACAGAGCACTCCACTGCTCTGCTCGCGGTTAAGGGGGTATATATAGGCATCTCTTTGGTCCCGGTTTGTGGCTAGAACCGGGACTAAAGGACCCCATTTGGTCCCGGTTCTAGCCACCAACCGGGACCAATGGTTGTGGGCTAGGAGCGAGGCTCATTTGTCCCGGTTCGTGTCTGGAACCGGGACCAAAGGGGCCATACGAACCGGGACCAATGGCCCCCGAGGCCCTGCCGGCCCCCTGGCCTCATGAACCGGGACTGATGCCCCCATTGGTCGCGGTTCGTTAGTGAAGCGGGATTAATGCCCTTACCCGGCCTGGACCAAAGCCCTATTTTCTACTAGTGGACAGGGACGCCATAACCAGGCCAGGTATGGACAACGGCTTCCTTGGTGTACATGATGTTGTACATGAGGGAAAGCTCCATCTCCACCACCTTGCACACGCCTTTCCATCCTTGAGAGAATTCTTTTCTGCTGCTGCTTGGTGAATGAATAATAATCGAAGGCACCCTTGTTGACGTAGAACAAATCATGAGCAACTAGCAGGGCTTTCTCTGTTAGATAAAACGAGAATAAACGAGACACGAGAGCACATAAATTTTTACTTGGAAACCCTTGCATGAGAAAACCACGGACGCACGAAGGCGCAATCACTATGATGGAGGAGTATTACAAGCACGAGACAACAGTCTGTCTTTATGTGCGACTACATGGGGTATATATGAGGGCAATACATAAGAGTCCTTGGAGGACAAGTAAACAAGTTGTACTCGTATGTGTTGGTACCAACGCAAAGGCCCACACCATTTGTACTACGTCTAGCCCAACACGGTAGAATTTGGATCACAATTTAACAATCTCCACCTTGAGCCAAATTCCCTCCAGTAGTCAAAGAAAGTAAATAACTCCATCCAAATCAGCATAAACACCTTGTGCATCAAAGTCCATAGGACTAGCGAGAAATATCAACTAAGCCTGAGCAAAGCTCAAACTTATTGGTAGGAACTGGCTTTGTCATCATATCAGCAGGATTATCATGGTTACTTATCTTGTAAAACATCAAATCGCCTTTAGCAATAACATCTCGAATATAGTGAAATCTAACATCAATGTGCTTTGTTCTCTCATGATACATTGGATTCTTTGTAAGATATATAGCACTTTGACTGTCACTAAATACGGTAGGGCAAGATGAATCTCCACAAAGCTCGGTTTATAAACCTCTCAACCAGATAGCTTCTTTGCATGCCTCAGAAATAGCCACATACTCGGCATCAGTAATGGAAGAAGCCACAATAGACTGCAAAGTTGCTCTACAACTCACAGCACAACCACCAATGGAGAAAACATAACTTGTGAGTGATGTTCTCTTATCCAAATCACCAGCAAAATCAGAATCAACAAAACCAACAAGTCCATCTCTAGTTTTCCCGAACTGTAAATAAGCATTAGAAGTACCTCACACGTATCTAAAAATCCACTGAACTGCTTTCCAATGCTCATTTCCAGGAACTGCATCTGACTTAGAACAAACCATGGCATACATAAGTGAACCAACTGCACTTGAATAGGGAACTCTAGACATGTACTCAATATCTGCATCTGACTTAGAACATAAAGCTGATGATAATTTGAAGTGTGCAGCTAACGGAGTACTCACCGGCTTGGCATTATGCATATTAAAACGACAAAGAACTTTATCAATATATCCCTTCTGACTTAGATATACTTTTTTAGAGGTCTATCTCTGGATATTTCCATGCCAAGTATTTTCTTTGCTGCATCCAAATCCTTCATCTCAAATTCATTACTCAATTGCTTCTTTAGTTCATTAATATCTGACATACTCTTTGCAGCAATTAGCATCTCATCAACATAAAGGAGCAAATAAATAGCTGAACCATTGACAGTTTTCAAATAAACGCAGCTATCATAATTAGACCTTTTGAAACCTTGAGAGAGCATAAAGGTGTCAAATATCTTGTACCACTGTCTAGGGGATTGCTTCAATCCATAAAGAGATTTTTTTTAACTTACAGACAAACTTTTCTTTTCCAGGAATAACAAAACCTTCATGTTGTTCCATATAAATATCCTCTTCTAATTCTCCATGTAAAAATGCAGTTTTAACATCCAATTGTTCCAGCTCAAAATCATGCATGGCAACAGTACTGAGTAAAGTGCGAATAGAGCTATGATTCACAAAAGGAGAAAAGACTTCATCATAGTCAATACCTGGAATCTGGCTATAACCTTTAGCAACTAACCTTGCTTTATGTCTTGTCTCATCATTAGGAGAAACACCTTCTTTCCTTTTGAAAACCCACTTGCAACAAATAGGTTTCTTCTCTCTAGGTAATTTTCTAAATCACAAGTGCCATTCTTTTTAAGTGATTCGATCTCATCATGCATAGAGGTCACCCACTTATTACTATCACCAGAAATAATAGCCTCGGAATATGAAGAAGGCTCAGCATTACCTTCAATTTCTTCTGCAACAGATAAAGCAAAAGAAACAAGATTGCACTCTTCAATTAACCTGTCGGGTTTATTAATACCCCGCTTAACTCTGTCACGTGCGAGATTCCAACTGGGTGGAACAATAGGCTGATTCGGAGTGGCAGTGACATGTTCATCATCAACGACGGTTTCATCATGTGCATCAACATTTTCCTTATCGGATGTATCACTGGAATCAATAACATGCCCCACCTGAACAGTAGGCTGCGGAACAGTAGGTTGTTGTTCACTCTCAGTAGGAACATTAGTAGATGGAACATCATGTAACATAGCAGATTCATTAAAGATAACATTTCTGGTAATAACAACCTTCTGTGTATCAGAATTCCCCAATTTAAAACCTTTAACACCAGACTTATAACCAAGAAAGATGCTCTTAACAGCCCTAGGCTCCAATTTTTCATTATCAACATAAGCATAAGCAGTGCAAGCAAAAACCCTCAACTGTGAATAATCAGCAGGTGAACCAGACCATACCTCAATTGGAGTTTTCTTATTAAGAGCAATAGATAGTGAATGATTAATGAGATAACAAGCAGTGGAAGCGGCCTCAGTCCAAAAACACCTATGCAAACCTGCATTGGACAACATGCAACGTGCTCTGGAAATAATGGTCCTATTCATACGCTCAGCAACACCGTTTTGTTGAGGGGTATAAGGAACGGTGTAGTGTCCGACAATGCCTTCAGACTTCGAATAATTCTTAAACTGCTTAGAACAGAATTCCATACCATTATCAGTGCGAAGTATCTTTACCTTCTTTTCAGTTTGTCTTTCAATCATAATCTTCCACTCCTTAAAAACTGAGAATGCTTCATATTTATGCTTCAAGAAATAAGGCCAAACTTTTCTCGAATAATCATCAATAATAGTCAGCACGTAACTAGCATCACCTAGTGACTTTCTGCGAGATGGTCCCCATAAATCAGAATGAACATAATCAAGAATACCTTCAGTTGTATGAGTCGAAGTGTTGGACTTCACCCTCTTGTGTTTGCCGAAGATACAATGCTCACAAAATTTCAATTTACCAGTTTCGTATCCATCAAGAAGGCCTCTCTTATTTAACTCTGCCAAACCAAGTTCACTCATATGTCCAAGACGCATATGCCAAAGGTTAGCAACATGATAATCAGAATTCTTTGAAATAACTGGAGTAGTGTTACCTGAAACGGTAGAACCTCGAAGGTAATAAAGACCATTGGTCAAACTTAAGTCACCTTTCATCACAACAAGGGAGCCTTTGGTGACCTTTAAAACACTATATCCACCTGAATATTTGTACCCCTTTGCATCAAGGGCACTCATAGAAAATAAGATTTCTCTTAATCTTCGGAATATACCGAACAACTGTCAAAGTTCTGATTGTGCCATCAAAAATCCAGATTCGAATAGAACCTGTGCCTTCAATCTTGCATGGTGAATTGTCAAAACACAAAACGGAACCAACAACAGTAGTAGAATCAAAAGTAGTAAACCAATCTTTATGCGGGCACATATGAAAAGTACATGCAGTATCAAGTACCCACTCATCATTGGTCTCGGCACATCCAGTAATAACAACAAGAGCATCATCGGAACTATCATCATGAGCAACATTAGTAGAATTTTCACCTTGTTTGTTACCTTTCCTCTTTTCTTTGTTCTGCAACTTGAAACATTCTGAGATATCATGCCTATCTCTCTTGCAATATCTGCAATATTTCTTGTCTCTGGATTGTGACCGGCCCCTGTAGCCATTTTTACTTTTGCCTTTGTTTCCATTATGTGAGTTCTTGTCCTTTGTCCTACCACGAACAGATAATACCTCGGCTTGGGATGAACTCGAAGCATCATGAGGCACCATTAATTTCATCTTCTCCTTAGAACTCAAAGCTTCATAAACATCATTAAGTGTGAGAGTATCACGACTGTATAATCTGGTGCCTCTAAAATTGGTGTAAGAACTTGGCAGTGAACAAAGTAACATTAAAGCAGTATCTTCCTCTTCATACTTAACATTCATTGCAGCTAGATCAGATATGATCTCTTTAAATTCTGAAATATGATTCAACACATTACCTCCCTCGGGTAACCTGTGCAGGAATAATTTTTGCATCACATGCATCTTATTGGTAAGATCTTTCGTCATGCAAATTCCTTCCAGCTTTAACCATAGAGCGGCAGCAGTTTTCTTGCTCAAAACTTCCTGCAAAATATTATTATGCAATGGAGTTGAATTTATGACAAAGCCTTACGATTCGTTCTTTTCTCCTCATCAGTCCAGTCCTGAATCCTTTGCTTCCCAAAACTATCCAGTGCATCATCATAGTCAGCTTGTGCCAACAACGCTCGCATCTTGACTTGCCATAGAGTAAACCTTGTGTCACGATACAGCAGCGGAAGATCGTACTTCATGGATGCCATGAGTAGATAAAATCTATGCATAAATTAGTACAAGTCGAAAGAAAAAAATTCTTGATAGAATTTAAATTATGCGGAGCAAAGAATAGGAACAGTAGCACCTGGTAGCTTCGGGCAGTGGACTAGCACTTGAAGATGAAAAACTGTGGCCAAAGTAGTAGTAGCTTCATGGGGAACTAGTACCACTAGATCAAATCACTGCCTCGGGACAAGAGCCTTCAGTTTTGATGAAAAACTCGCGGGATCAGACGACAACGGCTGCGGCCTCGGGTCTTGATCCGGACGCGTCTCTGCGGAGGTGACTATTTGACAGCGCCGGTGCAGCGGAAGTTCCTGTCGGCCTCGGTGTATTGCTGCGAAAATCCAGTCGATCTCCGCGACTGGCGGCAGCGCACGGAAGTGCAACTAGATCTCGTATTTTAAACCTGGCTTTGATACCACTTGTTAGATAAAACGAGAATAAACGAGATACGAGAGCACGCGGATTTTTACGTGAAAACCCTTGCCAGAGAAAACCACGGACGCACGAAGGCGCAATCACTATGATGGAGGAATATTACAAGCACGAGACAACAGTCTGTCTTTAGGTGAGACTACATGAGGTATATATGAGTGCAATACATAAGAGTTCTTGGAGGACAAGTAAACGAGTTGTACTCGTATGCGTCGGTACAAACGCAAAGGCCCACACCGTTTATACTACGTCTAGCCCAACACAATAGAATTTGGATCACAATTTAACATTCTCGTTATCCAGCTCCCGGCCCTGACTCTGCAGGTCCGAACTAAGGCCCATTGGCCTTAGCGTCTTGAGTGAGCTCCACATATTGGCTAGGTTGCCTCGCGATAGCGCCGCTGAGCCCTCAATGTACTCCCTCCGTCCCAAAATTTTTGTTTTAGATTTGTTTAGATACGGATGTATCAAGTCACGTTTTAGTATTAGATACATCCATATCTAGACAAATTTAAGACAAGAATTTTAGGACGGAGGGAGTATTTGGCAATACCTAAGAAGAACATGATGAAGGATGCCGGCAGAAAAGACCCTGCGTCACTCCACCGACAGTATTGTGCTTGTATATGATATACTACCTCCGTTCCAAAATGTAAGATATTTTGGTAGGCCATTTAGCCTACCAAAACATCTTATATTTGAGAACAGAGGGAAGATGGCTAAGACCACAGGGACATCTAGCACCTCGCGCCCTGCAAGCACATTGTCCTCAAGAGAGTAGGCACTGATGTTGTCTGGCTGGCTGAGGTGCATTTGGAGGAAAGGCGTCCAGAACGCCATAAGCTGCAGCTCTTGTGACGTGCTGCCAAGGGACAGCTTGGCGAGCGCCTGGGTCGCGGTAACCGTGGCAACCTGGTTCGCAAGCCACAGGAGGAGCATCCGCCAGCCAGATGCCCTATGCCGTCGAACCCCCGCACAGAGGACGATGACAAGGTATGCCGTCAAGCTCAAAAGGACCAAGCACCGGACCAGCCATTCATTTACCAGGTTCAACAATACAGTACATGATATCACTAATTATACAATTATGCAGGTTAATGTTGCATCTATATACTAGGAAGGACCTGGGGAAACAATTATGAGAAGATCTCTTGTGCAATTCGGAGGGAATCTGTAAAAAAATCCTGGAGGTACAAAACTACAAATAGAACACGCATAACATAATTGTTTCTATTAGCAGGAAAGAAAGGTAACAAAGTACGGGCCTGAGATTTAATCAGACAAGGCTTTGTCTACATGAAAAGGGAGAAAAAGTTTCGGATCAACCACAACCTTGTACAAATTATTCGACACAACTCCAAAGAATACTAGTATACTGTGATTGCCCTTGCGAGCAAGTTGTACGATCTGAGTGCTTACAATTGAACTTGCTTATTTTTAATTTGTTTCAAGGGACAAAAGTTGTTTATGAATCGATCGAGGGTCAATTCTTGTTGTGCAGGTTGCTGGCCACGGCATGCATCACCATGGTCTCAACCGTGAACCCCGGGCCAAATCCCATCATCACACCCCACTCACCCGTCTCCCCGTCCTCCTCCATCCTCCGGCGTTGCTCATCGAGCACGAAGATCAGCGTGGCACCAAGCATGTTCCCGTACTCTCTCAGTACAGTCCAGCTCGCCGCCAGCTTCCCAGGATCCAGCCGGAGAGCACCGTGGATGTGGTCCATTATTCCACGGATGCCAGGGTGTACCACAAAGAACATATCGTTCCATTTGGTGCCATCGCTCATTGTTCCAAGCGGCTGGAACGCATCCGTGAGACACTGTTTGATGTGCTGCGCTGCTAGAGGAATGAGCTCCCTGGTGAAGATGTGGCCGTCGAGGCCGGCTTCTGTGAGCTGCACGGTGAGCACGCCCTCGGTTCCTGGTATGGTGGTCTGGGAGACAGACACCATCTCGAAGAGCGGGCGCTCAACCGGGTGCAAGGCGTCAGCGCCGAGGATGACCGCACCCGCGCCGTCGCCGAAGACTGCCTGGCTGATGAGCCTGTGCGGGTATGCCTCGTCGGGCCCGCGGAAGGCGACGATGGTGAGCTCAACGCAGGCCACAAGGACACGCGCGCCACGGTTGATCTCGGCAAGGTCCTTTGCGAGGCGCAGGGAGGCGGCACCGGCGGAGCAGCCGTTGAGGTTGATCATGGTCCTGCAGATGGACGCGCGTAGGCCAAGGAGAGAGGCCAGGCCGAGGTCGACGCCCGGAGAGTGCGCACCGGAGTTGGTGCTGACGACAAGGTGGGTGATGTCGGTGGCGGGACGGCCCCACTCCGCTATGGCCTTGGCTGCAGCTGACGCCGCGAGCTCTGGAGCAGCGGCGGCAGCTATGTCTAGCCGGGCAACAAGGGATGGCGTGTCGCGGCAGAGGAATTCAGGGTGGGCGTCCAGCAGCTCCTCTGTGTGGTGGAAGTAGCGTTTCTCAGTTGACGTCATCTGGCCTGATCATCGTAGAAAACAAGTTTGTCCACAACATCGTTAGGTATGATACGAACCCGGTATTTACATGTATGATTTTCTTTGTGCTTACAGAAGGTCTTGAGTTTTTGTTTGAGGTCAGTGAGGTGTTGACTCTTGGTGACACGGAAGTAGTAGTCCGGGTACTCCTGCTGGGACACGCAGTTGGGCGGGTTCGCCGTGCCGATGGCGAGGACGGCCGCAGGTCCATCCGCGCGCTGCGAACGCCGGATCTCGCGCACCGACGGCAGGGTGTTGCTGCCCATGGTCTAGGAGCTCAGAAATGGAATTTCCTGCGAGAGTATACACAATGTATGAGTATTATGACTTTTGGACAAAAAGGTATGAGCATTACGGAGAGTGGGGTCAGTACTCAGTAGTCGTGCACGACAACAAATCAATACAAGTTGCATTGGGCTCTTTTGAGAAAGCAAAGAAACAGATAAAAACAATCGAGGCAAGAACAAACGAGGAGCGAGTACTTACTTCTGCGTGAGATGGAGGAGAGGGAGGAATTGGTTGCTCTATGAGATGGGTGGATTGAAGAAGAAGAAGGTGGCAACTACTTATAATGAAAGGGCGAACCACGCAGCAGCTACTTGACAACCGGTTTGTTCCTTTTCTTTTTTGAGAAGACTGGAGATGTTATCAGAGTTGGTCGCAAACAAAAGATTGCTATGTTATGAATGGTCTTGTCTAAGGGCATATCGGTCGAAATACATTCTTGTTTTCACTCAAAAACCTCCTCCCAAACTGTACATTTTTCTTTCAAGACATACACCTTTCTAGATAGGATAGGTGTTTATGCATCCTTTCCTATTTTTGTCGGGTGTGTCTTCTGGTTCTGATTATTGTCTTTGTTTGGTTACCTAAGATATTCTTGGCACTGTCATACTTGTTACGTTTTAATAAATGGCATAGCTTCATGAAGTGGCAGGGGTAATCCTTTTTTCGAAAACAAAATACCTTTCTAGATGTTTGTGACTAGGACCAGTTAAGGAAGGTCGCATGAAACTTTATGTTGGGTAACTCGATTTTCTAGACCGCTTTTTGTGTAACTTTATTTTTGGATAACTTTTTTTTCGTGTTTAAAGACCGGCTAAAGAACCATGAGAAATATTTGAAATATAAGTAGTTATTTCATTGATGCCCATCTCGAGCGGCTTTTCTTGTGGCAACATCTATATGGAGGGATTACTCGTGTAAATAGCATAAAACTACTACAATTCGGGTTAGGGTTCCAAAAAACTATTGAATTTCTACCGCCGATTACTACCAAGTCTGGTGTCGGCTGTTTGAAAAAACTGAAAAGGCTCGTTGCTAGCGATTTGAGCCATTTTCTGACGGGTCGGACCCACTCCTAACATTCCATTTGTTTGACTGTTTTGTTTTAGCATTAACTTACATGTGGGACCCACATGTAAGTTCTCTCTTCTTCATCTTATCTTTTCTTCTCTTCCTTCTCCTGTTAACGAAGGCCCGAGTTCCGGCACCTCCACCACCCGTCGCACGCCAAGCTAGGGCCAACCGGGAGAAGGACCATCGTGAGGAGGAGCAGCCGCCACCCAGGAGCACGGGCCACCGCCAACCGTGTGCCATGGCCAAGGACTTGGGCTGCCGTGCCCAGGAGGACGGGCTGCCGCCATCCTTGCGCCCTGGCCAGGATCGCAGGCGGCCATCAGCCGAGCGCTATCGCCAGGGGCTCGGGCTGCCGCGCCCAGGAAGAGGCAAGAGAGGGAGAGAGAGGCCACGCGGTGGGACGCTCACGGCGGCTGCAGGCGCAGCTCGCCGACAGGATGCGGCGGCTGCGGCCGGCAAGCACGATGTAAGGGAGCTCAGCGGTGGCGCGCACTCGACGCCGACGGGCGACGGGAGGGAGCTCTGTAGCCGCGCTAGACGGGAGCTCTACGCACACTGGACGCCGACGGGCGACGGGAGGGAGCTCTGTGGTTTTTTGCAATTTGTTTGTAGCACCCGTTTGTGTTTTTCAAATTTTACGGGGACCTGATTGCTTTTTTTAAGCTTGCAGGGACCTGATTGCTTTTTCAAATTTTACATGGGCCCGCTTGCTTTTTAAAAATTGTTTACAGGGACCCAATTGCTTTATTGAATTTTTTATTATATAATGAGAAAGAGACACTGACATGTGGGACCTAGATGTCAGTTAATGGTCAAACAAACGGTAAAAAAAACAGTTTTCTTACGTGCGGGCCCCAACTATCATAATCACGATCAACTGTAAAACACTGCAAATGTGAGTTTTTTGAGACAGCTGACTCTGGACTGGTTGTTATCAGTGAGAAAAATCGGTAGATTTTTGAAACCCTAGCCCGAATAGCAGTAGTTTTATGCTATCAGCTAGACAGGAACTCACGAACTGCTTATTTTGTATGTTCAACAAATGTATTATTATATACATCAACTTGAGTACTATATGCCGATCTTGTTTTGTTTGTCCTAGATAGCAGCCCCTCTTTTTAAATGAATCAATTATTACCAAACCTAACTTTTTGTCCACCGTCGAAACTCTGCAGAAAAGCTATTCTTCATCACACACGTTATTCGCGAGACACGGACTCATGAACTGCAACCGTACTTTCTTTAAGACAACATCGTTGGAAGCCACTTCAACATCAAATAATATATCTTTCTCTTGGATCCATCCTAACGTCGAACATGGTACAGGTACATTCTGTACTTCTCTTAGTACAGGTAAATTCTGTACTTTTTTTTTACGCCAGTAGTCCAACCTTTTGAGTTTTTAGAGATGCCATGGACAAACCCTGACCAAAGTGATTAGTAAATAATTGGTTTTGTACCGATGAAATTAATTGTACGATTAGTTGCTGTATGCACCGACTCTTAAGAGGAAAATACCGAAGAGCTATTAATTGATATAATAGGCTTTCTAGTTAAGCATATGGAACACATGCATTCACCAGTAACAAACAAGTGGAGTTGGTTGGTGAAGCTTTGAAAATGGTCATTTTTTGGTTGAAAGGAGGTGTCATGACCCTCACCCTAGTGAATACTAGTAGAATGCCTGCGCGCTGCCACGGGCTTCTGAAATAGTCACTGATAAAGACAATATAACACGGTCCCAATTGCATAATAATTAAAGTCCACTTGTAATGTAAAGTGATAACAAAATAGCACATTAACAATGTATACATATAAAGTGATGATCCAACTAAAAATATATTACAAATTATTGAGATCTAGTTGATGCACTTAAGAAATTGTCTCACAATATCAAACAAGTTTTCTTTAGCTTCATTCGCATGATGTTTGAGCAAGTATAGTAAAAACCGCTTCCTCAACTCATACCCATCCTGCAAAAGCAATATATGTAGGTAGCACGAATACTTCACGTGGAAAGTTTAAAAACATATGTAACGCACAATACTCACCGCACAAACCGGCTTCGCCAGGTCTTTCCCGTTCCACAATAGCATAAGAAAGGCAAAATAGCCTGACAAATCCCTGCAATTTCCTAAATTTTTATTGTATTAAATATGGTGATAACAAAAATAAATGTTCGTATTCTAAATTTATTACCCGTCTACGCTCGTTGGAATACCATTAGGAAATAAACGTTGCCATTTTGATATATCAGAATTCCATCCTGGTTGCTTTATTTCGAGTGCTTCTTTGAATTCCCTTGCAAAACTTTTTAATTTCACTAAGTGCCTAAGAATTTTCATCTCCGACGAGAGTGTTGTATGAATAGGGTACAGAGTAGATACACGACGTGCCTCTTTGTCGATGACGTACAAGATGTATCGACCGATGGATTCATATGAAAGATAAATCTACAAGTGGTAGCTATTACTGACAACAATAAACCATGATAAACAATAGACAAATGACCTTTATTACCATGTTGCACGATGAGATGTTGTTGTCTATAACAGGCCAGCTATCAAACAAAGTTGCCAAGTTCTGAATAGTTTCCTTATTGCAGAACTTTTGATCTCGTGTTGAATCCCGCATCATGGACTGAGTAAAAAAAATCTAGAAACATGTTGATAATGATGATATTGAATGAAGAATTTTTATAACTTACACAAAGTTGTAGATCCATGTAGTGTATAGGAGGGTCTATGAACAATACTCTCTCGTCACATGCCAGTATACGCACAGCAATGTTGAAACAATCATTGTCCATAGACTGCTCCATGTTAAGTATGCCCTAAAGTTTTTTGAGACTTAAGCCCATTGGATGGGGTGTCGAGCTTCGGACCCATTCCTTCATGAAAATTGGATGGTAAGAATAACAATAATGTATACTGGCACATTACATATTGATAAATGATACTTACTCCAAACACTTGCATCATCGATCGACATGATGTAGTCGCAGAGGCCGGCAAGTAATTCACATTGATCCATAGGCATGATGGGGATTAGGCTAGGATGTTTGTCTTTGGCTCCATTATTCAGTTCTGAATCAAGAAAAATGACAGCTAATTTTCGTCGAAAGTGTTTCATATCTTCCTCCAAGATATAAGAAGACACACTTGATATAATATAATGAGATAAAATGATGAGATAATGTATAAAAATGAAATACCTGGGTCAACTGATCTGTTAATGCGTCTGCTGTCCAATATTCCATATAATTTATCATAAACAGTCCACATGATGTGCTATAATATCATAGAAAAATGCTTTAGAATATCACACAGAGGAATCAAATAAATGGACCATTTGAACAAATAATAGTGTTCATTATACCCACCTGCCTGCATCAACTAATAGATACACCACGGCATTTTACTACCAATATTTCCTATTATATGATATTTTTGTGTTCATGAGTACCAAACACAATATTTTTCAATTTATGGCAAGTGCTTACCCATCCGTTTGGATTACCTCATGAAACTGTTCTACGACATTCCATTTTGTAACATTGAGATCGAGCCACTTATGATCTCTATTAAACTCCACACTCTGTTCTCCAAGTTTCAGACGCTTTTCAAGTCCTCGTAACTATTTAATATATGAAAAATAGTAGGGGTTAAGGCAAACAAAACATATGTTAAGAGGACAAAAAAACAATAGTAGTTACCGCAGTAGTAAGGTCACTCCGTTCGATCCGAGAACCAAGTGAATCTAATACTTGAATCTCACGTTTTTTGGCATTGACGACTGCCAGATATCAATGAGTCCGAGGAATGTTAATCGGAATGAATAGTTGGTGTAAATATCATATAGTAAGTCGTAGTCACAATTAGATACAAATAATAATAAATCATTATGCACATGGGTTAATTAAAAAAAAACATCGTCATATGTATGGATAATGAGGCGATACTAACCATATCTTGTTGTAGATAAGTATTAACATGTTGTACGATGTGACGATATTTTGATGGGTCTATGGACATCGGCGGGGTCTTCCCAGTTTTCGACACCGGCGTGATAGTTAGCAAGGGACAAGGTCAGAAACCGCCTTCAGATGTTATTCACTACATGCATATAGCAATTTTTTCTAAGTAGATAATCCTACCCGAACATGCAATCAATAAAAAGATAATGCTAGTCTTCTTATATATATATATATATCATCAAAATTTTGCCTTCACCAAATTTGTACAAAAACAAAAGACAAAAACACCTTAATGTGAGATATGATTTTCTACTCCGGCAGCAGCACCACTCCCTTGATAAATCATGAGCGTGTGCTCTAGATTTACATCCTTGATCATTCTCTTCCCCGTCAGCCTCCGCCTTCGCTCCCCAGCCTTGTTGCCCTCCTCCCCCTGACCTCCTTGGGCGGCGCCTCTCCCACCTCCTCATCTGGTAAATTATCATAGTAATTAGGAAACTATGGCATCATCACAATTATCCATGCCATTATAGGATTTGTCAATTCAAAATAAGTGAAAGTAGTGGGTGTTATACCAGTTTGCGAAATTGATGAAGTTTTACCTTGGTGCTAAAGCTGCTGGAGAACTACATCACAAGCAGCCCAGAAGACGAAGTTTCCTTGACTTCCTTTTGATACTCATTTGCTCAGCCCCATGCTTATCAACGGTGGGTGGCTGCAGAAACTGGAAGCAAGGAGCAAGCTATGCTTTTGGGTCTTTTTCTTGACCCTCCTAAAAAATAATTAAATAGTTAGGCAATTAATTCAACAGGGTAAATGCGGCAAATTGTATGTGATTTTCCTCTCGTTGGAGTGAATATCCTAAGTAAAGTCGAAGCAAAGGAGAGCCAATATGCTAACAGTTCATAGCACAAGTTTAACATACATGACAAAAAAATGTTGTTGCTGCATTTTTGCAGAGCATGCCTACCATGACATGAATATTAGAAGACTGATTGGGCCGAGCAGGCTGAGAAAGATCATCATGATGGTGCTGGTAAACATATTGGGTTGGTTGGCTTGATTATACATTCACTCTCGATGGAAATCCTCAACCAGAATGTACATTTTCTAAACCAGCAGAATATCAAAGAAGAAATTCCAGTTTGTGGTTGCTGGGATATCAATCCACATATTAAATTAATTCTTAACGCAGAACCAACACTACAAGCACAACATTAAGTTTATGGGTTCGAAAGGTACATCAAAAAGTATCTACAAACAGTTTAACTTCAAAACAAGAGATTGAGATGCATGTCTGTATCTAGGTTTATTTGTTTTCTTAGTAGTGAAAGTAGGAGAGACTCTTACTGTTTAATTAGGCTATAGAAAAAACAAGTCCTTTTCTCGTGTCAAGCAAAATAACTCAGGAAGCTAATTAATAGTGCAAACGGAGCTTACTTTTTTCCCAGGAAATTATTTGCTTCACATGACATTTGTTCCTGCAATATTATAATTATAATTCAATGTATTGTTGGTAACAGACAAATTAATATCTGAATAAAATTCTATGAGAAAGCGACGGGGCTCCCTGAAACTACACATTATACCCTTTGTGTTAGTCAAGATCAAAAAATAGCTAGGCATAGGTAATCATGAATGTACCTTATAATCAAGTTATTTGTTGCGTTGATGTCTGGGTTGAAGTATATCCGAGACTACTCAGTCGTACTCAAGATAGCGTCTGAAATTTAGTGCATACAATCAGAGGCATGTTACCTCCAGAAATCCCTATCAAAAGACACTGGTTTCCTTCCCCGCATTACATATGCCAAAATATACTAATCATAACATTAACCCATTTAGTTGTCTAGATAACCAGATTAAATCGTAAGCATTACATGGTTCTTATTTCAGTGAAAAGGAATACCGTTGAATAATGATTGGCAATGCGTGTCAGCATGCATAATTTAGAAACCACATGTTTAATCATTTAGGGGGCAGATACATTTGTTTTCAGAGCCTGCAACTCATAATGAAATGCTGGACAAGTTTATTGTCCTACTAAAAATATGAGGAAATTATCAATGTCAAAGTTGTTGTGTCTAGTGCCAAAACTAACTACTATATCAGGTCTGGTTGCTGAGATGGTGTTCGGTGTGAACATTAGTTAACGAAAAAATATGAGAAAATACTTGTGTAATTAGAACAACAAGAATTGTAAATGTATGGATTTGGATTTCACAACTTAATGCCAACTAACACCGCATTAGAAAGAAGGAAAGCCTGGTCCAGTACACTTTGCAATGAAATTTGATTGAATCATTAAATTATCAAGAGCCATGTTGAACAATACCCGGCGAACGTTCGCTGGGGATGAGGTCCCAGTGAACACACCCAAAACCACACAATCAAGATCCTGTGGATGGTAGTTTCTCGAAAAATTGCACTAAAATTAAAGAACTGCCATGGCAGTTTATAAAAAATGCCCCCTGCCCCTACCCTAAAAACTGCCACCCGAGTCGTTCATATATGCCATTCCTGGCATACAAACGGCATCTTGTTTTTTTCACTTTCCTAAACAAAAAGCAACATATAGTCGCTATTTCAGTTTGACAATAACAGCAAGCTACGTCAAACACTCAGTTTTTAAAAAGCTCATGTTTCAAAATTATGTAGCAGCCTAGAAATTGAAATATATTTTATGCTTTCAGAGCTAGTGATTTGCAAACTTCCCTCTGTAATCTAATTTCTAGTCACATTACAGAGTGACTTTTCTTTAGTTAAATAGCATGTGCTAGCTTGCTTGATAGTCGTGCATTTTGTGAGTTGATGAGTTGAACGATTTGGTGGGTTGGCCAAATTGATGATGGTGAACAAACTAAGACTCAAAATTGATACGAGGCAACAGGCATAAGCTATTCAGGATTGCTGATTATGACCGGTTCCATGTTTACAAAATTGACATGTCAACCATGTAAGAAATAACCATAACTCCAATGGGGGCAAAAGATGCATCAGCAAAAATGAGAAATATTATTGGGGCAAACAATATGCAAGATGGCTATCTGCTCCGGCTAGTGATGCAACTCGGCAAGCAGATGGCATACGGCTGCTACGTTTGTTTCACTGTACGGACATTCAGATGGGAAAATCAGTGAGCACACATGGTCTAACAGTTGGGATCAATAAGCTACAACTTATCATAATTGGAAATCCTTTTTCATATAAACATTGCAGACTACAAACTTATGACCTGAGCATGTAAAAGGAATATTTCAATTGAAAGGGACCAACAACAGGACGCTTTTTTTTTAACCTTGGTGCTACATGGTGGTGTCCCAGGAGGACACCAATGATGGGCTCGGTGGTGGCACATGGCCGCTGCGTACCGGTAGAAGAACAGTAGCTTGATGTTTATCACAGTCGCGCCACGTGCTTGTACCTGTCAATGCCATGTGTCATTGCAGATTAGACAAAGGGTGCATGATCGAGATAGTGGAGAAGAAGATACCTGGGTCGCCGATGCTGCGGTCCTCGATCAACTCCCTCTGCCCCGCCGTGCGAAAGAGACAAGAGATGGAGAGTATGGCATGCTGGGATCTTGAAGAAGAAGACGTCCGATCATCCGGTCATCCGATCGTCACACACCGTCACTTTTTTGACCATCCGATCGCCACGCATCATATTCTGAACATTTTTTTATCGACCCATAACGATCAACATTCTGAATTGATCCAGAAAACAGATAGAAGAACAATAGAGAGAGGTGTCGCTGCTAGTCTGCGTCGCCGTAGAACTCCGAGATCTGTAGAGCTAAGATCAGATTGACAAAACACCCTTTTTTTCCATTGATGCAGTATATGTCTGTCTGATCCATTAAGGTCCATCATTTTACCTTGCAAGATTTTCATTGATATAACATCATGCCTGCAAGAACAACACGTTGTGAAAAGATGGGCATCTATACACACATAAGTAATTAAAACCAGAAAGGTAGACCTTCGGATTAATTACCAAAACCAGAGACCACCAAGACCATATCAGTATAAAGTTTCAGGAATAGGTCGATTTAAGAAAGGAAACATGTCTAAACTGTGCTCTACATTGCAGAAAAAGAAAAATAGGAGAAATTTCTCAAAGCAAACATACAATGGAGTGTCACTTTAACAGGAAAATTACATCCTAACCCGCAATCCCCATCCTTGTGCAGCTACCGACACACATACCAGCAGTCGTCGGAAGTACCACAAAAGAGAAAAAATAAAGGAAAGGAGATGCAACATATACCTGAGAGGAGGTAGAAGAATTGGGGCATGCGTGCAGGGAGCCTAGCGACGGTTAAGGCCACACGGAACCGTCGAGGATCTCTGGTTGCCAATGGGTAGGATGCTCGACACGATGAGCATCTCCTGGAGCATGTCCAGGCCGACGTCCCCGTCCAGGAGCGCGCAGACCCAGCGCCGGCTCCTTCCACGGCGTACAATCTATATTCAACACTCATTTTTAATCGACCATACAAAATAGATGCCTGCCAAAATATATAGATGTACTACCATTTCAAGTGAGCGGAGATGCCACATATATGTTGCGCTGCCGAAGCTACCGGGTTGATATAGGAGGACCACATGTAAACTGGCAACACTGGAAACAGAGGAAAAGCACGGCAAGCTCATGCGCACAATGTGATCCCGTGAACAAATTCTATTAGTAATACACCGAGTTAGAAGCTGTTGCTAAATCTAATCTCACGTAGTTCTAGTCCTTCTAGCAATCAGTGGCAGTGGCAATTTACAAAAAAAAAAAAATCATTTTTGTTTAAAAACAGAGGGGATGGCTGGTGCCTGTAGATCAGTAGATGGATGGGGGATGGCTGGATCGATGCAGTCATGCAGACATGGCGGAGGTAGAGTCCGACGGCGACGTAGTCCACTGCAGCGACGGAGGCAGTGCCGAACTGCCGGAAGTGGAGCACTGGAGCCGTCAGCCTTGGAGCCGTGCGCCTGCGGGTGGAGGGCTGGAGGCCGGAGGCGGACTGGCGGAGGAGAGGCCGAGAGGGCCGGAGGGGAGGGAGAGGGCCGGCCATCGCCCGTCGCCGGCCGCCCTCGTTGCCGCACACGGAGGCCTGCCTCCTTACCGGATCGGGTTGGAGCGGCGTTCCGAGAGAGAAGATGCCCGTGGCTCCTGAAGGGGATCGGCGGCGGCTCCTGAAGCAGCGAAGGGATCTTTGGCGGCGGCGGCGAAGGGAGATAGCACAGGAGGAGGTATCACAGGGATCGAGGGCACTTGATGCGAGTCCGAGGGTGGCGGCGAAGGGATCTACTGGATCCAGGGCACTCTGATCGCCTCGCTCGCTCATGCGCGAGTCGTCGATTTTTTTGTTGAGTCCATCGGTGGGATCTTCCCAGTGAGATCGGCGGCGGCGGCGTTCTCGAGGGGATCAATAGGAGTGCTTTTTTTCGGGGTGTTTTTTTGGCTATGTGCGGTGTGGGGTGGGGGGAGAGGACGAAAAAAAAATCGATTGAAAATAAATCGTACGAAAGTGGTGGGACGAAAAAAAATCTGGACGCAATCCTACCAACTGCTCCATTAGGAGTAGAGAAATGCTTACACAGAGTCTTAATTAGTGGTGTCACTTCTACTCCACGCCTGACGGTGTCCTGGGTTAGGGGGTGCAAACCACGTCTGCCTCTCGTTCATCGGTTGGGGCTAGGACCCTCGGGTAGTACACTAGTGCGCCAAGTTCACCATTCCCCATGGCATGCTTTCAATGGAATCCTCCAAAGACTTGGCGCATACTCCAAAGCACGTTTAATTATCGGCATGTTTATCCCTAGATGCAACCGACCACATGTAACCCTAGGTACCCCTGGTCTCTATATATGCCGAGGGGTGTTAGGCCATAGGGTAGAGTAACATTCGTTCATCATGTAATTTGTACTACATCACAATCAATATGGCAGAAGAAGGACGTAGGTTCTTACCTCTTCGAGAGGGCCCGAACCTGGGTAGAACATCATCTCCATCCTTGTTCTGTTAGCATCTAGCTAAGATCACCTGCTCTGAACCCCCTACACGAGATCCACCGGATTCAACTCCGACATTGGTGGCATGCAGGTCCCGCTGCGTGGTCAAGATAGCTCGATGGCTCATCTTCGGATCGACGACAACATTGGTTGTGGGAGTGCCTTCTTCTTCGGCCGGGTCTTTGTCTTTGACAGCGTCACGCTCCACGTCAATTCAACCAACCACCTTGGCTAGGTCAAGAATTTCACCCCAAGCCAGACCATCAGGTTTGGAAACATGGAATACGCTGTGGATGACCGCGGCGAACTTGCGTTTTTAGGATGGCTGTCAGATCAGTCAAAAGACCTCACCGACGCCCTCACACAGATCTCTAATTCAATCTTGGATTAGGACCATGGCGCGGATCATACCTCGGATCTAACTTCAAGCCTGGAGCGAAACATTGCCTCGTCGGATCTAATGTCAAGTTCGGCTGACAAAGTTCCCGAGGTCATGTCAAATAGGACCCCGGGCTAGCTTCAGCTAAGCCCGATTTTCAGTCAGGATATGGGCGAGGCCGACAAAGAGCCTCACATTCTCATACGATTGAACCTTGGTTTATGATCACATATGGGACAAGTCTTGTGGAGCAGGAATTTTCAACCCACCCTCCACCCACCTAGTCACTATCATCGAAGAATTAACCAACGTTCTAGATTACGCCCCGAAGGAGGCAGTCGACCTGGATGAAGATGTCGATGGCATGTCATACTAGTAGAGGACAAATGTATAACATAAATTCTCGGTCGTTGCAGTGTTAAGTTATGAGGTGCTCTTCCGGGTAGAGTGGTGGACAGCACAAAACTTCTTGTCGCCTGCCCGGGTTCGAGTCCCTCTTCTTATTCTTTTTAGCTGCTACATATCACATGTCTTGTGTTCTAGTCCTGACTTCTTCCTCCGGCCACCCAAACCAGCTCTGTCGGGACCGCCTGGTGCCACCCCCCACGGCCGGCAGCACTGCTACGCGTCCCTCTGCCGGTGCTTGCTTGGAGCGGTTCCTAGGTCACACACCGCGTGACGGTCTCTGCCTCGATTAATACCGGAGAGACTTGAGCCAACGGCCCAGGACGGATCTTTGCGCATTAAACCGGCTGCCCGTCCGTCCGCCTTCCTAGTAAGACTGGCGATTGCGGGCGGCAATGAGCCTAGGGGCGAGGGACTGGTTAGTGGTGCTAGTGAGGGGGGGCTGATGAGCGTCGACCTCTCATTGCCTTGCTAGATGTATATTCGGCATGAGACAAGAGTTGGCCCAGTCGAGCTGGATCTGTCCAAAACCGGTGTGGCTTCATGCTGAAAATGGCAACTTGGATCGACCTTTTTCCTGGGAGGCCTGGCTCGGCTATATGTTCCAGAGCGGGCCACGAGTGGGCAGAAAGCCTTGTCGATCCTTCCAACTGGTACATCTTGAGCTTGCGTTGATTTTTCCCTTGAAGAAAAAAAAGGGTGATGCAGCAAAGTAGAGATAAGTATTTCCCTCAGTTAAGAACCAAGGTGTCAATCTAGTAGGAGGAACACACAAGGCCCCAGTAGATGCACCTGCATAAATAAACAAATACTTGCACCCAACGTAAAAAAGGGGTTGCCAATCCCTTCACGGTCACTTGCAAGGATGAGATCTGATAGAGATTGATATAAAAGATAGTTAAAAGTGCAAAATAAAGTAAAGGTAAATAAATTGCGGCAAGGTATTTTTTCATTTTTGGTTTTATAGATCTGAAAATAATATGATAAAAATAGACCCGGGGGCCATACTTTTCACTAGAGGCTTCTCTCTTGAAAGAACACATACGGTGGGTAAACAAATTACTGTCGAGCAATTGATAGAAAAGCGCATAGTTATGATGATATCCATGGCAATGATCATGAATATAGGCATCACGTCCAAGACAAGATGACCGAGTCCTACCTGCATCTACTACTATTACTCCACACATCGACCGCTATCCAGCATGCATCTAGTGTATTAAGTTAACAAGAACGGAGTAACGCCTTAAGCAAGATGACATGATGTAGACAGATAGATCGAATCAATATGAAATAAACCCCATTGATAACCCACAAGTATAGGGGATTGTTTGTAGCCTTCTTCGATAAATAAGAGTGTCGAACCTAACGAGGAGCTAAAGGTAGAACAAATATTCCCTCAAGTTCTATCGAGCACCGACACAACTCTACGCACACTTAACGTTTCCTTTACCTAAAACAAGTATGAAACTATTTTGCAATAATAAAACTACGAGTACTTTGCGAGAATAAAACTACGAATAAAATGCAAGGTAATAAAAGTGGATAGTTTTGGTCAACAAGAAAGTCATTTGTCCCTAGGCAATCGATAACTAGACCGGTAATCATTCTTGCAATTTTATATGAGGGAGAGGCATGAGCTAACATACTTTCTCTACTTGGATCATATGCACTTATGATTGGAATTCTAGCAAGCATCCGCAACTACTAAAGATCATTAAGGTCGTAAAACCCAACCATAGCATTAAGTATCAAGTCCTCTTTACTCCCATATGCAACAACCTACCTATCCATGTCCAGGCTGCTGTCACCCCCGCAACCGACAATAAGCGAATCATGAACATATTGCAACACCCTACAGCGAGGATCCCTCATGTTTGTGCGAGACAGAGGGCACCGTAGGACAGCACCATAAATAAAATATACACTCATAGCAACCAAGATCACGATTAGCCCACAGGACAAAATGAATCTACTGAAACATCATAGGATAACCACATATCATTGGGAAATAATATACGGAGTTGAGCATCATGTTTAAGTAGAGATTACAGCGGGGAAGAGAGGTGTTACACCGCTGCATAGAGGGGGACAAAGTTGGTGTTGACGGTGGCAAGATTGTTGATGTAGATCGCCATCACGATCCTTGCCCCAGCAGCACTCTGGCGCCACCGGGAGAGAGGGGGAGAGAGCCCCCCTCCTTCTTCTTCTTCCTTGGCCTCCCCCTAGATGGGAGGCGAGTTCCCCCTCTGGTCCATGGCCTCCATGGCGGTGGAGGGGTGGGAGCCCCTCCGAGATTGGATCTCCCTCTCTGTTCACTTCTGTTTCGCGTTCACCAGATCTGGCCGAAAACTGTTTCTTATATGCCCGGAGATCCGTAACTCCGATTGCGCTGAGATTTTAGCACGATTTTTTTCCTGATATAAGCTTCCTTGCGCCCGAAGTAGAGCTCCAACCGACGTACGAGGTGAGCACAACCCACAATGGCACCCCTGGGCCCTGGGGCGCGCCCAGGTGTCTTGTCGTGGGTGTGGGCCCCCGTTTGGACTTCGTATGATATGGATATTCTGCGAAACAAAAAACATGCAAAATAAAATAGGAACTGGCACTGGGCACTGGATGAATAGGTTAGTCCAATAAATCATATAAAATGTTGCCAAAAGTATGTGAAAGTTGTATAATATTGGCATTAAACAATCAAAAAATTTAGATACGATGGAGACGTATCACCCATCTTTTTATCCTTAGCAACAATACAAATATGTGCCTCACTGCCCCTTCTCTCACTGGGTGAGGACACCACAAGATTGAACCCACTACAAAGCACCTCTCCCATTGCTAGAAAAATCAATCTAGTTGGCCAAACCAAATCAATAAATCAGAGAGAAATACAAAGCTATATTAATCATGCATAAAAGAGTTCATAGAAGACTCAAATAATATTCATAGATAATCTGATCACAAACTCACAATTTATCGGATCTCAACAAACACACCGCAAAACAAGATTACATCGAATAGATCTCCAAGAACATCGAGGAGAACATTGTATTGAAGATCAGAGAGAGAGAAGAAGCCATCTAGCTACAAGCTATGGACTCGTAGGTCAGTGGTAAACTACTCACACATCATCGGAAGGGCAGCAAAGTTGATGTAGAAGCCCTCCGTGATCGAATCACCCTTCGACAGAGTGGCGGAAAAGGCCCCAAGATGGGATCTCACAAGAACAGAAGCTTGCGGCGGTGGAAAAGTATTTTTTGTGTGCCCCTCGGTGTAAAGGGAATATTTGGGTATTTATAGAGCTGAGATTAGGGTTGGAGGAGCCACAGGGGGGGGGGCACAAGCCTGGGGGGGCGCCCCCCCTAGGGCGCGCCGCCTGAGCTTGTCATGGCCTTGTGGCTCTTCTGGCCTCCTCCCGAAGATTCCTAGGTTTCTTCTAGTCCAAGAAAAATTGTCAAAAAGTTTCATTCCGTTTGGACTCATTTGGTATTGATTTTCTATCAAAGACAAAAACAAGGAAAAAACAGCAACTGACACTTGGCACTAGGCTAATAAGTTGGTCCCAAAAAATGATATAAAATAGCACCATAATGCATATAAAACATCCAAGATGGACAATATAATAGCATGGAACAATCAAAAATTATAGATACGTCGGAGACGTATCAAGCATCCCCAAGCTTAATTCCTGATCGTCCTCGAGTAGGTAAATTATAAAAACAAAATTTTTAATGCGGAATGCTACCTAACATGTTTATCAAGTAATCTTTCTTTTATGTGGCATGAATATTCAGTTCCATAAGATTCAAAACTAAAGTTTAATATTGACATAAAAACAATAATACTTCAAGCATACTAATAAAGCAATCATGTCTTTTCAAAATATCATGTCTAAAGAAAGTTATCCCTCCAAAATCATATAATCTTGTCATGCTCCATCTTCTTAACACCAAGTATTTATCATGCACAACCCCGATGACAAGCCAAGCAATTGGTTCATACTTTTAATGCGCTTCAGCTTTTTCAACTCTCACACAATACATGGGCGTGAGCCATGGATATAGCACTACGGGTGGAATAGAAGGTGGTAGTAGACAAAAAAGGAGAAAGAAATTCTCACACCAACTAGGCAAATTAATAGGCTATGGAGATGCCCATCAATTGATATTGATTTGAGTGAGTAGGGATTGCCATGCAACGGATGCACAGGGCTATAAGTGTATGAAAGCTCAAAAGAAAACTAAATGGGTGTGCATCCAACTTGCTTGCTCACGAAGACCTCGGGCATTTGAGGAAGCCCATCATTGGAATATACAAGCCAAGTTCTATAATGAAAAATTTCCATTAGTAATATATGAAAGTGACAACATCGGAGACTCTCTATCATGAAGAACATGGTGCTACTTTAAAGCACAAGTGTGAGAAAAGGATAGTAACATTGTCCCTTCTCTCTTTTTCTCTCATTTTTTTCTTCCCTTTTTTTTGTTGGGCTCTTTTGGCCTCTTTTTTTTCTTTTTTTTTCATCTGGAGCCTCATCCCGACTTGTGGGGGAATCATAGTCTCCATCATCCTTTTCTCACATGGGACAATGCTCTAACAATGATGATCATCACACTTTTATTTACTTACAACTCAAGAATTACAACTCGATACTAGAACAAAGATATGACTCTATATGAATGCCTCCGGTGGTGTACCGGGAAGTGCAATGATCTAGCGTGACATGTATGAAAAATATGAACGGTGGCTAAGCCACAAATACAATGCCAACTACATGATCATGCAAAAGCAATATGACAATGATGGTATGTGTCATAATAAAATGGAACGGTGGAAGTTGCATGGCAATATATCTCGGAATGACTATGGAAATGCCATAATAGGTAGGTATGGTGGCTGTTTTGAGGAAAGGTATAAGAGGGTTTAATGTACCGGCAAAAGTTGCGCGGTACTAGAGTGTCTAGCAAAGGTGGAAGGGTGAGAGTGCGTATAATCCATGGACTAAACATTAGTCATAAAGAACTCACATACTTATTGCAAAAGTTTATTAGCCCTCAAAGCAAAGTACTACTACACATGCTCCTAGGGGGATAGATTGGTAGGAAAAGACCATCGCTCGTCCCCGACCAGCACCCATAAGCAAGACAATCAATAATAAATCATGCTCCAATTTCATCGCATAACGAGAGACCATACGTGCATGCTTCGGGAATCACAAACCTTAACACAAGTATTCTTATTAAACCACAATTACTAACTAGCATGAATCCAGTATCACCATCTTTACAAATGCAAGGAATCAAACTTCTCATATATTCAATGATCTTCATGAAAGTTTTTATTATATCCCTCTTGAATACCCATCATATTAGGACTAAATTCATAACCTAAGAAAATTGCCATACTATTTATAAGACTCTCAAAATAATATAAGTGAAGCATGAGAGTTCATAAATTTCTTCAAAATAAAACCACCGCTGTGTTCTAAAAAGATATAAGTGAAGTACTAGAGCAACTGCCTAGCTCAAAAGATATAAGTGAAGCACATAGAGTATTCTAATAAATTCTTGATTAATGTGTGTCGCTCTCAAAAGGTGTGTACAGCAAGGATGATTGTGGCAAACGAAAAATCAAATAAAGCAAAGACTCATATAACAAAAGACGCTCCAAGCAAAACACATATCATGAAGTGAATAAAAATATAGCCTCAAGTAATTTACCGATGGTTTGTAGACAAAAGAGGGGATGCCATCCGGGGCATCCCCAAGCTTAGATGCTTGGTTGTCCTTGAATATTACCTTGGGGTGCCCTGGGCATCCACAAGCTTAGGTTCTTGCCAGTCCTTATTCCATAGTCCATCAAAACTTCACCTAAAACTTGAAAACTTCACAACACAAAAATCAACAAAAAACTCGTGAGATCCGTTAGTATAATAAAAGAAAATCACCACTTAGGTACTGTTGTGCACTAATTCCAAATTCATATTAGCATTATTTCTACTGTAGTCTCAAAATAGGAGAACAATGCGTAGAAAACAGTATCTGTCAAAAACAGAACAGTCTGTTAAGACCTGAATATTTCTCATACTTCTGTAACTCCAACATTCTGAAAATTTAGGACGACTTGGGAAATTTGTATATCAATCTTGTGTAAAACATTCAGAGTTTTTCCACGTTCCAGAAATTTTTTATAATTCTGCTACTGGACGCAAAAGTTTCTGTTTTTCAGCAAAATCAAATCAACAATCTTCCAAACCATCCCAAAGGTCTTACTTGGCACAAAAACTAATTAAAACTCTTAAGCACAATCATAACAGAGGTATAATTGCATATTTATTGAAAAAAAGAATAAAAACAAGAAAAACAAAAATAATATTGGGTTGCCTCCCAACAAGCGATATTGTTTTATGCCCCTAGCTAGGCATAATGCATAGATCTAGATATTGTCATCTTTGGTATGCAATCCGTAAGTAGCCCTCATAATAGATTCATATGGAAACTTAATTTTATTTCTTGGAAAGTGTTCCATGCCCTTCCTTAATGGAAATTGAAATCTAATGTTTTCTTCTTTCATATCAATAATTGCACCAATCGTTCTAAGGAAAGGTCTACCAAGAATTATAGGGCATGTAGGATTACAATCTATATCAAGCACAATAAAATTTATGGGCACATAATTCCTATTTGCACCAATAAGAACATCACTAATTCTTCCCATAGGTTTCTTAATAGTAGAATCCGCTAAGTGCAAATTAAAAGAACAATCATCAAGTTTATGGAAACCTAGCACATCACATAAAGTTTTTGGAATAGTTGAAACGCTAGAACACAAATCACATAAAGCATAGCACTCATAATCTTTAATCTTAATATTAATAGTAGGTTCCCATTCATCACAAAGCTTTCTAGGGATTGAAACTTCCAACTCAAGTTTTTCTTCAAAAGATTTCATCATAGCATCAATGATATGTTTAGTAAAAGCCTTATTTTGATTATACGCATGAGGTGAATTAACCATAGATTACAACAAGGAAATACACTAAATTAAAGAACAATTATCATAATTAAAGTCATTCAAATCCAAAAGAGTGGGCTCATCACTACTTAAAGTTTTGACCTCTCCAATCCCACTTTTATCAATTTTTTGATTAAGATCATCACCCTCCAAATTATTGGGACGCCTTCTAGCTAAAGTTGACTCATCTCTAGTCCCTTTTTCATCAAGTTTAACATTAGCAAACAAGGATTCAATAGGAGTCACACCAAGCACTTTAAGATCTTCATCATGATTCAAAGATACGGGTTTAGCAGCCATCTTATTTACTAAGGTGGTTTGTTTATCAGAAATTTGGCCTAGTAAACCTTCGATATAAACGAGTGGTGATCTAAGACCCTTGACTTCTTTATTGACATCATAAAGCTCTTTGTTGATATACTCTATCATAATAGATTGTTCTTTAAGTTCGTTTCTAAAGAAATTATTATGCTCAAATTGCAAAGACATGAAACTCTTAGCATTATTTTTCATCTCTTCCAACTTTCTAAGGTAAAGATCAAGATTTTTAGATTGAGACATGCTTGCAAAAGAAAACAATCTAGCACACAAACAAACAAAAGGACGAATGGAAAGAAGGAGAATAAAAAGGAATTTTTTTTTTCTGAAAATGTTTTAGAAGTGGGGGATGAAAAAGGGAGGCAAATGGTGAATAATGTAAGTGCAAGAGATGAGAGTTTATGATAGGTACTTGGTAGCCTTGATGAAGATCCTTCCTGACAACGGCGCCATAAATTCTTCCTGCTACTTCTTGAGCTTGCGTTGATTATTCCCTTGAAGAGGAAAGGGTGATGCAACAAAGTAGGGATAAGTATTTCCCTCAGTTAAGAACTAACGTATCAATCCAGTAGGAGGAACACACAAGTCCCCAGTAGATGCTCCTGCACAAACAAACAAATACTTGCACCCAACGCGAAAAAGGGGTTGTCAATCCCTTCACGGAATCACGGTCACTTGAAAGGATGAGATCTGATAGAGATTGATATAAAAGATAACTAAAAGTGCAAAATAAAGTAAAGGTAAATAAATTGCAGCAAGGTATTTTTGTGTTTTTGGTTTTATAGATCTGAAAATAATATGATGAAAATAGACATGGGGGCCATAGTTTTCACTAGAGGCTTCTCTCTTGAAAGAACACATACGGTGGGTAAACAAATTACTATAGAGCAATTGATAGAAAATCGCATAGTTATGACAATATCCAAGGCAATGATCATGAATATACGCATCATGTCCGTGACAAGTAGACCGACTCCTACCTGCATCTACTACTATTACTCCAACATCGACCCCTATCCAGCATGCATCTAGTGTATTAAGTTAACAAGAACGGAGTATCTCCTTAAGCAAAATTACATGATGTAGAGGGATGGATCCAATCAATATGAAATAAACACCATATTTTTATAATTTTAGCAACAATACAAATACGTGCCTCACTACCCCTTCTGTCACTGGGTGAGGACACCACAAGATTGAACCCACTACAAAGCACCCCTCCTATTGCAAGACAAATCAATCTAGTTGGCCAAACCAAATCAATAGATCGGAGAGAAATACAAAGCTATGTTAATCATGCACAAAAGAGTTCAGAGAAGACTCAAATAATATTCATAGATAATCTGATCATAAACCCACAATTCATCGGATCTGAACAAACACACCGCAAAAGAAGATTACATCGAATAGATCTCCAAGAACATCGAGAAGAACACTGTAATGAAGATCAAAGAGAGAGAAGAAGCCATCTAGCTACTAGCTATGGACTCTAGGTCGGTGGTAAACTACTCACACATCATCAGAAGGGCAGCAAGGTTGATGTACAAGCCCTCCGTGATCGAATCCCCCTCCGGCAGAGTGCCGGAAAAGGCCCCAAGATGGGATCTCACGAGAAGAGAAGCTTGCGCCGGCAGAAAAGTATTTTTGGTGTGCCCATCGGTGTAAAGGGAATATTTGGGTATTTATAGAGCTGAGATTAGGGTTGGAGGAGCCACAGGGGGCCCACAAGCCTGGGGGCGCCCCCCTAGGGCACGCCTCCTGAGCTTGTCGTGGCCTCGTGGTTCTTTTGGCCTCCTCCCGAAGCTTCCTAGGTTTCTTCTGGTCAAAGAAAAATCGTCAAAAGTTTCCTTCTGTTTGGACTGCGTTTGGTATTGATTTTTTGTAAAAGACAAAAAGAAGAAAAAAACAACAACTGGCACTTGGCACTAGGTTATTAAGTTAGTCCCAAAAATGATATAAAATAACACCATAATGCATATAAAACATCCAAGATGGATAATATAATAGCATGGAACAATAGAAAATTATAGATAAGTTGGAGACGTATCACCAACCTTACCTACTGCCGCTAGGGAAGAAGGGTGTCAGGCAAACTGGTGAACGGGGACATCGAGCAAAGAAGATGGCCTCATGCTCCCTTGCTAGGTTGCTCTTGGGCTGTGTACAACCATTGAAATGCGCTAACCCGAAGCAGGCTCGACTCCAAGGCCAAAACGAGGCCATGTGTCCGGCTTGATCGCTCCAGCCAGTTTCCTTCTTGGGCCAAGCTTGGTTGGGCCTAGCTGCAGCGACCTGCATCATTTACTTCCTATAGGCGTCATCGTTAGGGCACCTACAATGTTACCTGAGATTGTCCTCATTGTTAATTGTCATGTTGTTTGTTGCCGCTGTTTTGTTGGTCGTTTTCCTCTTTTGTAATAATTGGGATATGTGCATCACCATTGTCTTTAGTGGATCATAGCGTGTTGGTGCAGAGACAGGATGTTATTGATGTCTTCTCATATTAATATGTTTACCTTGTCGAGAAAAATGTAGTAATTTTCATGGCATAGAACAAACTACACCCTCGATGAAAATTTTAGAAGAACCATCAGAAATATTTCAAATATAAGTAGTTGTTTCATTGGTGCCGATCTTTAGTGGCTCTTGTTGTGCCAACCTATGAGATGGAGGGACTACTCAGATAGTACAAACTTCCAGTCGGCCAGGCACAAACTCACGAACTTCTTATTTTGTTTGGTCAACCGGTGTATTATTACATACATCAACTTGAGTACTATATGACAATGTTATTTTTATTTTATTTTTCGAGGATAACATGGCAATCTTATTTTGTTTGCCCTAGATTGCAGCACCTCAGTTTTTAAGGAATCAATTATTCCCAAACCTAGTTTATCAACCGACGAAACTCTACACATAGAATATTCTTCACCACACACGTTCAGGGACTCACACACTGCAACTGTACTTTTTTTATGACAACAAGTTGGTGGCTACATCAACATCAAATAATCTATACTTCTCCTTGTGTCTACCCTACCGTGGAACATGGTGCATGTGCATTCTGTACTTACTTTTTTAGAGACGTCAGTTGTCAAAGCATATGGTTTTTAGAGACGCCATGGACAAACCCTGATGGAAGTGATTAGTAAAATAATTTTTTTTCTACCAATGAAATTAGTTGTATGATTAGTTGGTGTATGCATGTCAACTCTCAAGTTCTCTCAAGAGGAAAGTACCAAAGATCTATTAATTGATATAGGCTTTCTTGTTAAGCATATGGAACACATGCATTCACCACTATCAAACAAGGGGGGGGGGGGGGTTGATGAAGCTTGCACAGTTTTGAAAATGATCATTTTTCGCTGGAAGGAGGTGTCATGAACCACAACCTCTGCCGTGCATCAAACTATTGAAAGTTAGATGGGCTTCATGCCTATTTAACAAATCATTTCAGAAAATCTCAAAGACCCATAGATACACTCATTACATGGTGGAACTTTCTGCCGGTTGAATCTTCTTGGAGTGGAGAACCGATCTACCTGCTTTTTTGGTGTAGAGTGAATAATTACATGGATCTACCAGTCTTGAAGAAATTACATGGTGAATAATTTCTTGCAGAATGAGGATGTCTTGGGCATCCCCAAGCTTTTCCTTTTGAGTCTTCATGGTAACAACCTAAGTGCCTTGGGTTCCCCCAAGCTTGAATCACACACTCTCCTAGTCATCCTTTGATAGTGATGGCATACCTAGTGTTGACAACAGATTTTGGCATTGCAAAAAATGTAATTAACTTGGCCTCAGATGAAAAATTTCATGTTATGTAAGTTCTTCATATCAAACAACTTTCATTTGGGTCATCCCAATCCCAGGTCGTATGCAAATTCAGGAGCTAAACACATGGGCAAAAGATAGAAGTCTTACCACTTTGGCAATTGTAGCACACCATGCTATATCTAGTCAAGATCACATCTCTATTGAAGAACCAGAGGAGTATCTTCATTTAAAGATGTAGTTTGAGCTCCCATAATATTTTGGGCAATCGCTTGATATAGACACTTGATAGCAAACTTGCTATTCTAAGGCAACTGAGTGAATTAAACAAAACTACCACATTGACACCCAGGTTTGCATAAAACACTGGTTTATGAATTTGGGACAAAAACACTTATTCTCGGTCTAACCTTTTGCGGAAAATACTGATCATCAGCTTTGGGCCTTTTAACCGTGATTATGACATGTGAGGCCCACATTTGATGACGCGGCGTAAACAGTTTACAATAGATGACGTACACTGGTATTTTCACAAAGAACCCCTCCACTAGTAGAAAACAGGGCTTTGGTCCAGGCCGGGCCAGCCCATTAGACCTGGTTCAGTCACGAACCGGGACCCACGGGGGCATACGTCCCGGTTCGTGAGTCAGGGGGCCGGCCGGGCCTTGTGGGGCAATGGTCCCGGTTAGTCTGGACCCTTTGGTCCCGGTTCCAGCCACGAACCGAGACCAATGGGCCTCGCTCCTGGCCCACAACCATTGATAGAGGCAAAGGTGTACCGTCTTTCGATGAGAAGGTGATTATCATTTCGGTGGAGTAGACTTTGACAATCCGACTACGAACGTGCGAGGACGTCGCGCCTTAGCAATCGCTAAACCAACTCCAAGAGGTTATTGACCACGCCGGAGCACGATCAACCTGACCACGAGGGTCTATTTCCTGCAAGCAAACGAAGAACAAGCAAGAAACTGAGATTGCAATCTGGATATTGCGAATATAAGATGAAATCTTTATTGATCAAGGTGGGGTTCTGTGACGTCTTGGTCTGGTCGTTGAACACAAACGAAGTACGCGAAGTTGCAGCTATGGCGAACTTTTAATCTAAACAAAACCCAAGTCTAAACGACGCCCTAAGGGCTATATATATGGAGGAAGAAGGGGGGAATTTCGTGGCCCTTGGAGGAGGGATCCGAAACCAACCCTAACTCTTGTTTTCCCACACATACGTACTCTAAAAACAGCCTATACTTAAGTATTTCGAAATTACATGGGCCTGGCCCAATAATAAGGTGACGCAGCACCTATAATAGCCTCTGGATGAAATTTATGAAGTGGCCTCCTGTATATTTCGTCCAAGGCTTCATGCACGCATTAAGGTGGCTTCAATGTCCTGAAATCATCACTTGTAACTCCGTTCTTGTTCCCCTTGCGCATGCCATCATCTCCATGCCTGGTCTTGCTACAGTGTTCATCCCTCTTATCCATGCCAGGCCTTTCATTTGTAAGTAAGACAAATGTATCCAATTCAGGCAGCATCATATTCTCATGAACATTAGAATCATTACCAAGAAACGAAAGTACCTGATAATTAAATTGGCGTGCGCGTGCTCTAGTAATTGGTCCAGTGTATGTAGCAGTAGGTGCTGTGGGTGTAACAATGGTATTGATTGTAGGAGATATGCCCTAGAGGCAATAATAAATGTTATTGATTATCTCCCTGTTCATAATTAGGTTTGTGTGAAACAACCAGATATGTCCAATACTCCCAAAGATGTTGCGAGTATGGATACCAAAGTGATCAAAGTACTGATCTTGGGACAACAGTGAAAGATGTCATTGAGTACTAGAGTAGTACTGATGACATGTTTTCTCGCAAGAAGAGATTATGAAGTGCTCGTTGTAAGTAATTACATCGATACAGTCTTCATTAATGCTCCATGCAATTTTCGATTAAAGTTAATGGATTTGTGCAATACACAATATGGTGGCACGGTAGTTAGAAATTGTTCCAAACAAGTTACTTTGGCAAATTCTATAACAGAGGCGAAGTATGTTGCCGCTTTTAAAAGCGACAAAGAAGATGTTGAATCATATAGTTCATTCATGAACTTAGTATGGTTCCAAGATGGCTTTTGTCAATGGGACACTACTGCAAGTAATTGCTCCATAACTCAGTCTGAGGAATCCAGGTTCGACCTGTGATTCACATACATACAAAGCCAAGTCCACACAAAATATGAATTTTGTGAAAGCGTGAAAACGCGAGGATATGCAAAGATACACACGGATCTGAAGTTGTCAGATCCGTTGGACATCAGGCTACACCACAAGTGAATCATATTTACACCGGTGTGCCACAGGTGTAAAGTGCATTAGCATTAACTAGATTATTGACTCTAGTGCAAGTGGGAGTCTGTAGGAGATATGCCCTAGAGGCAATAATAAATGTTATTGATTATCTCCCTGTTCATAATTAGGTTTATGTTCCATGCTATAACTGCTATGGTTCTCGAGTCTACAATAACCACGAGGCTCGGAGGAAGACTCATATGCACGTGTGGAATAATAAACGGTAAAATGTATTCCTAGTCTAGCCTCTAAGACTAGCTCAAGTGTTGCATGATGGTCCTGTTTTCCTGATCATGGGCATGTCTATGCCAGCAACTTTTGAGGGCACAATGTTAGAAGAACATTTGTGTTGAATCGACCTGAATTGATGTTATGCTATGAGTTACATTCGTCACAAGTTAATGGTTAATAACACAGAGATGGTTAATGTTTGCATGATTCCTTAGACCATGAGAGTATCGAGTTTCTTCATGCTTGCTTCATGAACTTTGGGGTTTGTTAAACATCATCCGTAAATGGGTGGCTATTACGGCGGCTTACGGGTTCATGGAAAAGTATGTCAAGTAACTTGATAGCTCAAGATTGGGATTTGCTCCTCCGACGATGGAGAGATATCTCTGGGCCCTCTCGGTGTTATGGTATCCATCATCGTGTGGCCAGACACTTTGTGATTTAATCACGGGGATGCCGGAACACGGAACGAGAAAAGAGAACAATACCGGTAACGAGGTAACTGGCATAGTGGACAAGTTGTTGACCCACAGGGATGCCAACATGTCTCACCTCGTGTATTTGTAACATATCGCGAAGCAACAGGAATAGCACATGGCAACTGGAGGTTCACTCGAATATTCATTCGTGTGGGTATAGGGGTCAATATGGGTGTCCACGGCTCCGATGTTGATCATTGATCGGAAGGGGTTCCGTGTCATGTCTATACTTCACCGAACCTATAGGGTCACACGCTTAAGGGTTATCTATCTGCTGAATCCTAGACAGGGAGTCTGAGAGAAAATCACCGAAAAAGTTTCGGACACCGAAAAAGTTTCGGACAGCGGAAAAGTTCCGCAGAGAGAGGTCACCGGATGAGTTCCGGTGAAACTGAAAAGTTGTTTCAGAGGATACCATAAATTCAAATTGGTTTTGGCACATGCCCGATAATTCTTGGAGGGTGCCAGAATCATTCTGGAAACTTTTGGGAATTTTCTGGAAGAAAAATCGGAAATGTTCCGGAGCTACTGGAACCACTTCAGATGCTTTTCGCAGATGAAAATCACTAATCTGGAATTGTTCCAGAACGCGTTGAAAATTATTTTAGTGGGTACTGGAAATGTTCTAAGCCCACATAAATATTTTCAGTTCGAACGGACGCTGAAAAATGTCGTCATGAATAGTGAAAGCGCTTTTTGGGTGGCTTCTTGGAGAAGCCACCTTGAGGGTCCTTTGGTATTTTTCCCCTTGGCTTCTTGGAGAAGCCACCCTTGGGCTTGGCCTATAAATAGGGGTGGAGGGGGCTGCCTAAAGACTCACTCTTTCTCACATATACATGCCATTGCAATGATCTGGCTTCTTCTCTCCCTCTCCGCGAAATAGTTTCGTAGAGCCGAAAGGTTGTCTGGGTTTCGGTGGGAACTAGTTCTGGACGGCGAAGCCCTGCCGGATAGATGACACCGTATGTGTGCAACTCTGTAGAGAGGTCATAGTTTCGATCTTTGTGCCTGAGGGGCTGTTCGAGAGTGCCTCCCGAAGGGCTGTCCAAGTGACGGTCCGAGTTCTGTGAGTCCTCCCGAAGGGTTGTCCGAGTTTCGAAGGTCCTCCCGAAGGGCTGTCCGCGACACCGTCCGAGGGACTGTTCGACCGCCTCCCGGAGGGCTGTCCTGGGCGCGGATGAGGGTATACATCCTCGCGGTTGGGAGGTTGTAAATCCTAGCTGCGGGGATCTGCACCACCGATCGTCATCGACTCTACTTCCGCTGCGCTACGAGTCGGTAACGAAAATGATCAAACCTTGTATGCAGTCTCCATAGTGGTCCTGGGCTGGTGTGTAGGTCGGAAAATTTTTGTTTTCTGCTGCATTACCCTACATTGATGTCCTCATCATCCTCCCCTTCTTGAAATGAAGCCGTCCTCGACGAAAGCTCATCTTCCTCACCCAAATAAGGCTTCAAATCTGCAATATTAAAAGTGGGACTAACCCCAAAATCTGCAGGCAGCTCAAGTTTATATGCATTATCATTTATTTTCTCTAACACCTTAAATGGACCATTAGCACGTGGCATTAGCTTTGATTTGCGCAAATCAGGAAATCTATCCTTACGCAAATGTAACCAAACAAGATCTCCAGGTGCAAAGACAACACGTTTTCTACCCTTATCTCCAGCAAGTTTATATTTAGCATTCATACACTCAATGTTCTCCTTAGTTAACTCATGCATTTTTAAGATCAATTCAGCATGTTGTTTAGCATCAAAATTAACCTTCTCCGAAGATGGAAGAGGCAACAAATCAATAGGTGCACGAGGAAGGAAACCGTACACAATTTCAAAAGGACACATCTTAGTAGTAGAATGCAATGAACGATTATAAGCAAATTCAATATGAGGCAAGCATTCTTCCCACATTTTCTTGTTATTCTTCAAAACAGCCCTAAGCATAGTAGACAATGTTCTATTGACTACTTCAGTTTGTCCATCAGTTTGGGGGTGACATGTAGTACTAAAAAGCAGTTTAGTCCCCAACTTAGCCCATAAACATCTCCAAAAGTGGCTAAGAAATTTAGTATCACGATCTGAAACAATAGTATTTGGCACACCATGCAAGCGTATAATTTCACGAAAGAACAAATCCGCAACATTAACAGCATCATCACTTTTATGACATGGTATAAAGTGTGCCATTTTCGAGAACTTATCCACGACAACAAATATGCTATCCCTCCCCTTCTTTGTTCGAGGTAAACCTAAAACAAAGTCCATAGATATATCCTCCCAAGGAACACTAGGTACAGGCAAAGGCATATATAAACCATGAGGATTGAGTCGTGACTTAGCTTTTTGACATGTAGTGCAGCGAGCAACAAAACGCTCAACATCCCGTCTCATCTTTGGCCAAAAGAAATGTGTAGCAAGTATATCCTCTGTCTTCTTCATGCCAAAGTGTCCCATTAATCCTCCTCCATGCGCCTCCTACAACAACAAAAGACGAACAGAGCTAGCTGGAATGCATAGCTTGTTAGCACGAAACACAAATCCATTGTTAACAACGAACTTGTTCCATGTTCTCCCTTCCTTACAATTCTGCAATACATCTTTAAATTCAGCATCATGCACATATTGATCTTTGATGGTCTCCAAACCAAATATTTTAAAGTCAAGTTGTGAAAGCATAGTATAACGACGAGACAATGCATCAGCAATAACATTTTCTTTACCCTTCTTGTGTTTAATGACATAAGGGAAAGTCTCAATAAATTCAACCCATTTAGCATGTCTACGGTTCAGTTTTGCTTGACTTTTAATGTGTTTCAAAGATTCATGATCAGAATGTATAACAAATTCTTTGGGCCATAAATAATGTTGCCATGTTTCTAAGGTCCGAACAAGAGCATATAATTCTTTATCATAAGTAGAATAGTTCAGACTAGGCCCACTCAATTTTTCAGAAAAGTATGCAACAGGTTTGCCATCTTGTAATAAAACACCTCCTAATCCAATTCCACTAGCATCACATTTAAGCTCAAAAGTCTTATTAAAATCAGGAAGTTGGAGTAAAGGAGCATGTGTCAACTTATCTTTCAATACCGTGAAGGCTTCTTCCTGTGAGGTACCCCAAACAAAAGGCACATCCTTCTTTGTAAGCTCATTGAGAGGTGCAGCAATGGTGCTGAAATCTCTCACAAAACGCCTATAGAAACCAGCGAGTCCTAGAAAACTCCTCACTTGTGTGACCGTTTTGGGCTGTGGCCAACTCTCAATAGCTTCAATCTTGGCTTTATCAACTTCAATTCCCTGTGGAGTAACAACATAGCCAAGAAAAGATACTCGGTCGGTGCAAAAGGTGCACTTCCCAAGGTTACCAAACAAACGTGCATCACGTAAAGCAATAAAAACAGCACGTAAATGTTCCAAATGTTCCTCCAAAGATCTGCTATAAATCAGTATATCGTCAAAATAGACTACCACAAATCGTCCAATGAAAGCACGTAAAACTTCGTTCATTAAACTCATGAAAGTACTAGGTGCATTAGTTAACCCAAAAGGCATGACTAACCACTCATATAATCCAAACTTTGTTTTAAATGCTGTTTTCCATTCATCCCCCAATTTCATACGAATTTGATGGTATCCAATACGCAAATCAACTTTGGAGAATATTGTAGAGCCACTCAATTCATCAAGCATATCATCTAGTCTAGGAATAGGATGACGATAACAAATAGTAATATTATTAATGCCTCTACAATCAACACACATACGCGATGTACCATCCTTTTTCGGCACTAGAGTAATAGGAACAGCACAAGGACTAAGGGATTCGCATATATAACCTTTGTCGAGCAACTCCTGGACTTGACGCATAATCTCCTTCGTCTCCTCTGGATTAGTACGGTATGGTGCACGGTTGGGTAGCGATGCACCGAGAATTAAGTCAATCTGATGCTCAATCCCTCGAATAGGTGGTAATCCCGGAGGCACATCTTGTGGAAAGACGTCGGCGAACTCCTGCAAAATGTTAGTAACAGCAGGAGGCAAAGAGGAAGGCATGTCCTCGAATGAAAATAATGCCTCTTTGCACACAGAAGCATAGCAAACAGATTTGCTGAAATCTAGATCATCAATATCAGATTTGGTGGCAAGTAAACATGCACTTTTCAATTTAATTTCAGAAGCAACACTAGATGGTTTATTATTAGGATTCATTTGTTGCTCAAATTCTTTTGCCACAATCTGATTTTCACTCTTATTTTGCTCCTGTTTTGCCTTACTAGCTCTATTAATATCATCTTTCAAAATAGAATCAGGAGACATAGCAAGCAAAGTAATATGTTTATCCTTATGAACAAGAGTATACTGATTGTTTCTACCATGGTGTACAGAACTTTTATCAAATTGCCATGGTCTACCAAGTAATAAGGAACATGCTTGCATGGGTACCACATCACAATCAACAAAATCAGCATACGTAGAGATACTAAAATGCACACGAACAGTACGTGTTACCTTAACTTTGCCGCTGTTGTTAAACCATTGGATATAGTAAGGATGTGGATGTGGTCTTGTGGTGAGAGAGAGCTTCTCCACCATCTCCATGCTAGCCAAGTTGTTGCAGCTCCCTCCATCTATGATGACGAGAACAGAATGTTCCTTCACAACTCCCTTTGTATGGAACAAATTATGCCTCTGATTTTTCTCAACTTGTGTGACCTGCACACTCAAAACACGTTGAGCAACTAAACATTCATACATGTCAGCGTCTTCAGGAGCCATGTATTGCGTCTCTTGTTCAGAATCATCTCCACCGTGTTCTTCACGTGTAATGAGAGCCAAAGTCTCCTCATCATAGTCACTAGCGGACTCATACCCACCATCCTCGGTAGCAATCATCACACGCTGAGATTTGCATTCTCTCGCATAATGACCCCTTCCCTTACAACGACGACAAATAATATCACTTGTGTGCCCTGTTGATGCCATGGAAGAAGAAGAACTCTGTGCAGGCCCGGTAGGTGTGCTCTTGGCAGATAGTGGTGGTTGTGCCTGCTTCCTTGTATCACGGCTGGAGGTGGCAGCTGATGGAGGTGTCGGTGCAGTAGAATGTGTGGAAGTAGAGGATGCACGCGGTATCCACGATGAAGGTCGACCTGCAGAAAAGTTAGTCCGCGCCAATGCCTGTCGATCCTGCACTTCACGTTCAGCTTTACAAGCAAGATGGAATAAACGAGTGATATTATTATACTCCATATACTCTAGAATGGTCTGAATCTCTCTATTTAATCCACCCATAAAACGTGCAAGCATAGCTTCATTCTCCTCAACAATACCACATCTAATCATGCCAGTTTGTAATTCCTGATAATATTCTTCTACAGTTCTCATCCAAGGCCCTAAGCAACCCGGCAACGACATTGATTTGTACCTAAGGCCATTAGTTGAAGAACTTTTACAGCTGTGGAATGGAAACGGTGTACGTGTGTGGGATGAGCACAAACAGCAGGATGCATGCGTTGCTGTTTGTAACCATCAATGATTGGCCTGCTCTCAGTAACCTTTCAGGACAGACAAACAAGGGATACCACGCATGCACGCACTGTTTAGATGACACCAAAAGTATATACCTGGAGAAATGCAGGAAGAATGTGTACCTGGGGCATCGTCGATTTCTTCCGACCAACCATCAATATCGAAAGAAAGGCAAGCATTTCAAAGGCAAGGCAGATCACCGGAAGAAGCCCGCCATCCGTACCGGTGATCACATACTTGCTATGGTTAATGATTTACAAGTAATCTTTGGAAAGGGTCCCGGCGGACTATCTGTTCCGAATGACGCTGAGGGACGCCCACCCATGTGGAAGAAGAAATCTATATTTTGGGACCTACCCTACTGGAAAGACCTAGAGGTCCGCTCTTCAATCGACGTGATGCACGTGACGAAGAATCTTTGCGTGAACCTGCTAGGATTCTTGGGCATGTATGGGAAGATAAAAGATACACCAGAGGCACGGGAGGACTAGCAACGTGTGCACGAAAAAGATGGCATGCCTCCAAAGTAGTATGAAGGTCCTGCCAGCTATGCTCTTACCAAAGAAGAGAAGGAAATCTTCTTTGAATGCCTGCTCAATATGAAGGTCCCATCTGGCTTCTCGTCGAATATAAAGGGAATAATAAATATGCCAGAGAAAAAGTTCTAGAACCTAAAGTCTCATGACTGCTACGTGATTATGACGCAACTGCTTCCGGTTGCATTGAGGGGGCTTCTACCGGAAAACGTTCGATTAGCCATTGTGAAGCTATGTTCATTCCTCAATGCAATCTCTCAGAAGGTGATCGATCCAGATATCCTACCAAGGTTAAGGAGTGATGTGGCGCAATGTCTTTTCGGTTTCGAGCTGGTGTTCCCACCATCCTTCTTCAATATCATGACACACGTCCTAGTTCATCTAGTCGACGAGATTGTCATTCTGGGCCCTGTATTTCTACACAAAATGTTCCCCTTTGAGAGGTTCATGGGAGTCCTAAAGAAATATGTCCGTAACCGCGCTAGGCCAGAAGGATGCATCTCCATGGGCCATCAAACAGAGGATGTCATTGGGTTTTGTGTTGACTTCATTCCTGACCTTAAGAAGATTGGTCTCCCTCAATCGCGGTATGAGGGGAGACTGACTGGAAAAGGCACGCTAGGAGGGGACTCAATAATATGTAGGGACGGGCATTCTTGGTCTCAAGCACACTACACAGTTCTACAAAACTCTACCTTGGTGACCCCGTATGTCGATGAACACAAGAACATTCTGCGCTCCAAACATCCGGAGTATTGTGATGACTGGATTACATGTGAACACATCAGGACTTTCGGCAGTTGGTTGCAAACACGTCTCAGGGGTGACAACACTGTTTCTGATGAGCTGTACTCGTAGGCCAGGGGACCATCTTCGACTGTATTGACTTACAAAGGGTACGAGATAAATGGGAATACATTTCACACAATCGCCCAAGATCAAAAGAGCACCAACCAAAACAGCGGTGTTCGCTTTGATACAGCAACCAAGAGGGGAAAGGACACATATTATGGTTACATAGTGGACATATGGGAACTTGACTACGGACATGATTTTAAGGTCCCTTTATTTTAGTGCAAATGAGTCAATCTGTCAGGAGGCGGGGTACAGGTAGACCCACAGTACGGAATGACAACAGTGGATCTGAACAATCTTGGGTATACAGACGAACCATTCGTCCTAGCCAATGATGTGGCGCTGGTTTTCTATGTGAAGGACATGTCTACCAAACCGAGAAAAAGAAAAGATAAGGAAGCGAATACATCATACGATGAGCCAAAGCGCCACATAGTTCTTTCAGGAAAAAGAGACATCGTGGAATTGGAGGGCAAGACAGACATGTCTGAAGATTATGAAAAGTTTCATGAAATTCCTCCCTTCAAAGTCAAGGCTGACCCAAGCACCCTGTTAAACGATGAAGATTATCCATGGTTACGGCGCAATAAGCAAAGGACACAAGCGAAGAAAAAGTGAAGACTTTCTCTCCACAACTATTATGATGATGCCTTTGATCTAGAATATCACTGCAGTTACATGTGAAGAAATGAAATGCCTTTTGTAACAGATGAGTTTCCGTATGAAACCCTGATACTTCGAAAGAGATTTTCCGTTTTGTACACGAACTGCATCCAGTTTTTGCCGTAACCCTCTCAACTTTTTAGCACATGCTATGTGGGTGAAATGATGATACCATGCTATGTATGGATATAATGTTCATAGCATTTTTTGTTCATATATGTATTAATTTTTTTTATTTAGGTTGTTAGTAGATATCGATTTTAGGTCAGTGCATTTTAGGTTAGTTGATTTAGTGCATTTTAGGTCAGTTGTACTGTTAGTGCATTTTGGGTTAGTAGATTTTAGGTTAGTGGAGAGGAAAAAGGAAAATAAGGAAAAATAAGAAAAGAGGAAGAAGGAAGAAGGAAGAAGAAGAAAAAGAAGGAGAGGAAAAAGGAAAATAAGAAGAGGAAGAAGGAGAAGAAGAAGGAGAAGATTAGGAGAGGAAGTAGAGGAGAAAAAAAAAGAAGAGGAAGAAGAAGAAAAAAAAAGAGGAGAAGAAGAAGGAATAGAGGCTCTCTTCTTCTCCTCTATTCCTTCTTCTTCTCCTCTTTTTTTTCTTCTTCTTCCTCTTCTTATTTTTTATCGGGAACGAGGGTGTCGAGGATCACCGAGCGGTCGAGGGTCGGGAACTAGGGTAGAGGGTCGAGGGTCGCCGAGGGGTCGAGGTTCGAGGATCGCCGAGGGGTCGAGGGTCAAGGTTCGAGGATTGCCGAGGGGTCGAGGGTCGCCGAGGGGTCGAGGATCGAGGATCGCCGAGGGGTCGAGGGTCGAGGTTCGAGGATCGCTGAGGGGTCGAGGGTCGAGGGTCGTCGAGGGGTCGATGGTTGAGGGTCGAGGATCGCCGAGGGGTCGAAGGATGCCCCCATTATGGATGTGCATAATTAAGTTGATCCATATTTTTTCTGATCTCATCTACGCTTCTATATGTGCACGTTCTCTTGTGTCAAAGTATTGAAGAAATCCATGGTTTCATAATTAGCTGGAAGTAACAGGCGCATGATGGTATGAAGCTCTCCAAAATTATTTTGGAACGGAGTCCCGATAGGATAATTCTCTTTTTGGTACGAAGTTCAGAAAGGCCTTCCAAATAGCGATATTCGAAAGGCTCTTGCTGAACTTCATATCAAAAAGCTAATTATCCTATCCGGGACTCCGTTACAAAACAATTTTGCAGAGCTTCGTACCATTATGCGCCTGTTACTTCCGGCTAATGATGAAGTCATGGTTTTCTTGAATCCTTTGACACTAGACAACATGACATATAGAAGGGTAGATGAGATCAGGAAAAATAGGGACCATTTTCTGCACATCCAGAATGGCACCATTTTGTTAAATCCCTTGTTTGACATTCATGAGAGAGGCGGTCCGGACGTCGGACATTCATGAGAGAGGCGGTCCGGTCCGGTCGCCGGACATGTCATGTGATAGGTGGTATTTTTTTTTGTTCATATAAAACTCCGGTAACTCTTCAACATGAGGGGGGATGTCGATCAACCCCCTCTCGCCCGACCAAACCCTAGAAGCGTCGAGGCCACCCCAAACCCTAGAAGTGTTGCTGAGGCCACCCCAAACCCTGGAAGCATTGTGATTAGCTAGCTAGGTCTATGTTTGCCACTAATATATCCATCTCTCATGTTTGTATATTAATTGCCATGTTGTAATATTTGTAGAAACTATGGAGCAAAGAGACTTGGAACAAGAACAGTTGTTGGGGGACATAATCCTCGGCGGAGGTGATGTCCTGTCGTATCTCAATGACACCGATGGTCAGGAAGAAGGAGAGGATGACGGCTCCAGTTATCGAACAATGGAGGAAGGACATGATCATGATGGCTCCGGTGACCGAATGCCGGAGGAAGAAGGAGACCATGATGACGGCTCCGGTGATCGAACGGAGGAGGGAGCTGTTGCAAAGTCCAGCGAGGTATATATATTAATTAAGCCTGTGCTGACTAGCTAATTGATGCATTAATTGTTTTGGTATGTACATATATTAACTCTTCTTTCTTCTTTTACAGCCCTCCGGATCGAGCCAAACTTTGGTACCGAGACGAGGCCCGAAGAAAAGGTTGCGCCAGGATGAAAGGTTCACGATCACAGCACTCGCGGACGATGGCCTACCGATTGAACCCAAGCAGACCAAGGATGCATTTTCTGCTCAGTGCGGAGCTATTGTTAGGGACAGCATCCCGATCAGCATCAAGCAATGGAATAAGCCTAAGGACAACGACCCTCAAGTTTCTTATGTCACCGATAGACAGAAAGATGATCTTTGGACCTCGCTGAAAGCAAATTTCAACCTACCGCCAGAAGAGGATCCGTATACACCTGTTATAGAGCCAAAGGTCAAGGCGTGTGCTCTGAAGAAGATGGCAGATCTATTCAGGAGGTGGAAGAATGAGTTGAAAACAACGTTTGTCGACAAAGGGAAGACTCCAGAATTCACCGGCCGACTTGAGAAGACAAGAGATCACTGGCCAGCATTTGTGGCCTACAAGACATCGGACAAGAGTAAGAAATGTCAGAGACACATAAGATAAATGCTGCAAAGAAGAAGTTTCACCATCGCACGGGGTCAGGTGGCTACCTCAAAGCCCGGCCGCTATGGGACAAAGCTGAGAATGACCTGCTTGCTAAAGGGGTCGAACCAGAGACATTGAACTGGCCAGACCGTTCAAGGACTTGGTTCTTCGGGGTTGGGGGAACCTTGGACCCTGAAACAGGGAAGTGTGTTTGGACGGACGAGCAACTTGCAATACCCGTCAAGAAGCTTCAGAAGTGTATCGCCGCAGCGCAGCAAGGGACGTTCATTCCCGACGGAGAGAATGACGAGCTGACCGAGGCCCTCGGGAATCCTGAGTACCCTGGACGAACACGAGGCACGCCAAGCTCCGTTGCGTGGAAGGTTGGGTTTCCCGGCGCAGGCGGTTACAAAACCCGGGAGAGGAAGAGGAAACTGGAGCTCACCGAAATGCAGAAGCTGAATGCAAGAGTACAAAAGCTAGAGGAACAAGTTGAGAGCCAGCGAGCTGCCGGAGCTACCCCAGAAGCTACCCCGCCATCTCAGCGGAGAAATAGCGTGGCTTCCACCGAGCTCGTTCAGCAGCCTAACTTCACGGCTCCTAGCTACCCCATGGATGCTATCACGGAGGCTCAACACTGCCAGCTTATGACGCAATGGCAGAACCTCAAAGTCAAGGCGGCTGTCGGCTCTGTTGCACCTCCTCAACCCGACGAAACTTTTCACTGTCGTCCGATTCCACATGGCTATGCTGTTGTGATGGTGGATGAAGTAACGGAGGGATTTGAGGAGGTTGAGCTTGAACACCCTACAGGTGAAGGGGAGACTCAGCTGGGTCTTGCTCTGAAGACTCCATGTCTATGGCGGAAGGAGCACATCAAGCTTCCGAACTGGACGCCTCCGCCTCCTCCTCCTCCTCCGGCGAGTGACCAGGCCACTCCGCCTCCTTCTACGGCTCCTCCGGCGCATGAGGCCAGCACTCCACCTCCTCCTTCGCCTCTTCCGGCGCGTCGGAGCAGCCCGCCTCCTCCTCCGCCTCGTCAGCAACATAGGAAGACAGACGCCGCCGCTCCGGCTCCTCCGACGCGTCGGAGCACTCCGCCTCCTTCTCCGCCGCGTCAGCCACGGCGGAAGAGAGACGCCGCCGCTCCGGCGGCTAGCAGTACAAGCAGAGGCGGGAGGCAATTCAGATACGGTCCATCTCTCAATCCTCTAGAAAAGTTACCATATGAGAGGACCGATAAGGAAAGCGAGGAAATCTGTGCTGCCGAACTGAGGGACTTTTTTGCAAAGAAACCTCCACCTCCGAAGGATACGATAGATCCGGTGAAAGCGAAGCGCACTATCGATGCCCTGAAGCGACCACCACCGCCTCCGCCGGATGACAACTATCTCCGCGCTCTTAAGAAGACATATGGAGATGCGCGCCGGTCGGGAACTACTTCCAGTGATAAAAGGTTAGAAGAATGAAGAAGTGCGAAAAAAATTCCCCAGCTCGGCGAACAGACGAACCAATCATGCCCCCCGCTCAAGGTGTCTAGCAATATCATCGCTAATCTGCCTGGGATGGTGCCCAGTACCAATCCTGATGATTACCTGGTTGATGATGTAGTGTTTGATATGTTAGAAGTGGACGAATTCAGATACCAGTACAGGAAGCCTCTCGTCAAAGATGGAAGTCGTGCTCTAACAACGATGATGCGAAAATTCCATCAATGGTACATGGAAACCTACATCAACTCTGGGAAGGATGCTTTGACGATGAGAATTAAAGAGGAGCACGACTTCGTTGGATTGGATTATATTACTGTTGATTTTGACGAGTTTTTCCAGTTATACTATCAAAAGGCCCTCGACAAATCACTCGTGACTTGCTACTGTCTGTAAGTACTACTTCCGTAATTAAGTCGCTATATATAGCTCAGCTCTTTCATTGCATGTATATATAATTATCCTCACTATATATTATGCAGATTGAAGATCGTCGAATGCAGAAATGCACAAATCTTCATTAACCCAAATATCATACATGAATGGACGGTTAAAAAGAATGTCGAAGAAACCGAGGCCAACTTGCTACAATCGTTGCTCAAAAATCAAAACAAAGATAAAATACTCTTTCCTTACAACTTCAAGTTAGTGTTACTGTCTTCTGTATATTCGGTTTCTCTTATTACTCGAGGTTATAGTAATGTAACTGATGAGTTATGCATGCGTGCGTAGCTTTCACTTTATTCTGCTAGAGATTAAGCTTGAGCGGGGAGTAGTAACCGTCTTAGACTCGAGACGAAAAGATCCCCAAGAGTATGCGGACATGACTGAAATGCTCCAGAAGTAAGTTCAATCGATCATTATGGCACCAGATCGGCAATATTGTTCATTTCCTGATATCAAGTAATTATTTTCTTTGTCTGGCAGGGTTTGGAAAGAGTTCACCGCAAGAGCTTCAGGACTGCCGACCGAGCTGTGATTTACACACCCGAAAATAAGTACTACTATATAGTTCCGTGCATCTCCCATTGATTCTAGCTAGTTTCATCAATACCATTTAGCATGCTTGCTTATCAGTTTGATTGACATCTATTTCTCGTAAAGTGCTTGTGGCAGCAAGCCGGGAATAATTTCTGTGGATACTACGTTTGCGAGTTCATCTACAACGCGACGGCCTTTAATAACTGGGGGTACTCTAAAAAACAATATGATGTGCGTAAGCAAAAATATTCACAATTTTATTTTATTACCATCATTTGTATTGAGTTTCATTCATACACATGTATTGACCCTCTTCTTTAATTTAGATCTGGCAGCTGCGGGATGAACTCCTAGCACAAGATCGCATACGAGCAATTCAAGACGAATTGGCGGAATTCTTTTTTGACCACGTCATCAATCCAGCCGGAGAATACCATGTGGAAATTGACTTTAGATGTTAGGGATTGTAAGAGATCTTATAGTGTATATATGTAGCTAGTAGCGTCGGATAGATATACGAAAACTTGTTGTTCGACCAATCTCTCGGAGAAGGAGAGGTCGATCACTTCTCTCTGTATATGTTCATGACGATCTTGTGTACTTAATGGTTCCTTCATTTGCTTACTAGCTAGCGTGTCGAGTTCTCTCTATACGTATAGTACCTAGCGTCGACCAAGCACGAAGATAAGAGAGGTCACTTCTTTCTATTAGCTAGCTAACCCAATATATGAAACCCCTAAATTAACCCACCAAAACCCCCAAACCCCCCCCCCCCCCCCCCCCCCCCCTCTTCAAAAAAAAAAAACAAAAACCCCAGCTCCTGAGCTGCTGATGCGTGGATACTTTTTGGTCCCGGTTGGTGTTACCAACCTGGACTAAAGACCCTCCTGCCCGGGCTCCCCGCGGCGGCCACGTGGAGCACCTTCTGTCCCGGTTTGTAAGCGAACCGGGACTAAAGGTTTTGGACTTTAGTACCGACCCTTTAGTCCCGATTTCAGAACCAGGACGAATGGGCCTCTGAAACCGGGACAAATAGGCCTTTTTCTACTGGTGCTCCCTCCAAAAAACAAATCCCCCTCCCCTTCCCCCGATCCAATCGGGATCAGCCGTTCCTGCAGGCCACCACCGTCAAACTACATCGCCGCCGGGGCCAGGGCCAAGTTGCTCGTCGCCTCCTTTCTGTTGGGCGGAACACCAGAGCAAGAAGCAACAGCGGAGGTCCAGGATGGGCGCGAGCAACAACGATGGCGCGCTTCACTAGAGCAAGCAGCATCACGGCGTAGGTCGAGGATGACGGCCCGGGCTCCTAGACCTTGACCTGAGCCTGGAACTGTAGGGATGACATCGTGCTGTCGTAGTAGTCCCTGCCGCAGTAGGTCGCGATGTGGGCGTACTTGATGGGCGCCGTCGGTGTCACCGGCTTGGTGCAGCACGCGAACATGAAGCAAATGATGCACAACAGCTTTTGCAGGTCCACGCGGTCAAAGCGTGCAACAGCGGGCTGCACGCGGCAGCGACGCCCATCACTGTTCATGCAGCGGCGCATTCCAGCGAGGTGAGCTGGCAGCCGCCCAAGAGCTCCAACGAGGTGAGCTCGCAGCAGCCAAGCGCATGTGCCGGTGACCTCTGCTCCCGCTCCAGGGAACACAAAATCGATGGATGGAGATGATTGCTTTTAGTTTTTTGATTGAAGGTTGTCCCCGTAAAATTACAGAGACTGTTTTGTAAATCTAGAAAATTCCTCATCTAACTTCGTCTACCATGAACCGTTATGCCACGTCGTCAAATGCAGAACCCACATGTCATAATCATGGTTAAAATGCCCAAAGTGACTCGTCAGGTTTTTTTTTGCAAAAGATTAGGCCAAGAATTAGTTGTTTTATCCGAAATTCATAAAGCAGCGTTTTCTGCAAACCTGAGCGTCAATGTGGTGGTTTTCTGCTATTCACTCAATCCAATTTCCATCGAAACTCGTCTGGTTCATTTAACAACTGAATGTGAGCTCTCCATTGTTATGGATCCAATGTCTAACATATTTTCGGTTTCAAGATTTATGAACCAACCAAATATAGTGTGCCAAGGATATGAAACCTCGCACCAGGAATTAATATTGGGATAGGTTAACCGGGCGGCCTTAATTTTATCACAAACATCAACTTGAGCACATGACAATCTCATTCTGTTTGTCACTAGCGGAACTTCATTTGTCCACCAGTACAAAACTCTGCACAAAGAATATTCTTCGGCAGTCACCACACACGTTGTTCATGAGGAACGAACTCATGAACTGCAACTTCGCTTCTTTCTTTATGACAACAACGTTGGAAACCATATCAACGTGAAATAATCTGTACTTTTACTTGTGTATACCCTAAGATGGAACATCTTGCCTCTCCAGCACCGGTCAAATCAACTATATGATTAGGTGGTGCATGCATCTCAACTCCCGTATTAATTAGCATATGCTTTCGAGTTACGCATATGGAACACAGTCACCACTGCCAAACAAGTGGAGGTGGTGGCTGAGCATGCACACACTTAATTGAAAATGGTATTGTGAGAGCTTGACAATATCATGCATTCTACAAGTTCTGAATAGACCAAAACAACAGTCCGTGCGGTTAGAATAAGCGACTTTACTTTATTGATCTAATGAACTATAGGTACACCATTTCATTTAAAAATGCTAACGGGTGATCAAATGTTAAAAGCCACAAAGATAACCCGTTATATCAATTAGGCAGGGAACCATGATTTTTTTTTTCCAACAAAGGTAATTTTGATTTACCCATTCATCGCATCAAGGCACCAACACCACATTGAGTAAAAACTTGGCTTTCGTACGACAAGATGACACAGCAAAACTAGTGTAGAAAGCAAATAAATAAAGCGCGCGACATGGTTCAACAAAAAGAAAAGTCTATCTAGGATGGTAGATGGCCGATCCATATACTAAATTGTTACTCATGCAAGGAAAACACCTCGCAGGCGCCATACACTTGAACCTGGTACACCCAATAAATAATGTACTCAGTCGGATGCATACGTAAATGTAGAACCTGCAATTTTATTTTATTTTTTTGAAAAGGAGGATGTACCCCCGGCCTCTTCACCTGGCAATGCGTGGAGCCATTTTATTAATTATTCACAAAGTCCTTGTAATACATCAGTAAGCCTGAAGCCACTATCTTGGCAACACTTGTCGCTACTCCTATCCCCGTGATGAAGGGGTGCCGAACATCCAAGGCTAATACCAAACAGACATCGCACCAATACCAAACATCAAATGCCGGATGCCCCATCCAAGCCACAATACATGGACTGGGTTACAAACCGGTCCGGCGCACTTTCAGTGGACACCATATGCGCACGCTGGAAGTGCCGTCACCTCCTTCATCCATCCTCAGACCAGATACGAACGCCTCGACCGTGCCAGGCCTCTCTGCCATCGACGCCACCACGACGCCAGACAGCGTCGTCCTCCTGCGCGAGTCCATCGCCACCCATCAGACGCCGAGTCTCCACTGCGCCACGCCACCGAGATCCGCCGCCATCGATGTCTAGGATGAAGCACCGCTCCACCACCTACCGACGCCCAATCACTAAGCCGTCCACATGTCCGTCCAGCCGATGAATGTCTTCAAAGATGATGCCCCCATGGGGGTGACGATGAAGACGTCGCCATCATCCGATTTAGGAGGCCCCTCAACGCCTCCAATGAGGGCTACGACACCCACGGGCGCCGCCGTCAATGGTAGCCTCCTCCAGTTCTAAAGTTTCCCCCGGAAACAATGGAGCGAGGGATGCCCCACCATCATCTCCAACGAGGAAAACAACACTCACGGGCACCACCGATGATGGTGGCATCCTCACCCACTTCAGCAGCTACGCCACCATCTCCTCCTCCAGTTGATCCGCCGCCGGGACGCCACCGCGAGGCAACACCCACTGACCGGATCCCTTTGGACCGACGATGAAGACAACCAAAGATAGAGGAGGTCACATCGCTGCGTGACCGGCGCCATGGCCACGCACACGTCGTCCCGAGGCGCCCGCTCAAGATCCACCGTCACAGCCACGACAGAGGGACGCCCCGCCGCCGCCATCACCCCCCCGCATGGGTTTTGCCCCGCCGGGATCCGGCGGTGGCGGGAGGGGAGGGGAGGGGAGGCGGACGGGAGGTGGAGGAGACCGGGATCTGGAGGGACAGGAGGCGGAGGAGATCGGGATCTGGAGGGGAGGGGAGGTGAGAACAAGTGCTACATGCCTCAGTAGACTTACTTATTTCTCACGTGAATTAACAAGCATAACTTTAGAAAATAGTTGACGGAGACCAGTATGTCAGATTTATTCACAACAGTAGCTCATGGTGTTGAAAGAGGGATTTTAGCTATATGCTGATCAAATAGAATAGATGCACATACGAGTATTGCATCCTTATTTTTACGTGTTTTTGATACTTACAGTTTTTAGAATCCGTACTATCGGATTCTGTTGTTGTGGGGTTCATTGGAGCTTTCGATAGCTATTTGATTATTGCTGACTATAGTCATCTTTGGAAGATACTAATACTTCTATCTAACCATTTAATCGATTGAATAGAATATATGCATGTCTCGGACAAGAATACTTTTTTTAAAGGAGAAAGACCCCCGGCCTCGGCCATGCATACAGCCACTTTATTAATTATTCATAGAAGACCTTACAAAGAAACACAACAGTAAGTCTGAATCCACCGTCTAGGCAACATTTGTCGCTACTCCTATCCAATTGATGAAGAGATGCTGATAGTCCGGGCCTAATACCACAGACCTCGCAGCCAAGCCTAACATCTAAGACGTGAGGCCCCAACCTAGCCACTTGCCGGGTATGGGGCACACACCGGTCCGGCGCGCTCTCAGAGGCCGCCGCCGCCAAATACCACCACTCCATCTTCAGAGCTGTACTGACGCATTACCCTTGCCCGGTCTAGCTGCCTTCGACACCCCCACGGCGCCCAATGTCACCATCTCCCTGCGCGCAAACTGCTTAGCACGTCGCGGTCGCCGCCGGTACACCTCAGCACCATGCCGCCAAGTACCACCAGCCGACACAGCTTGAAGTCTCTGGAAGATTTCTCGTGCGTAGCACCTGCCGACCAGGCATGACAAAGCGTAGCACCTGTCGGCCAGGCATGACTTGACATCTCCACCGAAGCTCCGTGCAAGACGAAGCCGCTCCACCACCTACCGCTGACTTCTAGTGCTGCTCCACAAACGATGCTCCCAAGAGAGAAACGACACCGCAGTGCCGCCATCGTCCGATCTGGAAAACCAGATCGTAGGGTTTCCCCCGGAGCTGCATGAGTGGGTCGACAGTAGTTACAGGACGATGCCTACATCAAGGTAACGGCGCAGAACACCGCCATCGGCTCGCTTTTCACCAGCAACTATGTCTCCCCGACTCGCAGCCGGGACTAGATTACAGATCTTGAGATTCGATCATCCAGCCTCAGGTCGACCACCTCCGACGTAGGAGATGACCACCACCGCCATAATCCTTGTGATGAGATGCAGACCCGGAGCGCTTCAGCGAGCCGTCGCCGAATACGATGAGATGAAGAAGTTTGAGGACATAACGACAGTCGCCCGCCTAGACCCGAAGGTCCTAGATCGAGCCCGGGACGCGCCCCTGCCGCCGCTGCCGCCATCTCGTACTACACCCGCCGGCTGTAGCCAAGCCCCTCGTCGCGCCACGGCCGCCGCTGCCTGCCATCCTCGTCGGGAGGGAGATCCAAATCAGGCCGCCGCCGCCTCAGATCTCTGGACGCCAGAGGAGGTCCGCCGCCGCCACGCCACAGGGCCTTCGCCCAGCGACGTTGCCGGCGGCGGCGGAGGGAGGGGGATGCACGGGGAGTCGAGGGGAGGTCGGGAGGTGGCCGCCAGGTGCGGCCCGGCGGCGGCCACACGATATCGGGAGGGAGGGGTCGGACAAGAATATGCCAAAACATTAGGACTACGAAAGTTTATGATCATTAGTTTTTGTATATGCTTTACTATTTTGTTTAGGATAATCGCAAGCAGCTGCCCTTTGGAGGTTTTGCAAGGCATTGGCGGTTTAAGATACTTTGTTCCTTTTCTGTTTTGTAGTTGTCTTGCAACTATATATGCGAATCTACTCCAATGTATCATGCCCTCATAGTAGAAACGTATCAACAAGAAACACAATCAGATTCTGCCAGCACATGTTCCTCACATCAATTTTCCATTCTGAATTTCTATACAAATTGCAGCTATAAAACCAACGAGCAGATTAAGTCTCAGCCACCACCACAAACTACACAACCTAAGATAGAGCTGCGTCCTCGGCCCTAGATTAAGCTGTCTCCATAGTCCACACACACACACACACACACACGACGATGAGTTCTCCGGTACTAGGCAAGAAGGATAACGGCGAAGACGACATCACCGTCGACCTGTATCCATTCATACGGGAATACAAGGGCAGTCGTCGTGTCGAGCGCTTCCTGAGCAGCCCATTCGTGGCCGCGTCGGCGGACGCGGCTGCCAACCGTGGCGTGGCAACGAGGGACGCCGTCATCGACGAGAGCACCAGCGTGTCCGCACGCCTGTTCCTTCCCTCCCTTGCCGCTGCCGCCGGCGAGAGGCTCCCCGTCATCATGTACGTCCACGGCGGGTCCTTCTGCACGGAGAGCGCGTTCGGCCGCACGTACCACAACTACGCCAGGTTCCTCGCCGCGCGCACCGGGGCCCTCGTTGTTTCTGTGGAGTACCGTCTCGCGCCGGAGCATCCCTTGCCTGCGGCCTACGACGATGCATGGGCGGCGCTCCAGTGGGTGGCGTCCCTCTCCGACCTCTGGCTCTCTAGCTACGCCGACCCCGGGCGCACGTTCCTCGCCGGTGACAGCGCCGGTGGCAACATCGTCTACAACACGGCGGTGCGTGCGGCCAGCGGTGGTGGCATTGGAAACCACATCGACGTCGAGGGGCTTGTCATCGTGCACCCATACTTCTGGGGCGTCGAGCGGCTGTCCAGCTCCGAGCTAGTCTGGGACGGCGTCGCCATGTTTACGCCCGAGCTCATCGACAGGCTATGGCCGTTCGTTACGGCGGGCCGTCTTGGCAAGGACGATCGCCGGGTCAACCCACTCGACGAGGAGATCACCTCGCTGACATGCCGGCGTGTGCTGGTGGCTGTCGCAGAGAAGGACGGCCTACGTGACCGCGGGCGTCTGCTGGCAGCTCGCATGCGCAACTGCGCATGGGCCGATGATGACAATGCAGTGACATTGGTGGAGTCGGAGGGCGAAGACCATGGCTTCCACCTGTACAACCCACTGCGTGCCACCAGCAAGGTTCTCATGGAGAGCATAGTGCAGTTCATCAACCAGCCCACGGCCTTGCCATTGCCGGCCGCTCTGCTGCCGGAGCTGCACGAGCTGCATCTGCATGCATGCCAAGGTAAGAAGAAGGCATCAGCTGCTAGTGAGATGGACTCATGCTTGCCTATTCTAGGCGTGCCTGCTAGGCCGTATATTGACGTGTTTGGCTATGGGATGGCCATGAAAGCTTCAAGTGTCCCAACAGGTATGACACATACTAGTTGCTTACACGTTGGGCAGGGGAGAAGAGCATCCAAGAGTAGATATGGGTTATTTTTGGGCCATGTCACCAGGCCAAACATCACCAACATGAGGTTCTCGTCATCAGCAACAACAGCTCCGGTGGGTTGTGTTTTTCACAACTTGATTTAATTGATGATGGATATATGCATCCATGATGCCAGGGGAAACTGATTTGTCATTTGTGTATGCTCCTATATAAGTGTAATGATAATACTATAAAGGTTCTAAAAAATACCATAAGGTGGGTGCATAAGAAGTTATGTCAGGGCCTAACTACAAGCTTGTTTGGTTCGAAAGAAATTTCTGTTGTATATGCATTTATTTCCTTGTATAAAATTATGTATGTAAAAGCAAAGTATGGCTTATGTACTATTTGTTTGTTATGAATAAAATAATATCAAACATATACAAATAATCTACAAGTAGTGGTCAACCTGTGCATCGGCACGGGCTAATCATTTCCACATTTGTATAATGTGAAATAGAATGGGGGGAAAGTATGTATATATTTAACCGAATTGTGAATTTGTATGTAAATGGCATGGAACAGGATATTATTAAGGTTTGGTCCAAGAGAAGGATTAATACAATATAACCGCATGCATGCACATTGTCATACAATCATCATAATTTTGTAGTATGAAATAAAATTATATTATTATTGTATGCCTTGAAAGTTTCAAAGTTTGCCTCATAGGCATCAACCTAATTAAAATTAAGGAGGATGCAACCACAAAGAAAGGGACAACATCAGAGATAAGTTATCGCTTAATTTTGAATAATATCTCCATTTTTTGCTCAGAAAATATGTTTGAAGACTTAGATTTCGTAGCAATTTATACATATTTTCCAGCTACAAAATTTTGAATAATTATTCACCATGTAATTTCTTGAAGACTGGTAGATCCATGTGATTATTCACTCTGCACTAAGGAAGCTTGTAGATCCATTCTCCACTCCAAGAAGACTCAAAAGGCAGAAATTTCCACCATGTAACGAGTATATTAATGGGTCTTTGAGATTTTTCAGAAATTATTTGTTATATGGGCGTAAAGCCGGTCTAGCTTTGAACAGTTTAGTGCCCAACGTAGGTCGTGGGTCCTAACACCTCCTTTCCAGCGAAAAATCACAATTTTCAAAACAGTGCAAGCTTCACCAACCACCTTCACTTGTTCGATACTGGTGAATGCATGTGTTCCATATGCTTAACTAGAAGGCCTATATCAATTAATAGCTCTTCGGTATTTTCCTCTTGAGAGTAGAGATGCATACACTAACTAATCGTACTAGTATTTTTACCTGAACAAACAAAATTGATTTTACTAATCACTTAAGTGAGGGTTTGTCCATGGCATCTCTAGAAATCGAAAGGTTGTACGGAATGTGCATGTACCATGTTCCACGTCAGGGTAGACGCAGGAGAAAGTATATATTATTTGATGTTGACATGGTTTCCAACGTTGTTGTCATAAAAAAAAATTACAGTTGCAGTTCATGTGTCGGTGTCTTGCGAATAACGTCTGGGGTGAAGAATATTCTTTGTGCAGAGTTTGATGGTGGAGAAATTAGGTTTGGCAATGATTGATTCCTTAAAAAAGAGGGACTGCTCTCTTGGACAAACAAAACAAGATCGTCAAGTTGATGTGTATAGTAATACACCTGTTGAACAAACAAAATAATCCCTCCATCTAGATGTTGTCACTGTTAGACTTTCTGTTTATCTTCAGAATGCCATCTCAACCGCTTTCTATCTCTCTCTCTCGTAGCTATCTAGGTTACACTGTAACAACTGAATCCTAGCTATAGGTTCTGTCTTCGTGTAAGCCACGGCAAGGCTGTTTGGCCTCAGATCAATATAAACCAATGCGGCTCCTCATCGAGGAGTAGAAATGCTTCCCAAAACTTTACAGTCACAAGAAAAGCCGCTAGAGATGGGCATCAATTAAACAACTACTTATATTTGAAATATTTGTCATGGTTCTTTAGCCGGTCCTTTACACACGAAAAATAAAGTTACACGAAAAGCGGTCTAGAAAATGGAGTTACCAAAAAAAATGTCAAGAGACCTACCTTTAGCCAGTCCTAGTCACATACATCTAGAACAGCATATTTGTTTTTTGAGAAAGAGAATTATCTCTGGCCTCTGCATCAAGCGGTGCACACAAACATTTATTTGAACTTACCAAGCATCGGAGTGCCAAGAACATGTTAGGTAACCAAACAGAGACAATAATCCGAACCAAAAGATACAACTGGCAAAAATAGTACACGATACTTAAACATCTATCCTATCTAGAAAGGCATATGTTTTGAAAGAAACTTATACAGTTTGGGAAGAGATTTTCGAGAAAAAACAAGAATGTACTTCGACTGATATGACACGACCATTCATAAAATAGAAATCTTTGGCATACAACAAACTCCGATAACATTTCCGGTCTTCTCAGAAAAATGAACAGTTTGTCAACAACAAAAAATGCAACAGACCGGTTGTCAAGCATAGCCGCTGCATGGTTCGCCCTTTCATTATAAGTAGTTGCCACCTTCTTCTTCTTCAATCCACCCATCTCATAGAGCAAACAATTCTTCCATCTACTCCATCTCACGCAGAAGTGAGTAGTCACTCCTCGTTTGTTCTTGCCTGTATTGTTTTTAGGGAAAGTAGTGGCTGAACCCCAGCTCGGAGCACCCACGGTGTACTCATAAGAAAATATAGCAAAACATTACAAAAAATTGTAAAACTTTGTGGGAATGATCATCAACAAATGTTATGGGCACCTGCAAAGTTTGGTGGTCAAATAACATTCGAGGAGCTATGTACAAAAAAGACAAAATTACAAAATCTGTTCAAACAGTGCACTTACATTTTGACTAATTTTCAGTGATTTTCTTTTTTGTACAGAGCTCCTCGAATTTTATCTGACCACCAAACTTTGTAAGTGCCCATAACATTTGTTGATGATCATTCTCACAAAGTTTCAGAATTTTTTGAAATATTTTGCGATCTTTTCTTGCGTGGGTACACCGTGGGTGCACCGAGCTAGGGTGTAGAAAAACCACTCTCTTGTTTTAATCTTTTTCTTTGCTTTCTCAAACGAGCCCAATGCAACTTGTATTTGATTTAGTTGTCGTTCATGACCACTGGACTCCACCCTCCCTAATGCTCATTTTTTTTAAGCAAAGTCGTAATGCGCATACAGTGTATACTCTGCCAGGAAATTCTACTTCTAAGCCCCTAGACCATGGGCAGCAACACCCTGCCGCCGGTGCGCGAGATCCGGCGTTCTCAGCGCGCCGATGGGCCTGCGGCCGTCCTTGTCATCGGCACGGCGAACCCGCCGAACTGCGTGTCCCAGGAGGAGTACCTGGACTACTACGTCCGCGTCACCAAGAGACACCTCACTGACCTCAACAAAAACTCATATACTTCTGTAAGCAGAGAAGAAAAGCATACACGCAAGTATTGGGTTCATGCCTAAAGATGATGTGGATAAACTTGTTTTGTCCGACGATCAGATCAGGCCAGATGATCTCAACGGAGAAGCGCTACTTCCACCATACGGAGGAGCTGCTGGACGCCCACCTTGAATTCCTCTGCCGCGTAAAGCTGTCCCTAGACCCCGGCTGGACATAGCCGCCGCCGCTGCCGCGGAGCTCGCGGCGTCAGCTGCAGCCAATGCCATAGCCGAGTGGGGCTGTCCGACCACTGACATCACCCACCTCCTCGTCAGCACCAACTCGGGCGCGCACGCCCCAGGCATCGACCTTCGCCTGGCCTCTCCCCTGTCCTCGGTCTGTGTGCATCCGTATGCCGGACAATGCTCAACCTCAACGGCTGCCCCGCCGGTGCGGCCTCGCTGCGCCTCGCCAAGGACCTGGCCGAGAACAACCGCGGCACACGCGAGCTGGTGGCCTGCGTTGAGCTCACCTTCGTCGTCTCCACGGGCCCGAGGAGGCGTACCGACACAGGCTCATCAGCCAGGCGGTCTTTGGTGACGGCGCAGGCGCGGTCATCCTCGGAGCTGAAGCCATGCGCTCGGTCGAGCCCCCGCTATTCGAGATGGTGTCTGCCACCCAGACCACACTACCAGCAACCGACGGCGTGCTCACCATGCAGCTCACGGAAGCCGGCCTCGACGGCGACATCTTTACCAGGGAGCTCACTCTAGCGGCACAGCACATCGAGCAGTGTCTCACGGATGCATTCCAGCCACTTGGAATAATGGCGCGAAGCTGATCTTTCTGCTCGACGAACGACGGCGGCGCATGGAGGACGGGGGAGAGACGAGTGAGTGGGGTCTGATGATGGGATTTAGACCGGAGAGTGGTGTGAACAGTAAAATGAAATAAAATAGAAAACAAAATAAAAAAGCTGAAACTTTGCAACATCAAATATGAGCAAACTTTGTAGGTGCTTGCAAGTTTTCACTTCAAAACCCACTCGAGGAGCTCTACACACGAAAAGGATTTCAATGCGTGAAGTTTTGAGCACTTTTAGCACTGAAATCTGAAACTCGTTTGTACACCTTTCTGTACGTGTTATTTTGGCATGAAAACTTGCAAGAACCTACAAAGTTTGACCATCTTTAATATTGCAAAGTTTCAGATTTTTTTGATTTTTTTTTCTATTTTACTGTTTATAGAGGATGCCTAGGCACCTAGGAGTTGTTACACCTTTCTCTTTGGCCGAGGTTCACGGTTGAGACCATGGTGTTGCATACGGTGGCCAGCGACCTGCACAATAAGAATTGACCCTCACTTTATTCATAAGCTATTCTCTGTCATATATAATTTGAAACAAATTAAAAATAAACAAGTATGCAAGGTTATGATTGATTCGAAACTTTTCCTCCTTTTTCATCTAGATAGACAAAACCTTGTGTAATTAAAGCTTAGGCCCGTACTTTGATATCTTTCTCTCATGCTAACAGAAACAGTTGGACTTTTAGTCGTACGGAGTGTACACGGGATATGGAGTCGTGTCCTAACTAGTGAGACACTTATATCTTAGGCCTTATATATAATGTTGGGTATACACGTGATGTAAAATCAGTTTGGCTAACTCTCAGTCGATCGAGACTTCGTTATTTCTCAGTCGATACGATCTTCCTTTGATTTTGCATGGAGATTCATGCAAAAAAAAAAAGTTCTTTTAAGTTTTTCTGTTTTCTTCTTACGTACTATATCATTTGACTGAGACTTGGTTAAGTCTCAGTCGACCGAGACCTAGCAGCCACACCCATGTAAAATACTCCCTCACTTCTGGTTTATAGGGCTCGATTTAAAATTCTTACCGACCAAGGAAGATGGTGAGTGGTGTAATATTTTTTGCACTTTGCAAAAGTACTCAATTACTGGGCTCGTTTTTCTCAAGAAATTGTGTTTATCAATGTATTAATTCCACAGTCAAACAGGGAGACGACATCATGTGCTCGCGCCTGGGTGGTCGGTGTGCCGTATTGTAGAGGTATCAATGACAATAGTTGTAAGGTGTGCCAAGATGGTGTAAGGTGAAGTGGTGTTTTACTAGTATGAATACCAGCACGGTCATCGTATGAGACTGACCGACCAGGTCGTTGTTGAACTGAAATAAGTAGTTGTTACCTCAGATCTAGTGAAGATTTTCTTTTTCAAACTCTCGTGCCCGCTGTTGTCTTTGTATGAGGACCAACACTGGGTTCTGCGAGTCAATAAGTACTCCTCAAAACGTTACAAAATTGACTGCTCAATATTGAAGGGGCTCATCGAACTATGTAGTAATCTGTTCGAGTATCTTCGACAGGACTAGTCTAATTTGAGCACGTAAACGTCTACGGACGCATTCGGACGCTGTCTGAGCATGTCCGTTTTAAGACCTTATTTGTTCATGCATGCAGTCATGCCTCTCACTTTCCCTCTATATTTTGTGTCACATGCATATGATTATTCATATGATTGATGGGGATGAAAAGATAGAAAGAAAAAAGAATAAACAAAGACAAAATGTGGTCAAGGGTGGGCCAAGTCCTACGTGGTGGGCTGTCCGGACAGGCCCAAACACCGTCATATCCTCCCCACATCTGAGGTGGATATGAGGGTTCATGGACAACCTGAACATATTAGGAAAATTTGAGAGGTCCAATCGGGTGGCTTTTTTCCTTCTCTATGATGTGATACGGTTGTATTTGCCCGAGGCAATCATCTGCGGGTCCAGTTGGCCACCTTCCACTGTCCTCTCGTCGATCTATGCATGTATGCACTAGCTGATCTATACATGTAACTGCCGTATCCCATATGTATGTGTGCATTTATTTGTCTAGCTCATTTGTGCATGTCCTCTACCTCTTTGGTAATCATATACCTTGTTATTCACTTACTTTTAAGGTCTATGTATGTGTTGGGTATTAGTTGTGACATGTGTCATCGATGTAAATTATGTTACTAATTGCAAAATTCAATGTTATTTGCTTAATATCTAAAATATTGTGATTTACTTACGGTAAAGCCTTGTGTAGCTAAAGCTTAAGTCCATAATTTGTTACCTTTATCTCTGGCTAATAGAAACAATTGGACTTCGAGTCGTACGGTGTGTAGACAGGATATTAAGCTGTGTTCTAATTAGTAGGACACTTGTATCTTAGGTCTTTGATATAATATATGGATAGACACAAGATGTAACATATGCCAACATAATAGCACAGTCATACAAAGTAGGCGACGACATGTGTCGTTGCCTGGGTGGTCAGTGTGCGGCAGGAAAACAAGCATATGGCGGTTGCGAGAGATTAGTCAATCCGATCAATCGGCCTAGATGGGGTGCGCAGCCTAAGGCTGGCCCAAGACAAGGGGACGTGTCTATGTTCGTCTTGTAGCGAGCCGGATGGTACACTCTCCTACAAGGACTCCCTTCATGGTTCGGCCTACTAGTGTGTATACGGTGGTTTCTCTATACCGTTGATTTGATTCTGTGCTTTTTTCTGGTTTTTAACGTTGGTTTTCTCTTGTTTCCAGGATGTTCATGATATTTATATAATAATTTTCCTGCGTTAACAACTTATTCGTACCATCCAAAAAATGTTCACTGGTTTTAAAATTTGTTCATGACGTTAAAGGACTTGTTTTTCTTTGCAAGGAGCTATTACCAATTAATAGCTCTTCGGTCGTACATCCCGGAATAACTCGGGAGTTGAAACATATATACTAACTAATCATATAATTTTTTTTGTCACGTGAAATTAATATTTTATTTACTAATTCGTGCCATTCGAGTTCGTCCAGAAAGTCTCAAAAAAGTTTGACCACTACTCAAAAATATAAGTCCTGAATTCACATTTACCATGTCCCTTGTCAAACTACACGTGAGCAAAATATTCCTTTCATTTCAAAACGTAGTGCATATCACGTATACTTTGAACCAGTTTTCAGAAAAATAAAACATCTGTACTAAATCCACACCATTAGATTCATTTCAATATATATTTTTATATGGCTTATATTTGATATTGTAAATATAGATAATTTTCTATATTAACTTGATCAAAATTCATGAAGTTTGACTTTTGTGAAACCAATGGCGTACTATATATATTATGGGATGGAGTGAGTAGATCATTTACCTGTGCATGTTACCTCAATGTGGCTGCCATCAAATAAAATGAGCACTTGCGCTTCCTATCTTAAATGTGACGTGTGTACTTAAGAATATTCTTGGTACAAAGTTTTGTATTGTGTGGGGAAACTAGGTTTTGTTAGTCAATGGATACTAAAAAATGGTTTGAATGATTTCCTGAAAATGAAGGGAATCCTTGACGAGAAAAAAAGATTGTCAAGTACTCAAGTTTACGTAGATGATAAAATTAATGTCAAACAAATGGCCAGTTGCCATGAATGAATGTACATATGTTCAACATTGCACATTAACCCCCAAAAAGGATTGCCAAGTTGAGTTGTCGACGTACATAAAGTTGTTATGAAATGGTTGAGTGTGACAAGGGCTTGTAATGGATCTAGTCATTGCAGATTACCCAACGATAGAAATAATAGCCTGTGCAGCGATGACCTGCTTGTGAACTGCATATGGTACGGTTGACAAAATTGCTCTGCATTGCATATTATTTTCATATGAAGTCATCCTAGCCGTAATGTGAAAAAAATGAGAAAGTATTATCAAGTGTCATACTCAGATAGCTGTGGTGATGTAATAGTGTGAAAAGCACAACACAATTATCATATGTGACTCACTGGCTGTGTAATCTTCAAACCAAAGTGAGGACTTGTACAATTTTTATGTGTGAAGATTCATTTTGACTTTCCTTTCTTTTTTTTGTGTCGTCATGAACACAACACGTTCAAGGGTTCAAGGGACGGTACTCCCGAAATACTTGTTGTCAAGTCAAAATTAATGAGCAGTTGTACTTCATCTATGCTTAAGATTCTTGCTCCAGACTTCCGAATATGTGTTTGTCTCTTACTTGAACAACGACATTTGACATTCAGTCAACGAATTATAATTCTCATATGTTAGAGTTGTGTTGCTGTAATACAGTAGTAGTGTGAATAAATGAAATAATAGCACGGTCATTATATGTGACTGACTAGCTAAGTCGTCGTCATTTTAAAGTGAGCAGTTGTACTCACATTGCTGAAGATTCTTGCTACAGACTTTCGTATCTGTTTATGTTTCTACATGAATGCGACTTTGTGGTCGATTAATGTATAATTATTCCAAAAAATAAAATTGGCATATTAATATTGGTGGGGTGATCCAACATCATGTAATTCCTCCATTTCTTTTTAGTCTGCATAAAAAATTGTCTAAAGTCAAACTTTGTAAAGTTTGACCAATTTTATAGGAAATAAATTAATAATTAAATACCATCATGAAATAAATTTTCCTACCATATAACTTTAGTATTGTACATGTTGATATTTTTAATATAAATTTGGTCAAACTTTGTGTAGTTTGACATCAAACAAATCTTATATGCGGGATGGAGTATATTCTAGTACTATTAACAAACAAATTTGAAACTGTCAAGTGGATGTATTGTGGACATATGATTCAGATGAGATTGCCAACTAATTTTCAAGTGCCTTCTTATGGTGCTGAAAGCTCTTTTCTCTGCAATAAACTAGACAATACCCATATTATAGCATTCCAATTATCAACATATACTTAGAATATATGAGAATAGATCCCTCCAGAATATCACTGCGTCATGGTGGCTCTTAACCTTGTAGCTTTGGTGATATCTTTTATTCCCAGAATAACAAAATGATAATGTGGAGGGTTGCATGCGGTTGATGATGTGGAATAACTTAGTCAAGAATAATATTAAAATATAAGATAATGATACACTCCATGTTATCACCAAGTATATGGAGGGTGACTGCACGTTATAGTGGCTCGTGGACTTCTAGATTCAGCAAAATGATTCGTTGTTGAAAACATAAAATTAAAATTTGATGATTTGGAAGGCTTGGGTGCTCTTTATTATGTGCAATCTTTGCATTTGTCAGACAATGGAATGTGGAGGGCTTGCATCTACAACATGGTTATAGTTGTGGTGATGTACTACAGTACTAGTGTGAATAAACTGAATAACAAGATGGTAATCATATGGAGAATGGCGATTTGGTGCCCGTGCCCAGCTGCTCTCGATATCGTTGCCACCCGTTCCATGCTCGGGATCTGGAAAAGGGAGTCTGCCGTGTCAGACGCAGTCCGCGGAAAATTGCCGACGATGCTAAATACGGTACGAAACAGTGCGTAGGAGGTGGGCCCTTCGCGTATGGGTGGAACGGCGGAGACGCGGTTGGGGTCTGGTCCGTGGAACAGGACGTTGCTTTTTTTACTGAGCCATGGATCAGATAAGGGGTCCAGCACGTTATAGAAAAAGGTGAGCCGTGGACCAAGCAGCGACCCCTCCGCACCGCCCCCTCCTTCCAGGTTCGTTCTGGAAACCCTCGGGCCCCTTTCTCTCCCTCGCAGAAGAACACTATCGCCGGTGCGTGTAGAGCTGAGCAGGTCGTGGCGGCGGCGCTTCCTGACCTTTTTGCGTCTGCAAAAATAATGTAGGCTGCGGGCATGGAGTTCCTCGGGGCCGCAGTCGACAGGTTAGTGCTTACAGATCTCAAAATTTGGGAATTTTTTGTTTATTTGCAGCCATTCCATAAGCAGAACGCTAACAACAGGGCATGGTGGGCGGCCATTGCTATGAGATTCCAGGTTTCCGCTGCGTGAGGAGTTCGCCGACAGCCTTGAGCATCCAGATCCAGTGCCTCTGGTGTTATTGCAGTCATGCGAGGGCAACCAAGCCGAGCGTGTGAGCTCAAATGCTGGTTCTGGTTTTGGTCAACGGGTTGGTGGCGATGACCACGTCCATGGACAAGTTAGAGACCGGCGGGAGCTGATGCATTTCCGACCAAGTCGGCACAGCCTACTGACAGAGTTAATCCAGAAGCCCCTGGATGGACAAAAAGGTCTGAACCTAACACCTCTCTTCCTGCCTAACTGCACCTTGGTACATTCTGATGTACTAATTTAGTGCACTCTGTAATTTGCTACGTGGAAAATGTCCGTGCTAGCTGTTAGAATTAGTAAATTGAGCAACCGCCTTTTAGTGCAAACTGCTAGCGCTATCAGAAGGGCAGTCAGTACACTTTTGGTATTTGCTTTATTTGTGCACAGCATACTGAATACATATGTGATGGGGATTTTCAGATTAAGGCTGGGTAGTGCACCTCTAGACCGCACACCGTGTCTGTCCAGGATGAGTGCTTTGGAGTAGTCGATCAGGAAGTATGCAGAAGAACCCACGAAAGGTCTTGTATGGCCAGCACTTGGGTTGACTTTTGATTCACTTGGTGAGGCATACGACTTCTACAATTTGTATTCTTGGGAGATCAGATTCAGTATTAGATATGGTAAGAGCAGACTCAACGTCGAGAGATCTAAATGCATGGAGGAGCTAGTCTGTGGTTGCTCGGTGAGTACCGACCTCTGGTAAACTGACTAGATAGGCAGGGAGAATGTTATTGCTGAATTTTGCTGTCCAGTCCTTGTATGGCGGTACTGATCTTTGGTTTGATGATGCGCACGCAGGGAAAACCAGAAGTAGAAAGTAGTAGATCATGCAGGCGTGAGTGGCCGACGTTGATTAGGTTGCTGCGAGCGTCAGACAACAGCTGGTACATCACTGAGAAGGTGCAGTGGCCATCGCACAAACACATCAACGTCTACAGCAAAGACTTGATAAAGCAGTTGTGGGAAAACAATGTGAACCTTGGGAAGGTTTACAGCATAATTGGCGGTTTCTTCGGATCAGTTGAGAGGGTGCCGTTCAAGAAGAGGACTCTTCGGAACATTTGTGGAAAGATAAGCCGTGAGCAAGCAAAGGATGATGTGAGGAAGACCCTAGAGGTGTTTGCTGACATTCTTGCCGGTGACCCTGACTTTACCTACAGGGTGTTGGCTGACAGTTCAAGCAAGGTGAAGAACCTGATGTGGTCTAACGGTAGCAGCCGAATGCAATACAAGTTCTCTGGAGATGATGTCACATTCGACACGACATACCGGACTAACCTGTACGATATGCCATTTGGGCTATTCGTGGGAGGTAACAATCATTTCCAAAGCATTATCCTTGCTGGTGTTTTGATGCATGATGAGCAAATAGAAAGCTTCAAATGGGTTTTCGCTGAGTTTTTCCGTATGATGGGAGGCCCACCCCTTAAGACAATCCTAACAAGTTTGTGGTGCTTTTCCAAATGCGTGCTACATAATTATGAAATTAATTTCTGAAAGCAACATAAAATGTGCCCCACTTATTTGACTGACTTTGTCATTGCACGTGTCTTTTAGGCAGTACATGAGGTTGCAGTTTGACCGGGAGCATGAAGAAAGCTACAAGGAGAAGATAACTATGATTATAAGTCGGAAGCACTTCAGTATTTCATTTACACCCATTACAGCTTCAACGCATTACCCTTATGTGCACAGCCGCCGGCTGTGTTAGATGATCCACATATAACTCTAACTTTTTGATATTTATGCCAGGGGGGCTGTTAGGAGAACTAATTTGGCAATAGAGAGGCATGCAAGTAATATTTACACAAGGGTTGTGTTTGAAGAATTTCGCCATCTACTAATTGAAGGCACAGCCTATAATGTCACTGAGGTAGAGAGGATGAGGAGGTATGTGACAACACACAATAATGCAGCAAAGATAAAGAAATGGAGCAGGGTTGTCTATGAGCTCACCATAAGCGATGACCAGACAGAGTTTACTTGCGAGTGTGGTCTGTTCGAGCACACTGGAATGTTGTGCAGTCATATTCTGAGGGTAAAATGCCATTTGACTTTTTCTTAAATTATGATTCCGTTTGAAAATTAATTAGTACATGGTAGATTTTATCATATTGGTGCTGAAACAGGCCATGGAGATTCCAGCAAAATACATAGTGAAACGGTGGACCAAGGACGCGAGGGACATACTTCCGGGCCACCTTGTTCAGTACCAAAAGGACAATTCAATCAACTTGTTGTTCACTTGCAGGCATTCGAAGCTATACTTTAGTGCTATGAATGTGGTTCGTATGGGCGATGCTAGCGCAGAATCATTTGATTTCATGTTTGCTGCCCTGGGTGATTTGTTGCTGTGTGGCGCACCTATTGCTGAGAAGAGGGATGGTCTAGGATTTAAGGACCGTATGGCAGGTTTGGCTCCTAGTAGATTGCCCGCAAACGGAGAAGTTGCATTTGCTGGGGGCGAGGGGGCCAACCAAGGTATTAGTGCACCACAATCTGCTAGCGTGAATGATATCCAAGGCCTGGCAGCACCAGATAAGCAGAGGGGTGTTGGAAGACTGACAAACAGTAGGGAAAAGGCATTGTACGAGGTCTGAGTAAAGGGACAAGGTTCTGCAACATTTTTCGCCGCGAGGGGCACAAGCCAACCAACTGTCCTGAGAGAGAGGATGCCCCCCAAAAAAATACGAAAGCCAGGACGATGCAAGAACTGTGGTATGGAAGTTCACCGCCGGACGACATGCACAAGGCCATTACGCATTGCTGAGAATAAGTTGTCGAAACTGATTTTAATTTATGTATTGTTGTTTGTCTTGGATTTTCTAGTGTGTTTCAGTGAGCTCTGCACAACACTTGTTCCTCGTCTTCAGAGGCAATCTATGATCTGTACAATAGATCGAGTACTGTGTTGTATTTTATACCAAGTTGTGAACTGATGTTCTGATTTTTGCTGTGTGAGACAATTAATCAGCCTCCTGTTGGGGTGATCCCCTGGTCTCATTCATGATATCCCAGGTATCGGCCTCTCTAAAATTAGCTCGGTTGGCTATGTTTTACCATCCATGTCTGGCTGGTGACAGCCTTCACCATTGTTTGAACTTCCAACCAGAAAAGTATAGTGAGCGCGTCTTCAACCATGGCACCACGCACTACTGCATCGGCAAGGAGCGGCATGACGGGGAAGTCTAAAGTGGGCGAGAGCATGGTTTTGGGTACCGCCCGAGAAAAACGGATACCGGGCGGTTACTGAGCTTCTCGTTGCCCCACGGAAAAGACGTATACCGAGCAAAAAATTCCGATTTTTTTTGAAATTTACGTCAAAAGTATACTACAATTGCTTAGCATCTCATTATTATCCAGCAACGTTGTGGTGGCGTGGTGGTAGCCGTCTACTTCCCTCTTTGAGAGGACGCTGGTTCGAGTCCCCTCTTTTGCACAACTTTTTTTTGTTTATTTTTCAGAATACGTACATGATAAAAAATCAAGGTCCCGGCACGAATCGAACTCGCAGCCTCCACGCTAAGAGCGCGCACTACGTTCCACTGCGATGCCAACAACTTTTGTGCTCTGTACAGGTTCAAATGTTATCTATATCTACTTTAAAAGAATTTGAATTCAAAATTCAGTTTTAAATTTCGCCCGAAATATGTTCGGTATTTCTCGGAAACCGTGGTAACCGAGAATCTCGTCCCCCCACGAGAAAATTCTTCCATTCGGAATCCAAAACCTTGGGCGAGAGTAGCTGTGGAGTGGAGATTAAGGTACGCCTGATAGCTCTGAATATCGAAAGGATTCAGTCATTCCAGTAGACAATCTCTACTTATTTGTCTCCTTATACACTTCACTCAGATGCCTCCTCGTACATGAAGTCGGCGTCGAGTTGAGTGTGAGGGCGTGGCTGGTAGATGCATTTATGGTGGGCGCGTGTGGATGCCGTTTGTGAGTCTGGCGGCGTGCACGGCTCACGCAGGCTCAGATAAATGGATGAGCCGTGGAAACTTTGCCTCTGTTCCGCGTGGGTAGTGCAACGCGCCGTCACATTCAATGCACCGCAGAGCTGGACTTTACTTGCACATATACGGTCGGGAAATACCGGCGGAGGCACGGATCCACAAGCAACCTAGCGGTGTGGATTTCAGGAGTAGCCGAGCTCGAGCTCAGAAAAGGATTTCCCAATCATATGTGACTAAGTAGGTAAGTCGTGGCTTGCATGTGATAGAAGGTTATAGTTGTGGTGTTGTACTATAGTACTAGTGTGAACAAACAGAAAACAACACAGTCCTCATATGTACGTCGCCCTACTAAACTGAGTAGTTGTACCTCACTTTGGTGAATGTTCTTGCGTCTGACTTTTGTATCTGTTTTTTTTTCTTTGCATGAATACTAGAAAGTCTTTGTTGGTCAATGAATCTATAGCGCTTCACAAATTAGAAAATTGACTTCTTAATATTGAACGGCTGATCCACCTTCCTAGAATATTCTTCGTAGAATCAACGAAGAAATTTTGAACTGTCAAGTGGATGTAATTGTTTACATACGGTTTCGTTCATATTGCCAACTAATTGTCAAGGGCCTTCTTACGGTGTCAAATGCTCTTTTGTCTAAAAAGAAACTAGACAATACCCTGCTTTATAGCAATCCATTTATCAAAAGAAACTTAGAACTTATGAGAATAGTACCCTCCACATTCTCGCTATATATATAGATGGTGACTTACACTTTACAGTGGCTCGTGACCATACAGCTTTGGTCATATCTTTTATTGCTAAAATACAAAAATGAAAATAAAATTTATAATGGATGTTCTTGATGATGTGGAACAAATTTATCATTAATACTATTAAAATATATGTTAATAATATGTTCAGATTCTCGCTATATGTATGGCATTCTAGGTTTAGAGAAATTATTCTTTGCTAAAAAAAATAAAAATAAAAACTTAATGGTTTGGAAAGCTTGCATGATCTTGCTGATGTTTTTTTTCTATGAAACAGAGGCAAAAGCTTTGCCTCATCTCATTAATAAAGAAGAGGAGAATTGCCCGGTTAATTAACGGAAAACTGGGTGAAAACTGTTACAACACGTCCACACAGGACACATAGGGCGACCTGGCAGCCAACACAAGAACGCACACACGTCGCCGAGGAGAGAACGCCATCAAGGTTGCAACCTAGTGCCATCGTCATCACACCTCCACGAGGGCGACTCGGACTCCACCATCGACAACCACCGATATAGCCCTCACCGCAAGCAAACGCCGAGGCCTGCGCCGGCTGATGCCAAACAATCAACCGCACACGCCGGCTACCAGGCAGCTCCGACTTTATCAACGAGCATTGCTGGAAAAAAGTGCTGAGCCTGCCGGAACCGACCACCCGCCTCGCGTCATCATTGCCGCAAGGCCTCTCGTCAGTAGCTCAGACTCCAGAATGACAAAGTGAAGCACGGAAACCCCTCGAACACGCCGGATGAGAGCGACTATTAAAACTCAGCTGCAAACCAACTCCGCCCGAAGCCGCCATCGTTGCTGATGTGGAATCTTTGCATGTGTCAGGAAGTGGAATATGGAGGGCTTGTATCTGCAAGAAGTTTATAGTTGTGGTGATGTACTACAATACTAGTGTGAATAAATTGAATAACAACACGATCACCATATGTTACTAACTAGTTAAGCTGTGTCTTACCAGCCCTAGAAAGTTATAATTGTGGTGTTGTACTATAGTACTAGTGTGAATAAACTGAATAACAACACAGTCGCCATATGTGACTGACTGGCTAAGTCGTCGTCCTACTAAAGTGAGTAGGTGTACCTCACCTTTGTGAACATTCTAACTTCTGACTTGTGTATCTAATTTTGTCTCTACATGAATACCAACAGACTTTGTCAGTCAATGAATCAATAGTGCTTCCCAAATCAGACTAGTGACTTCTTAATATTTCTTTCTAGTATCAACAAAGAAATTGGAAACTGCCAAGTGGATGTCTTGTGGACGTATAGTTCGGTTGGGACTGTCAACTTGTCAATTGCCTTCTCATGGTGCCAGTTGTTTTATAAAAGTTAACTGCCTCTTTCATTGGAAGCAATAAGCTTGGTCCAACTCACCACCTAGGAGGTAAGAGCACTGAATAAATCTGGACCATTGATTAATATAACAAGTGGGGCCAGGTTATAACATGTTGTAGCTGTTGACTTATCTTCGAACAAAATTGCATGTTCTAAAATTATGCCTTAGATTTTCAGTTTGCTGGTCGCGATTGGATAGCTGACACATGGCCTAAATACGGTCTCCTACACAACGAGATGTCTGCTTTTTTGGAATGTAGTTGGGAGCATGTTCATCACTTGACGCATTATCTGTTGTTTGACTTTTCAATGGGCCAATTTACAGGAGCTTGGCTCTATGGTGGCAGGAGAAAACCCTGAATTTGTTAGACAAGTTGATCACCTGGAGATTCTGTAGGGAAAGGAACCAGTAGGGTTTTTGATAACAAAGTGAATCCAGTCCTGCAGATCCTGGATCAAATGAAGACCGATACAAAATCTTGGGCTTTAGCTAGTTCTGGTAGTTTCTCTTTGTGTAATGGACTAATGGTGTTGTTACTTCTCGTGACTTCCATCAGATCATGTTGTTTGCATTTAGTGCGTCTTCAATATAACAACGAAATGTGGAGCACATTTGTTTGGATACATAATTTTTCCAAAAAATTTAATCGCTTAAAATTACCAGATAGAGAGGGGAGAAATTCACTTGAATGTGTCGGGAGTTGGTACAATATGCAACTAGTTCCAGATTGCGGCCTATCTTGGTGCTGGCTCGCGGGACATCTGCTACGCATGCTGGAGGTATCCAGGACCAAGCTTGTTGCATTACGCGGCCAATACTGCCTGCTGAAAAACAGACGCGGCGTTCTTATACATTGCTCCATAAATGCTCGATGACGATCCAAATGCAAGCGAGTGGTGAGGATAAACGTACCACTGGACGCCGTGCACAAAAGGAGCTTTTCGCCCTTAGCCTGCCTTTTCATTAGTGTTTGCCTTTTTCTTCCTTTGGTTTTGTGAGACATTGTAAGGCAATGTATCAGTCATCTGTAATATCTTAATGCAACACATGTACAGCTATCATGCATGGTTAGAAAAAGAAAATAGTACGCATGTAGGCAGTGCCGGACATATCCATTATGGATAACTATATGACATAACGTTTGCATTGGCTTCCACATGGAAAACTAGTTTTTTCCTTTTTTGAGAAAAGAAAGATTACACCCGGCCTCTGCATCGAGCGATGTATACAACCATCTTTATTGCATTATTCAACAAGGTCTTACAAAATAGAATCATAGATCAACCCAAAGCCACGTCCTAGACAAAAAAATTCGCCCTAGCTACAAGATTGATGATGTGGCCTCACCAAGCCGCCCGCCGGCATGCCGGGAGCACTAACCGGTCTAGCAAATCCTCAGCCTACACCGCATGCGCACGTTGTAGAATTCGTTGCCGCCTTCTTTCACAGTCTCATCTTCAGGAGCAATCAATGCACTGATCATGCCAAACCCTTCTGTTGTTAACGCCACCACAACGGCAAATAGCGACTCCCTCCTGCGCAAGTCCTTCAAATGGTATCCACCGCCGAGACCCCGCTGCACCTTGCGCCAAGATTCGTTGTCGTCAATACTATAGATGGCATGCCGCCCACCTTGCTCACCGCACGAGAAATATATGGAGACCCCGACCCAGCCACCAAGCCAAACACTTATCTGGAGACCAGCACACGATTCTGTGAGTCAATATAGAGTACTCCACAACCACCAAGATGAGCGATCGTACGAGCAGAAGTATGACGGACCATGCCAGTCCGAGGGCTCCAAGACGATGCCTCCAAGAAGGGCACGACCACGGAATGTCACCATCATGCGATACAAATATTAAGTTTTCACCCGAAGCAAGATAGGAGGAGTGGGAGCACCACGTCGGAGCCTACAAGGAAGAACACGACGTCCGCGGATGCCATCACCGTCGGCCAGTGCACGAACTGGGCAAGTAATGTACCCCAGTGATTCACCCCCTCTGTCACAACCCCGCTCCGCAAACGACCAGCAGCCATGCGCCCGAGCTGCCATGGTTGCTTGGCCACATCCGAGCCGCGTAGTCCACCTACGACCAACGCGCCTCCCACCGCCGCCCTGCCACTAGTCCACCCAGAAAACCACCAAAGGACATGGCTTTGACCAGATCCACGCCCCCAACCACCTTCGGAACCGCCGGCGGTCACCCAGCCTCGATAAGACAAAGTGAAGCACGGCAACCCCTCGAACACGCCGGATGAGACCGACTATTAAAACTCAACTGCAAACCAACTCCGCCCGAAGCCGCCATCGTTGCTGAAGTGGAATCTTTGCATGTGTCAGGAAGTGGAATATGGAGGGCTTGTATCTGCAAGAAGTTTATAGTTGTGGTGATGTACTACAATTCTAGTGTGAATAAATTGATAACAACACTATTTACCATATGTTTACTAACTAGGTAACCTGTGGCTTACCAGCGCTAGAAAGTTATAGTTGTGGTGTTGTACTATAGTACTGGTGTGAATAAATTGAATCACAACACAGTCGCCATATGTGACTGACTGGCTAAGTCGTCGTCCTACTAAAGTGAGTAGGTGTACCTCACCTTTGTGAACATTCTAACTTCTGACTTATGTATCTAATTTTGTCTCTACATGAATACCAACAGACTTTGTCAGTCAATGAATCAATAGTGCTTCCCAAATCAGACTAGTGACTTCTTAATATTTCTTTCTAGTATCAACAAAGAAATTGGAAACAGCCAAGTGGATGTGTTATGGATGTATGGTTCGGTTGGGACTGTCAACTTGTCAATTGCCTTCTTATGGTGCCAATTGTTTTATAAAAGTTAACTGCCTCTTTCATTGGAAGGAATAAGCTTGGTCCAACTCACCACCTAGGAGGTAAGAGCACTGAATAAATCTGGACCATTGATTAATATAACAAGTGGGGCCAGGTTATAACATGTTGTAGCTGTTGACTTATCTTCGAACAAAATTGCATGTTCTAAAATTATGCCTTAGATCTTCAGTTTGCTGGTCGCTCGTGGTGGCGATTGGATAGCTGACACATGGGCTAAATACGGTCTCCTACACAACAAGATGTCTGCTTTTTTGGAATGTGGTTGGGAGCATGTTCATCACTTGACGCATTATCTGTTGTTTGACTTTTCAATGGGCCAATTTACAGGAGCTTGGCTCTATGGTGGCAAGAGAAAACCCTGAATTTGTTAGACAAGTTGATCACCTGGAGATTTTTTAGGGAAAGGAAACAGTAGGGTTTTTGATAACAAAGTGAATCCAGTCCTGCAAATCCTGGATCAAATGAAGACCGATACAAAATCTTGGGCTTTAGCTAGTTCTGGTAGTTTTCTTTGTGTAATGGTGTTGTTACTTCTCGTGACTTCCATCAGATCATGTTGTTTGCATTTAGTGCGCCTTCAATATATCAACGAAATGTGGAGCACATTTGTTTGGATACATAATTTTTCCAAAAAATTTAATCTCTTAAAATTACCTGATAGAGAGGGGGAAAATTCACTTGAATGTGTCGGGAGTTGGTACAATATGCAACTAGTTCCAGATTGCGGCCTATCTTGGTGCTGGCTCGCGGGACATCTGCTACGCATGCTGGAGGAATCCAGGACCAAGTGTGTTGCATTACGCGGCCAATACTGCCTGCTGAAAAACAGACGCGGCGTTCTTATACATTGCTCCATAAATGCTCGATGACGATCCAAATGCAAGCGAGTGGTGAGGATAAGAGTACCACTGGACGCCGTGCACAAAAGCACCTTTTCGCCCTTAGCCTGCCTTTTCATTAGTGTTTGCGTTTTTCTTCCTTTGGTTTTGTGAGACATTGTAAGGCAATGTATCAGTCATCTGTAATATCTTAATGCAACACATATACAGCTATCATGCATGGTTAGAAAAAGAAAATAGTACGCATGTAGGCAGTGTCGGACATATCCATTATGGATAACTATATGACATAACGTTTGCATTGGCTTCCACATGGAAAACTAGTTTTTTTCCTTTTTTGAGAAAAGAAAGATTACACCCGGCCTCTGCATCGAGCGATGTATACAACCATCTTTATTGCATTATACAATAAGGTCTTACAAAATAGAACCATAGATCAACCCAAAGCCACGTCCCAGACAAAAATTGTCGCCCTAGCTACAAGATTGATGATGTGGCCTCACCAAGCCACCCGCCGGCATGCCGGGAGCACTAAACGGTCTAGCAAATCCTCAGCCTGCACCGCATGCGCAAGTTGTAGAATTCGTTGCCGCCTTCTTTCACAGTCTTATCTTCAGGAGCAATCAATGCACTGATCATGCCAAACCCTTCTGTTGTTAACGCCACCACGAAGGCAAATAGCGACTCCCTCCTGTGCAAGTCCTTCAAATGGTATCCACCGCCGAGACCCCGCTGCACCTTGCGCCAAGATTCGTTGTCGTCAATAATATAGATGGCATGCTGCCCACCTTGATCACCGCACGAGAAATATAAGGAGACCCCCACCCAGCCACCAAGCCAAACACTTATCCCTCCAGCCGGTGTACAACCCCAAAGATGATTCCCCCATGAGGGTGACGACGCAGAAACCTCGCCATCATATGATACGGAAAACCTGAATCTGGGGTTTCCCCTGGGGCACACAGGGAACACGAATTGTCCCACAACGCCTCCAACAAGGTAACGACGTCTGCACGCGCCACCGTTGATGGTTCTGGCCAAGGCCGAACCAAGCTTCCGCTGGCAAATTCACACCCATCCCCGACTTTTCTGGAGACCAGCACACGGTTCTGTGAGTCAATATAGAGTACTCCACAAACTTAAGAAAATTGAACGTTTAACATTGAAGGGGCTACATAGTAATAATGTGTTCGTAGTTATAAAGTGCATGTGTTCATTGGATATAATTTCTGGGGATTGTAAGCAAAGAAGTGACCGAAACCAACTTCCTACTCCCAAGTGGTTTGCCAAAAATAGGTCACATTAAGCAGTTTCACTAAGGAACACACAGTACGATGGAACATGCCATGTACTACGGCACATCTTCGGGAGACCGGACGTACCATGTGAATAGTCCATCCATCTTGGTCGGTGTGGCAAGAAAAACTGCTAGGAACGAGTCTCGGTGAATTAATTGCGTAAATTTGATATGATCTCTTGGAGTTCTTTTAAATTGTCCATCAGGACGGCAGTATATTCCGAGGCACAATGATTAATACACCTTTAATGGGCCTCCATCCCTTATGGGTTGTTTTCTGAACCACCTGAGGTGCAACGTCGGTATATCAGACAATCCTTGTCTGCTGCGCTAGAAATATACTTCCACATCTCAAACGCTTTTCATGTTGAACTACAAGTATTTATCGCGTCAACATGTACCAGTTTAATGCCAAAACCGTGGGAGATGACATTTCAATCCATTATTTCTCCACCAATAGGATTGGTGAGCCCGGTAATTACTCTCTCTCTCTCTCTCTCTCTCTCTCTCCCTCCCTCCCTCCCTCTCTCTCTCTATCTATCTATCTATCTATCTCTCTCTCTCTATCAATCTATCTATCTATCTATCTCTCTCTCCTCTCTCATCTTCTCTCCTCTCTCTCTCCTCTCTCTCTCCTCATCTCTCTCTCTCTCTCTCTCTCCTCTCTCTCTCTCTCTCTCTCTTCCTCTCCTCTCTCGGCCCATCACAAGAAACCTTAACTTCTGGCGGACAGCACAAGAAGTGATGGTGTTGCTGGGTCAAAGGACGATACCGAAGGCGATGCTAAGGATGGGAGGATGGCACAAGGGACAAGGCAGCTCGGTACCATCGGTCTACCTCCATGTGACACCGTCACCGTCATCTAGATTTATGTAGTGCTTTGATCCAGGCACCTAGCCCTCCACCATGCCTCGATGCGTCCACAACAAGCATCAACACCATTTTCACCATGACATGTGAGAAGGAGGAGGTTCTGAATTCCAGAGACGTGGCCGACCCACCGGACCCCAACCTCACCGCCGGTTGCGCCCAATGGTGAAGGTATATTTTCACGGTGCCCGCTTTTATGCCATTTGTATGTGATGTGATAAGATTGTATTTGGCCGAGACTATCAGGTGCTTGTCTACAAGGCCACCTTCCACTCTCCTATGGTCGGTCTATGTATTTATGCCCTAGCGTATCTATACATGTAATTGTCGTGGCCCATTTGTTCATGCATTCAATTGTCCTAGCTAATCTGTGCATGTCCTCTTCTATTTGGTTAATAATATGCCTTGTTTTGTATTCGCTTTTAGTGGCTACATATGTGTTGGGTGTTAGTTGCGACATGTGCCATCGATGTAAATTATGTTTTGTGTTCAATTTTTTTATTTTGTAAATTCTATTTTTTGTAAATACAATTTATTTGCTTACTATTTAAAATATCGCGATTTAGTTATGGTATGGTACTAAACTGTTTAACATTATGCTTCATATAATCTTAATTGCTAATTTCTTAATGGTTAAAATATTAAGAAGTAATTTTGAGCAAGGCATAGAACCAGGTACTTTGAGGTGTTGGATTTTCTGGTACGTCTCCATTTCCTAGAAACAAACTACTCTCTTATATTTCTTTACGGAAGGAGTACAATGATATTACTCAAAGACTTCGCGAAGCGATGAATGTGATGATATGTGTACATCGATGAGCATTTGATGTGTAATTTATACTGGGAGATGGCATCCTTGTGTAGGTTTTGAGAAACCTACGGGTAAAAAACTCCATGCGGCGGTTTTGAGAAATGAACTGATTCAAATGAACTAAGCCAGCTTGGAAAACATGAACTTGAGTATGTTTTTATTTACAGCTGACTTCCGTACTATCTCCAGTCTGGTTTCATCCATGCTCCACGCTCTGGTCCTTATAAATAAGAACACCTTCTTATTAAATCTTTCCCATCTCATTTTTTTCGGAAAGGAAGATTATCGCCAGCCTCTGCAACAAAATGATGCATATGCAACCATCTTTATTAATTATTTAACAAAGCCTGACAAAATGAATATAAAATCAACCCAAAGCCACCTTCTACGCGAACAAAGTCGCTACACCTACAAGTATAAAGATGTGCCCTATCTGCATCAACAAACAACATCTAATCCAGTGGACTCAAAAGCCGCCCACATGGCAAGCTAAGAGTACCATCCGGTCTAGGCGTCACATAACGCGCACCGCATGCGCACGCTCTAGGATCCACCGCCCTCATCTTCCGTCATCCCGTCTTCAGGCGGAAACATTGCGTAAAACTTCACAGTCTCCATCATCATCCGATCCAGGAGACCCAGATCTAGGGTTTCCCCCGGAACATATGCCCCCTGGAGGAAGAGGGACATGCCATCTGCAACTGCCCACGAACCCAAGCCGTGCCCACCATCACATAGCTCTCGTGGTGACACATTCAAGAAGGACACGACTCCATGAGCGCCGTCGCCGCCCTAGGGCTTTCACCCGAGAGACCGTGAGGTGGGAAAAGGTAGGGCGAACCCAAATGACGTCTCCAGGAAGAAATACGACACCCTTGGGCGGTGGCGCCGTCACGGCCAGCAGGAGCCGACCAATGAATTATCCCAATCCGGATCACCACCTCACGCTCCGCCCCATCCCGGTGACTGGCTAGAAGCGCGGCCATGTCCGGTAAGACGGCGTGCATGTAGCGGGGAAGGGAGGAAGAAGTAGATCGGCGTCGTTGGCTGCCGGGGCAGCAAGCCGCGGCACCAACCTGCCAGTAGATCGCCAGCCACCCGATCATATCCTCGGCAGCCCACCCGCCCTCCCACACCACCGGATAGGGAGCTCATTCCAGGTCCACCGCCCCGGATCCAAGGCCCTCTACCCCAAGTCGGGAGGAGCAGCACAATCCCTGCCGTTGCTGGGACGCCGTCCGGCCGCCCGCTGCTGTGGACTAGATCGGCGCCGATGTAGTCCAGATCAGGGTCGCACACTCGAGCCAGGGAGCCCCGCGCCACCCTATGACCCGCGAGAAGGAACAATACCTCCGCCGCCGCTATAGCACGCATGGGCTTTGCCCGACATCGACCACCAACGGTGTGATGGAGGTGAGGGAGGGGAAGGGGGACCGGCGGCTAGGGTTGGGGCCTCTCGGTCGCCCGCGCTGGAAGCGAGGGCGGGGAGGGATTGCACGTATGAGGGAATGGAGGAAGAAGCAGCTTGGCGCCCTAGGAACTTTGCTTGATCGTGGGCTCGGCCAATTTCTCTTGGGGTTGGGTCCCCTCGGTCGGTCTCTAGAGCAAACAATTTTGAAGCAGTGTTCTTCCTCTCCTCCATATCTTGACGAAAAATGGTTTTTCCCCAGTTTATATATAAAGAAACCATCACTTACATCCAAGCAACCGATACAAATGCATGCCACAAACACACCCAAGGCGAGATACAAGGATGCCGAGCACCCACACACCACCACAACGACTACTAAGCACCTACATGATGTGCAGAATGGAACCTCTTAGAGCCGACCGAGACACGGCAACCCCTCGAACACGCCGGATGAGACCGACTATTAAAACTCAACTACAAACCAACTCCGCCCGAAGCCGCCATCGTTGCTGATGTGGAATCTTTGCATGTGTCAGGAAGTGGAATATGGAGGGCTTGTATCTGCAAGAAGTTTATAGTTGTGGTGATGTACTACAATACTAGTGTGAATAAATTGAATAACAACACGATCACCATATGTTACTAACTAGTTAAGCTGTGTCTTACCAGCCCTAGAAAGTTATAGTTGTGGTGTTGTACTATAGTACTAGTGTGAATAAACTGAATAACAACACAGTCGCCATATGTGACTGACTGGCTAAGTCGTCGTCCTACTAAAGTGAGTAGGTGTACCTCATCTTTGTGAACATTCTAACTTCTGACTTGTGTATCTAATTTTGTCTCTACATGATTACCAACAGACATTGTCAGTCAATGAATCAATAGTGCTTCCCAAATCAGACTAGTGACTTCTTAATATTTCTTTCTAGTATCAACAAAGAAATTGGAAACTGCCAAGTGAATGTGTTGTGGACGTATGGTTCGGTTGGGACTGTCAACTTGTCAATTGCCTTCTTATGGTGCCAATTGTTTTATAAAAGTTAACTACCTCTTTCATTGGAAGCAATAAGCTTGGTCCAACTCACCACCTAGGAGGTAAGAGCACTGAATAAATCTGGACCATTGATTAATATAACAAGTGGGGCCAGGTTATAACATGTTGTAGCTGTTGACTTATCTTCGAACAAAATTGCATGTTCTAAAATTATGCCTTAGATCTTCAGTTTGCTGGTCGCTCGTGGTGGCGATTGGATAGCTGACACATGGGCTAAATACGGTCTCCTACATAACGAGATGTCTGCTTTTTTGGAATGTGGTTGGGAGCATGTTCATCACTTGATGCATTATCTGTTGTTTGACTTTTCAATGGGCCAATTTACAGGAGCTTGGCTCTATGGTGGCAGGAGAAAACCCTGAATTTGTTAGACAAGTTGATCACCTGGAGATTCTGTAGGGAAAGGAATCAGTAGGGTTTTTGATAACAAAGTGAATCCAGTCCTGCAAATCCTGGATCAAATGAAGACCGATACAAAATCTTGGGCTTTAGCTAGTTCTGGTAGTTTCTCTTTGTGTAATGGTGTTGTTACTTCTTGTGACTTCCATCAGGTCATGTTGTTTGCATTTAGTGCGTCTTCAATATAACAACGAAATGTGGAGCACATTTGTTTGGATACATAATTTTTCCAAAAAATTTAATCTCCTAAAATTACCTGATAAAGAGGGGAAAAATTCACTTGAATGTGTCGGGAGTTGGTACAATATGCAACTAGTTCCAGATTGCGGCCTATCTTGGTGCTGGCTCGCTGGACATCTGCTACGCATGCTGGAGGAATCCAGGACCAAGCTTGTTGCATTACGCGGCCAATACTACCTGGTGAAAAACAGACGCAGCGTTCTTATACATTGCTCCATAAATGCTCGATGACGATCCAAATGCAAGCGAGTGGTGAGAATAAGCGAACCACTGGACGCCGTGCCCAAAAGGAGCTTTTCGCCCTTAGCCTGCCTTTTCATTAGTGTTTGCGTTTCTCTTCCTTTGGTTTTGTGAGACATTGTAACGCAATGTATCAGTCATCTGTAATATCCTAATGCAACACATATACAGCTATCATGCATGGTTAGAAAAAGAAAATAGTACGCATGTAGGCAGTGTCGGACATATCCATTATGGATAACTATATGACATAACGTTTGCATTGGCTTCCACATGGAAAACTAGTTTTTTTTTTTCCTATTTTTGAGAAAAGAAAGATTACACCCGGCCTCTGCCTCGAGCGATGTATACAACCATCTTTATTGCATTATTCAACAAGGTCTTACAAAATAGAACCATAGATCAACCCAAAGCCACGTCCCAGGCAAAAATTGTCGCCCTAGCTACAAGATTGATGATGTGGCCTCACCAAGCCGCTCGCCGGCATGCCGGGAGCACTAACCGATCTAGCAAATCCTTAGCCTGCACCGCATGCGCACGTTGTAGAATTCGTTGCCGCCTTCTTTCACAGTCTCATCTTCAGGAGCAATCAATGCACTGATCATGCCAAACCCTTCTGTTGTTAACGCCACCACGACGGCAAATAGCGACTCCCTCCTTTGCAGGTCCTTCAAATGGTATCCACCGCCGAGACCCCGCTGCACCTTGCGCCAAGATTCGTTGTCGTCAATACTATAGATGGCATGCCGCCCACCTTGATCACCGCACGAGAAATATATGGAGACCCCCACCCAGCCACCAAGCCAAACACTTATCCCTCCAGCCGGTGTACAACCCCAAAGATGATTCCCCCATGAGGGCGACGACGCAGGAACCTTGCCATCATATGATACGGAAAACCTGAATCTGGGGTTTCCCCTGGGGCACACAGGGAACACGAATTGTCCCACAACGCCTCCAACAAGGTAACGACGTCTGCACACGCCACCGTTGATGGTTCTGGCCAAGGCCGAACCAAGCTTCCGCTCGCAAATTCACACCCATCCCCGACTGGACCACCAGGTCAACCTCCTGCATCATCCTGCACACCCAAGGGTGAATTTTTCCGCCAGGAAACCGCACGACCGGAGCCGCACCACCACACAGAATCGTCGCCCCGCCTGGGTGAGCCATCGACGGCGGAGGGGTCCTTACCGCTGCGCCGCCGATGCCGGACGACGCACACGTCTAGGATATCCACGCGGATCTCGACCACAACCGCATCCGGGAGCCACGGCGGAGGAAGGCCCCACCACAGCCATCATCGCCCACCTGGGCTTTGCCCTGCGGAGCTCCGGCGGCGGCGAGGAGAGGGGCGGCTGCGGCTTGAAGCCCTAGATCTAATCAGAAGGGAGGGGATCGGAAGGAAGGAGATCGGGAGGGAGTGTGGCGGGGGCTCGAGGAGGGAGGAGATCGGGAGCCCAGGTTGATCTCTCCCCAAATCGAGAGAGTTCCGAACACGTAGTTTGCACCTATAAGCCGGTTTTCAGTTGGAACTATAAATGGGACAACTAGTTATCCTAATTATTATAAATCATTAAAAAGGGCATTAGTCTGCATGCATTCTCCTCCCGCATTAACATGTGTCTTTTTTTTCATTTATCTTGTGTCCGATCAAAACATATATGTTGTCACTTTACTGGTCGCAAAGATCATTATTCTTTCTGGTCAAGTATATTGACATATATTCCCTCTATTCCTAAATATAAAAAGTTTTGGTAGTTTAAATCAAACTACCAAAATGTCTTATATTTACGAATGGAGGCAGTATTGTGCAATATTATTTTGTATCAAAACTTTGTTGTGTACTAAGAAAATTTTTGTCCTGTTAGTTTTGTACAAGATTTGAATCACTCATTGCCACATTAAAATGTTTCTAAACTCATAGTTAATTTCCCGTGCATTGAAATGGGGGCACAAATATTGTGTACATAATGATTTGATTTACCTATTATTTTATTGTCGATGCTTATTGACTTACCAAAGAAAACATGATTTTGTTTGATTAGCCAATAGAGCAATATGCTTATATGTATGAATGATACCTTTTAATATTTGTTACCCATCATACTACTAATCTTGGTATAGACAACCATTTGATAATACGTTACCATACTTAATCTACGCCCTTGGGTGAAAATGGACAGCAGGTGCAAACAACTTGGTGCATCTTGAAATCACTCTTTTGGGCATTATACCCCGAAGCAACTTCTTTCCTCGAACATTTTGCTGAAACACTTGAGTGTAGACCATCCTAAAGAGTTCCACTAAGAGTTTCTTGGGGAAAATCCAGTTCCACTAAGACAACCATCTTTTACGTGTTAACAGAAATTTTTAGCCATCTGGGATGATGGCACATCCAGGTTCATGTTTTTCGAAAATGAGAGGATCATGCATTTGTGAAATATCCTTGCAAAGAACACATATTTGATATGTGTGTAATAAATTTTTTGTCGTTGACATTATCTCGATGTATCATGTGTTCTTGATTTGACACGATCTTGATGTATCATGAGCTTTATCAATATAATTGGATCACAAGATATTCACCTCCCTCTCTTATTTTCGTGGTGAATTGAGTCTTGCTTTTTGAGTTCCTTTATGTTGTATTGGATATTTTGGATTTGAGATCACTTGATACATGTCCCATTCATGGATACTCGTTGTGACATTGAGGTCTCTAGGTGACATTAGAGTTGGTTGATGCGTATCATATGGTGATGTCATAGTACGATATCTAGAACTATTCGTGACACTTTGGGGTTGTTCATAAGATTGATTGGAAACACAACTTTGAGGTGGTTTACTACCTACACGATTTCATCCTGCTTTTTGCAATAGGAATATAAACTTTGGAGTGATTCTTTGTCGTACTCTGAGAGATTGTTATGTGATTCAACTATGTTGATGTTGAGAGATTGCACTAGCGAAAGTATGAACCATAGGTCTTAACATTTTGCTTGCTTCCTCCTACTTGCTACCTTGCTGTTTTTAATGGTTTAGATTATAAAAAAAAAATTTCTATTATCCATATTACACATCTATCATCACTTCTTCGCCGAACTAGTGCACCTATACATCTGACAATTTTATTGGGTGTGTTGTGGACACGAGAGACTACCTGTATTTGAGAGAGAACTGTTTGACAGAGAACCATCTTCATCCTACACCACCCACAGATTGAAAAGGCTTAGGTCATCCACTTGAGGGAAATTTGCTGCTATCCTACAAAACTCTGCGCTTGAAGGCCCAAGGGAGTCTACAAGAATAAATTTGCATTGTAGACATCAAGCTATTTCTGGCGCCATTGCCGAGGAAGTGAGTGCTTGAAGGTATCTTCATTAGATCTTGCAATTGAATATTTTAGTTTCTTGTTTTTCACTTGTTTGATTTATAAAAATAATATTACAAAAAAATGTAAGTGAATTTGCATCAAATCCTTTATCTCTATGAAGTCTTTCTTGAAAATATGCATTCCCATAATCCATATGAAGTGTTAAAAGAAGAATTTTACACAATGTCTGGTGTGAGTTGCTTTGTGTGTCTGCTTTTCTAGTCTGGGTTGGGCTTGTATTTCGGGCTATAGCTCCTCTCTTGTAGGGCTCTTTTCCAAGTAGTTCTAATGTAATATCCTAATTTCTTTTCGTGTGTTTTATTTTTCTTCATTTCTTTTCTATCAACAAGACAGGAGATGAACGGCCATGTTTGCCTAAAGTGATAGTGGTTAGGAGGTCCTATTTAAGTAGTTTTTTATTCTGATATTGGATGTGTTTACCTGCGTCTGTGGTCTATAGTACTCATTCTTGGTTTATGCATACGGGCACAATACATTTTTCATTCTTCACAATATTCTTAATCAGCGTTACTGGATCCATCATAAACCAAGTTTTCATAGTGTATTTATTCAATATGACAATGCTGATTATACCCTCCAAACTTGGCCAAACTTAGAAAACTTGGACTTACGATAAAATTTATGGGAATGGAAGGAGTAGTATATGCTTATTGATTTGTTGGATTTTTACATTTATTTCCCAGTGGTCATTCATATGTTTTGTATCCACACAGTTTGGTGTTCTTGAAAAGGAATAGTAATTGGGGCTTTCAAGCCCTGCATTTTTATTGTACATAGTATTGATTGGTTATCAAATGTTTCATTGGCGTACGGCATATTTCTCTGTTGACATATAGAAGTGTCGATTCCATGCTGAGATTCATGCAAGTTTTTTCTTTCACTTAAAGGGGCTTGTAGGCCAGGTCACAACAGTTCGCTAAAACTTTTTGTGGTATTTTTCTAGCTATTCATTTATTTTAACTTTTTTTAAGTTTAAAAAATATGTTTTTTCTATGCAACACGTTTCATCTTTCTTCCTTAGTGTAGGAATTTTGAAACAAAATTTCCGAAAGTTAAATTATGCACTCCGAAGTAATTGTTAGTTTAGATTTTCAGGGCCACATATTTATAGAGGAGTTGCTCATTTTGAAGACAACAGTTGCACAAAATATTGTTCGTGCAACTGGATAAAATAGTTTTTGTTGTCTTCATTTCTATTTATGTTTATTACCGTTTTTGTGATGTGTTGCTCATGACAGTAACTGCATTTTGTTATGTTTTTCAGACATATCAACCCCATTTGGACACTCCTCGGCCATGAACAATCGGGCGCGCGGGGCGGGGGGGGGGGGGGGGGGGGGGGAGGGGGGGGGTGGGGGGGGGGTGATGGTCTTTTTTGTTTTCACTTAAATATACATCCCTAGTTGCACATTCGCCAGCCGCGTGCAACTAATGGGTGTGCTGACAGTTGCATTCTATTCTTTGAAAAACATCACCCCTAGTTAAACATCCGCGACTGTGTGCAAATAAGAGTGGCGTAATAGTTGATTTTTTTTATATAAAACCCACAGTTCCAAACCCCCTTATTGTGTGGCGCAAAGGTTGGCGATAGTTGCATTTTGTTTTTTCCATACAAAATGCCATGCCGGTGCAAGTCCGTGGTAGGCTCCATTCCAAAATATATAGTGTATTAGTTTTTTTCAAAAGTAAAACATGTGCATGTTTGACCAAGTTTTTAGAAAAAATATAAATATCTATAATACCAAATTTTGTATCATTAGATCCATCATGAAAAGTATTTTTATATTTTGTTTATTTTGTATTGTAGATGTTGATATTTTATTCTTTAATTGGTCAAACGTACATGAGTTTGACTTGCATGAAAATCAATACACTTTATATTCTGAAACAGAGAGAGTAGTACACATGTTGAGGACTAGTGTACAAAATTTGTACAAACTCGATGTATGACAATACACTGATAGTACGCTATTAATCATACATCGATCTTACATACATAGTTTATAAGAAAGGAGAACATACACCGAGGCGCGAAAAAACAAACACAAGATACATTTCTTTGACCCAAAGCAGCTAGTGTGGTGATTATATATGGGTCTTGGTATATAACCTTTTACGTACCTTCCCTGTAATATTCTTACTTGCACTTACGCTGGAGCATGAAAAACCGTTATCCCCGACCTTCTGACACCTGGAAACCTGCAGGATGCACGTAGTGTTGCAGACCATCTTCATCCACTAGATGATGTTGTGAAAAACACATGTCCCCGGAGCTGTTGCTGCTGATAACGAGAACCTCATGTTGCTCTTGTCATGCCTGGCAACATGGCTCAGTGATAGCCCATATGTAGTCTTGGATTCTCTTCTCCCCTGCCCAACATGTAAGCAACTTGTACTTGTCATACCTTTTGAGACACTCGAAGCTTTCATGGCCATGCCATAACCAAATACGTCCATAAACGGCCTAGTGGGCACGCCTAGAATAGGCAAGCATGAGCCCATCTCACCAGCAGATGGCTTCTTCTTACTACCGCATGCATGCAGCTCGTGCAACTCCGGCAGCAAAGCAGCCGGCAATGGCAAGGCCGTGCGCTGGTTGATGAACTGCACTATAGTCTCCATCCCCTCCCCCCCCCCCCCCCCCCCCCTCATAGCATATGCGATACAAAATAGTTAAGTTTCACCCGAAGCTAAGATAGGAGGAGTGGGAGCACCACGTCGGAGCTACTACAAGGAAGAACACGACGTCCGCGGATGCCATCACACCGTCGGCCAGTGCACGAACTGGGCAAGTAATGTACCCCCGTGATTCCCCCCCTCTGTCACAACCCCGCTTCCGCAAACGACCAGCAAGCCCATCGCGCCCGAGCTGCCATGGTTGCTTGGCCACATCCGAGGCGTAGTCCACCTACGACCAACGCGCCTCCACCGCCGACACTGCCACTAGTCCACCCAGAAAACCACCAAGGACATGGCTTTGACCAGATCCACGCCCCAACCACCTTCGGAACCGCCGGCGGTCACCCAGCCTCGATAAGACAAAGTGGAAGCACGGCAACCCCTCGAAACACGCCGGATAGACGACTATTAAAACTCAACTGCAAACCAACTCCGCCCGAAGCCGCCTCGTTGCATGAGTGGAATCTTTGCATCTGTGTCAGGAAGTGGAATATGAGGGCTTGTATCTGCAAGAAGTTTATAGTTGTGGTGATGTACTACAATTCTAGTGTGAATAAATTGATAACAACACTATTTACCATATGTTTACTAACTAGGTAACTGTGGTCTTACCAGCGCTAGAAAGTTATAGTTGTGGTGTTGCATGTACTGGGTGAATAAATTGAATCACAACACAGTCGCCAATGTGACTGACTGGCTAAGTCGTCGTCATACTACAGTGAGTAGGTGTACCTCACCTTGTGAACACTTCTAACTTCTGACTTATGTATCTAATTTTGTCTCTACATGAATACCAACAGACTTTGTCAGTCAATGAATCAATAGTGCTCCCAAATCAGACTAGTGACTTCTAATATTTCTTTCTAGTATCAACCAAGAAATTGGAAACAGCCAAGTGGATGTGTTATGGATGTATGGTTCGGTTGGGACTGTCAACTTGTTCAATTGCCTTCTTATGGTGCCAATTGTTTAATAAAAGTATACTGCCTCTTTCATGGAAGGAATAAGTCTTGGTCCAACTCACCACCTAGGAGGTAAGAGCACTGAATAAATCTGGACCATGATTTTAATTATAACAAGTGGGGCCAGGTTATAACATGTTGTAGCTGTTACTTATCTTCGAACAAAATTGCATGTTCTAAAATTATGCCTTAGATCTTCAGTTGCTGGTCGCTCGTGGTGGCGATTGGATAGCTGAACATGGGCTAAATACGGTCTCCTACACAAACAAGATGTCTGCTTTTTTGGAATGTGGTTGGGAGCATGTTCATCACTTGACGCATTATCTGTTGTTTGACTTTTCAATGGGCAATTTACAGGAGCTTGGCTCTATGGTGGCAAGAGAAAAACCCTGAATTTGTTAGAAAGTTGATCACCTGGAGATTTTTAGGGAAAGGAAACAGTAGGGTTTTTGATAACAAAGTGAATCCAGTCCTGCAAATCTGGATCAAATGAAGACCGATACAAATCTTGGGCTGTTAGCTAGTTCTGTAGTTTTCTTTGTGTATGGTGTTGTTACTTCTCGTGACTTCCTCAGATCATGTTTGTTTGCATTTAGTGCGCCTAATATATCACGAAATGTGGAGCATTTGTTTGGATACATAATTTTCCAAAAAATTTAATCTCTAAAATTACCTGATGAGAGGGGAAAATTCACTTGAATGTGTCGGGAGTTGGTACAATATGCAACTAGTTTCCAGATTGCGCCTATTCTGGTGCTGGCTCGCGGGACATCTGCTACGCATGCTGAGGAATCCAGGACCAAGGTGTTGCATTAACGCGGCCAATACTGCCTGCTGAAAAACAGACGCGGCGTTCTTATACATTGCTCCATAAATGCTCGATGACGATCCAAATGCAAGCGAGGGTGAGGATAAGAGTACCACTGGACGCCGTGCCACAAAGCACCTTTTCGGCCCTTAGCCTGCCTTTCATTAGGTTTGCGTTTTTCTTCCTTGGTTTTGTGAGACATTTGTAAGGCAATGTATCAGTCATCTGTTATATCTAATGCAAAAATATACAGCTATCATGCATGGTTAGAAAAAGAAAAAGTACGCATGTAGGCAGTGTCGGACATATCCATTATGGATACTAATGACATAACGTTTGCATTGCTTCCACATGGAAAACTAGTTTTTTTTCCTTTTTTGAGAAAGAAAATAACCCGGCCTCTGCATCGAGCGATGTATACACACCATCTTTATTGCATTATACAATAAAGGTCTTACAAATAGAACCATAGATCAACCCAAAACCACGTCCCAGACAAAAATTGTCGCCCGTAGCTACAAGATTGATGATGTGGCCTCACCAAGCCACCGCCGGCGTGCCGGGAGCACTAAACGGTCTAGCAAATCCTCAGCCTGCACCGCATGCGCAAGTTGTAGAATTCGTTGCCGCCTTCTTTCACAGTCTATCTTCAGGAGCATCAATGCACTGATCATGCCAAACCCTTCTGTTGTTAACGCCACCACGAAGAAATAGCGACTCCCTCCTGTGCAAGTCCTTCAAATGGTATCCACCGCCGAGACCCCGCGCACCTTGCGCCAAGATTCGTTGTTCGTCAATAATATAGATGGCATGCTGCCCACCTTGATCACCGCACGAGAAATATAAGGAGACCCCCACCCAGCCACCAAGCCAAACACTATCCCCCAGCCGGTTACAACCCCAAAGATGATTCCCCATGAGGGTGACGACGCAGAAACCTCGCATCATATGATACGGAAACTGAATTGGGTTTCCCCTGGGGCAACCGGAACACGAATTGTCCCACAACGCCTCCACAAGGTAACGACGTCTGCAACGCCACCGTTGATGGTTCTGGCCAGGCCGAACCAAGCTTCCGCTGGCAAATTCACACCCATCCCCGATTTTCTGGAGACCGCACACGTTCTGTGAGTCAATATAGAGTACTCCACAAACTAAGAAAATTGAACGTTTTAAACATTGAAGGGGCTACATAGTAATATGTGTTCGTAGTTATAAGTGCATGTGTTATTGGATTATAATTTCTGGGGATTGTAGCAAAGAAGTGACCGAAACAATCCTACTTCCCAAGTGGTTTGCAAAAATAGGTCACATTAAGCAGTTTCACTAAGGAAACACAGTACGATGGAACATGCCATGTACTAACGGCACATCTTCGGGAGACCGGACGTACCAGTGAATAAGTCCATCCATCTTGGTCGGGGTGGCAGAAAAACTGCTAGGAACGAGTCTCGGTGATAATTAATTGGCGTAAATTGATATGATCTTTGGAGTTCTTTTAAATTGTCCATCAGACGGCAGTATATTCCGAGGCACATGATTAATACACCTTAATGGGCCTCCATCCCTTAGGGTGTGTTTTCTGACCACCTGAGTGCAACGTCGGTATTATCAGACAATCCTTGTCTGCTGCGCTAGAAATATACTTCCACATCTCAAACGCTTTTCATGTTGAACTACAAGTATTTTAATCGCGTCAACAGTACCAGTTTATGCCACAAACCGTGGGAGATGACATTTCAATCCATTATTTCTCCACCAACTTGATTGGTGAGAGCCCGGTAATTACCTCCCCTACGCTCTCTCTCTCCCCCCTCCCTCTACTATATCTAGCTAGCTATCTCTCTCTCTCATCAATCTATCATCTAGTCTATTATCTATCTCTATCACACATCTACGCGTCTCCGATCTCGACTCACCTCTCTATTCTACTCTCCTATCTCTTCTATATCGGCTCTCTCTCTCTCGCCTCTCTTCTCTCTACCTCGTTCTCGTCTCATTCCTTCCTCTCCTCCTCTTCTCTCTCTCTCTCTCGGGCACATCACAAGAACCTTAACTTCTGGGGACAGCACAAGAAGTTGGATGGTGTTGCTGGGTCAAAGGACGATACCGAAGGCGATGCTAAGGATGGGAGATGGCACAAGGGACAAGGCAGCTCGGTACCACGGTCTACCTCCATGTGACAAGCACCCGTCATTAGATTTATGTAGTGTTGATCCAGGCACCTAGCCCTCACCATGCTCGATGCGTCCACAACAAGCATCAAACACCATTTCACCATGACATGTGAGAAGGAGGAGGTTCTGAATTCCAGAGACGTGGCCGACCCACCGGACCCCAACCTCACCGCCGGTGTGCGCCCAATGGTGAAGGTAATTTCACGGTGCCCGCTTTTATGCCATTTTATGTGATGTGATAAGATTGTATTTGGCCGAGACTATCAGGGGCTTGTCTACAAGGCCACCTTCCCTCTCCTATGGTCGGTCCTATGTATTTATGCCCTAGCGTATCTATACATGTAATTGTCGTGTGGCCCATTTTGTTCATGCATTCAATTGTCCTAGCTAATCTGTGCATGTCCTCTTCATTTGGTTATAATATGCCTTGTTTTGTATCGCTTTTAGTGGCTACATTGTTGGTGTTAGTTGCGACATGTGCCATCGTTAAATTATGTTTTGTGTTCATTTTTTTATTTTGTAAATTCTATTTTTGTAAATACAATTTATTTGCTTACATTTAAAATATCCGATGCGTTATGGTTATTATGGTACTAAACTGTTTAACATTATGCTTCATATAATCTTAATTGCATTTCTTATGGTAAATATTAAGAAGTAATTTTGAGCAAGGCATAGAACCAGGTACTTTGAGGTGTTGGATTTTCTGGTACGTCTCCATTTCCTAGAACAAACTACTCTCTTATATTTTCTTTACGGAAGGAGTAACAATGATATCCTCAAAGACTTCGCGAAGCGATGAATGTGATTATATGTACATCGATGAGCATTTGATGTGTAATTTATACTGGGGAGATGGCATCCTTGTAGGTTTGAGAAAACCTACGGGTAAAAAACTCCATGCGGCGGTTTTGAGAAATGAACTGATTCAAATGAACTAAGCCAGCTTGGAAACATGAACTTGAGTATGTTTTATTTACAGATGACTTCCGTACTATCTCCAGTCTGTGTTCATCCATGCTCCACGCTCTGGTCCTTATAAATAAGACACCTCTCTTATTAATCTTTCCCATCTCATTTTTTTTTCGGAAAGGAAGATTATCGCCAGCCTCTGCAACAAAATGATGCATATGCACACCATCCTTTATTAATTATTTAACAAGCCTGACAAAAATGAATATAAAATCAACCAAAGCCACCTTCTACGCGAACAAAGTCGCTACACCTACAAGTATAAAGAGGTGAGTCACCACGAGAGAGAGAAAATAGTGGAGATAGGAAGAGAAAGGAACAGAATGAAGTCGAAAAGAGCCCATTGAAAAGAGCAAAACGAGCAAAAGAGGAGACGGAAAAGTCAATACACAAAAAAAAAACGATAAAGAAGGAAGGAGCGAAAAGAAGCACGAGTACAGGGCAACATGAGCAAAAGTCGAGGAAGGAGCAATGCGAGAAGAAAAAAGACCAGCAAAACGATTTTAGGGACGAGGTTCGACGAAACACAGGGAAAAGCAAAAAAGAGAAAAGGAAAAAAAAGAGCGGCTAAATGAGGAAAAGAAAGGAGAAGAAACTCGAGAAAACCTTAGAATCAAAGTCAAGCCAAGAAGATAGGACGAAACAAATTGCCACGAAAAAAGAAAAGCAAACCATAGGAAAAAGTATACGATAAGAAAGAGCAAGTAAGGAAGAGAAGCGGAAATGTAACCTCGGGAGGACACGTGGATGGGAGAAAGGACGATATAGGGGGGAAGTCCAAAAAATGAGACCGAAAATATGGATACACGCGGGCGGGGGACATGGAACAAACAGAGAGTAAACAAGAAACAGGAACGAGACCCCAAGTCTGCACAGGATTCACCTGGGGGGAAAAGAACCGCACAGAAGGACAACACTCTCCTAGATGCATACTGTCAACGGCAAAATCGGTAAATCCAAGTGGACTCAAGCAAGACCGCCACCCACCCAGCCATAGGGCAAAGGCTAAGGAGGGAACGTCACCTATCCGGTTAGGGCGTCACATGAACGGCGCAACCGCATATATCGCGCACGCTCTAGGACACCGCCATCATTCTTCCGTCTCCCGTCTTCCAGGAGGGAAACTGAGATCAAAACTTATACACAGTCTCACATCATCAAGTCACGATCAGGAAGACCACCAGAATCGTAAGGGGTCTAGCACGGAACATATCTGAGGACCACCTGGAGGAAGAGGGGAGAATCACTAGATTACTGCGAAACGAGCCACACAAACAGAAACCCAAGCCGTTGCACCAGACCGCTTCACAATCAGCGTCATGATAAAAGAGGGCTTGACACATTCCAACGGAAGGAACTCACGAAGTCCGCAAGGAGAAACGTGAAGCGACTGCGGTCGCCGGAGCCAAGGGCTTCACAGGAAGAGCGACCGTAGGTGGGAAAAGGTAGGGCGAACCCAAATGACGTCTCAAAGGAGGAAAGAAATAAGAACCCTTGGGCTGAGGCGGGAGAAGATGGTCGCGAAGGTGAGAACCAAAAGCAAGGAGAGGCAGGAGAGACGAGCGATGGCGAAGGGGCGTCCACTGGGGTGGTCAGTGGAGTAGGGGAGAGAATTAAGGAAGAGGGAGGGAAACGCGGACAGGGGAAGGAATGGAATACATGGGCCGAACCAGATGGGTAACGGAACGCACGAGCAGGAGGCCCCCGACGCCTGACCAATGAATTATCCCAATCGGATTCACCAAGGCCTCACGCTCCGCCCCATCGTAGCCCGGTGACTGGCTAGAAGCGCGGCCACTGATTACCGGTAAGACGGCGTGCCATGTAGCGGGGAGGCGGGAGAAGAAGGTCAGTAGATCGGCGTCGTTGATGCCGGGGCGCGGCGGAGCTTGTGGCAGCAAGCCGCGGCACAGCTGCAAAACCGGTAAGACCAGAAGGAGCAAATAGGCACGGCGAACAGTGGTAAGAGATAGCCACAAGCCACCCGATTATTGTTATATCGGCCGCAACACGAAAACCACCACTCCGCTACACCTACAACATCACGACCACGGCACCAGGATATGCAGGGAGGGAGCTAATTCCAGGTCCACCGGCGAACCAGCGACGGATGACGGCCAGAGGGCCACCCTACCCACCAAGTACAGACGTGGACGGGAGAAGGAGAGGCGGTAAGCAGCACTAAACACTGCCGGTGCTGGGACGCCGTCCGGGCCGCCCGCTGCTGGGACTAGATCGGCGATCGAGGCGTGGTAGACGATGATCCAGAGCAAGCGTGTGAAGCATAACGGGGACGGTCCAAGTGGGGGTACACGGACAGACGGTTGGGAATAGGATACACGGTGGGAGAGCGACAGGGGAAGCCCCAGGCACGCAAGAAGGAGAAATAGCACCACGACACCCTAGGGTGCGACCCGCGAGGAAGGAACAATTACCTCCGCCGCCGCTTATAGCCACGAATGGGCTTTGCCCGACATCGACCACAACGCAGTCACGGTGGAGCAGGCGGTAGAGAGAGTGAGGGAGGGGAGGGTAGGGAAAGGGAGGGACCACGGGCGGCGATAAGGCCAGGTTGGGGACCTCTCGGTCGCCGCAGCTGGAAAGCAGGGCGGGGGAGGGAACGGGGAAGGGGAGGGATTGACACGTATGAGGAGTGATGGAGAGCAAGAAGCAGACTGGCGCCCTAAGGAACTTTGCTTGAGCGTAGAGGGCTCGGCCAATCTTCGATCTGGGGTGGGGTCCCCGTTAAGGTCGGTTCTTCTAGAGCAAAACAATTGAAGCAGTGTTTCTTACTCTCCTCCATATCTTGGACGAAAAATCGGTTATTCCACCAGTTATAATAAAGAAACCTCACTACATCCAAGCAAACCGATGACAATGCTGCACAAACACACCCAAGGCGAGGATACCAAGGATGCGCGAGCACCCACACACCACCAAACGATTACTAAGCACTGCATCATGATGGGAGCAGGAAATGGAAACCTCTTAGAGAGCGCGACATCGAGAGACGGCAACCCCCCTCGGAACACCGCGGATGAGGGACCGGACTATTAAAAACTTCAACTTACAAAACCAACTCCGCCCGAAGCCGCCCATCGTTGCTGAGGTGACTATCGGTGATGGACTTTGCATGTGGGAAAGATGGACATATGTAACTGAGGGCTAGTATTCTGACAAGAAGTTTATAGTTGTCGGTGGTGATGTACTACAAACTAGTGTGAAATAAATTGAATAACACACGATCACCATTGTTACTAAACTAGTTAAGCTGGGTCTTACTGGTAGTTCACCCTAGGAAAGTTATAAGTTGTGGGTGGTGTACTATAGTACTAGTGTGAATAAAACTGAATAACAACACAGTCGCCATATGGGACTGACTGGCTAAGTCGTCGTCCTACTAAAGTGAGTAGGTGTGACTCATCTTGTGAACATTCTAACTTCTGACTTGTGTACTTAATTTTGTCTCTACATGATTACCAAACAGACATTGTCAGTCAATGAATCAAATAGTGCTTCCCAAATCAGACTAGTGATCTTAATGCAATTCTTCTAGTATCAACAAAGAAATTGGAAATGCCAAGCTACGAATGTGTGTGTGGACGTATGGTTCGGTTGGGACTGTCAACTTGTCAATTGCCTTCTTATGGTGCCAATGTTTTATTAAAAAGTTAACTACCTCTTTCATTGGAAGCAATAAGCTTGGTCCAACTCACACCTAGGAGGTAAGTGAGGAGAGAAAATTCATAAATCGGACCATTGATTAATATAACAAGTGGGGCCAGGTTGTATAACATGTTGTAGCTGTTGACTTATCTTCGAACCAAAATTGCATGTTCTAAAATTATGCCTTAGATTTCAGTTTGCTGGTCGCTCGTTGGTTGGCGATTGGAAGCTGACACATGGGCTAAATACGGTCTCCTACATAACGAGATGTCTGCTTTTTTGGAAATGTGGTGTTGGGAGCATGTTCATCACTTGATGCATTATCTGTTGTTTGACTTTTCAATGGGCCAATTTACAGGAGCTTGGCTCTATGGTGGCAGGAAGAAAACCTGAATGTTAGTTAGACAAGTTGATCACCATGGAGATTCGTAGGGAAGAGGGGGGAAATCAGTAGGGGTTTTGATAACAAAGTGAAATCCAGTCCTGGCAAATCTGGATTCAAATGGAAGACCGATACAAAATCTTGGGCTTTAGCTAGTTCTGTAGTTCTCTTTGGTAATGTGTTGTTTACTTCTGGATGCTCCATCAGGTCATGTTGTTTGCATTTAGTGCGTCTTCAATATAACAACGAAATGTGGAGCACATTTGTTGGATACATAATTTTTCCAAAAAATTTAATCTCCTACAAATACCTGATAAAGAGGGGAAAAATTCACTTGGAATGTGTCGGGGACGAGTTGGTTACAATACAATATGCCTAGTTCCCAGATTGCGGCCTATCTTGGTGCGGCTCGCTGGACATCTGACACGCATGAGGGAGGAATCCAGGACCAAGCTTGTTGCATTACGCCGGCCAATACTACCTGGTGAAAAACAGGACGCAGCGTTCTTATACATTGCTCCATAAATGCTCGATGAAGATGACGTCCAAATGCAAAGCGAGTGGTGAGAATAAGCGAACCACTGGACGCCGTTGCCCAAAAGGAGCTTTCGCCTTAGCCTGCCTTTCATTAGTGTTTGCGTTTCTCTTCCTTGTGGGGTGGAGACATTGTACGCAAAAGTGACAGTCATCTGTAATATCCATAAGTCGAGAACACATATACAGCATAACTGCCAAGCATGCTGTATTAGAAAAAGAAAAATAGACGCATGTAGGGCAGTGGCGGACATATCCATATAGGATAACTTATATGGACATAAACGTTTGCATTGGCTTCCACATGGAAAAAACTAGTTTTTTTTTCCTATTTTTGAGGAAAAAGAAAGATTACACCCGGCCTCTGCCTAGCGATGTATACAACATTCTTTATTGCATGTATTCAAACAAGTCTTACAAAATAGAACCATAGATCAAACCCCCAAGCCACGTCCCAGGCAAAAATTGTCGCCCTAGCTACAAGATTGATGATGTGGCCTCACCAAGCCGCTCGCCGGCATGCCGGGAGCACTAACCGATCTAGCAAATCCTTAGCCTGCACCGCATGCGCACGTGGAGAATTCGTTGCCGCCTTTTTCACAGTCTCATCTTCAGGAGCAATCAATGCACTGGATCATGCCAAACCCTTCTGTTGTTAACGCCACCACGACGGCAAATAGCGACTCCCTCCTTTGCAGGTCCTTCAAATGGTATCCACCGCCGAGACCCGCTGCTCGCACCTTGCGCCAAGATTTCGTGTCGTCAATACTATAGATGGCATGCGCCACCTGATCACCGCACGAGAAAATATATGGAGACCCCCACCCAGCCACCAGCCAAACACTATCCCTCCAGCCGGTGTACAACCCCAAAGATGATCCTCCACGATGGGCGACGACGCAGGAAACTGTCCATCATATGATACGGAAAAACCTGAATTGGGGTGTTCCCCTGGGGCACACAGGGAACACGAATTGTCCCAAAACGCCTCCAACACATATGGTAAAACGTCTGCACACGCCACCGTTGATGGGTTTGGCCAAGGCCGAACCAAGCTTCCGCTCGCAAATTCACACCCCATCCCCGACTGGACCACCAGGTCAACTCCTGCATCATCCTGCACACCAAGGGTGAATTTTTCCGCCAGGAAACGCAACGCCAGACCGGAGCCGCAAACCACACACGAAGAATAGTCGCCACGCCTGGGTGAGCCATCGACGGCGGAGGGGTCCTTACCGCTGCGCCGCCGATGCGGACGACGCACACGTCTAGGATATCCACGCGGATCTCGACCACAACCGCATCGGGAGCCACGGCGGAGGAAGGCCCCACCACAGCCATCATCGCCCACCGGGCTTTGCCCTGCGGAGCTCCGGCACGGCGGCGAGGAGAGGGGCGGACGCGGCTTGAAGCCCTAGATCTAATCAGAAGGGAGGGGAGCGGAAGGGAAGGGAGATCGGGAGGGAGTGTGGCGGGGGCTCGAGGAGGGAGGAGATCGGGAGCCCAGGTTGATCTCTCCCCAAATCGAGAGAGTTCGAAACGTAGTTTGCACCTATAAGCCGGTGTTTTCAGGTTGGACATAAATGGGACAACTGTTATCCTAATTATTATAAATCAAAAAAGGGCATTAGTCTGCATGCATTCTCCTCCCGCATTAACATGTGTCTTTTTTTCATTTATCTTGTTCCGATCAAAAACATATATGTTTGCACTTTACTGGTCGCAAAGATCATTATTCTTCTGGTCAAGTATATTGACATATATTCCTCTATTCCTACAATAAAAAGTTTTGGTTGTTAAAGTAATAATCAACATACCAAAAGTCTAATATTACGAATGGAGGCAGAGTATTGTGCAATATTATTTTGTAATCAAAACTTTGTTGTGTACTAAGAAAATTTTGTCTGTTAGTTTTGTACAAGATTTGAATCACTCATGCCACATTAAAATGTTTCTAAAACTCATAGTAATTTCCCGTGCATTGAAATGGGGGCACACAAGATGATTGTGTACATAATGATTTGATTTACCTATTATTGTTATTGTCGATTGCTTATTGACTTACCAAAGAAAACATGATTTTGTTTGATTAGCCAATAGAGCAAATATCTATAGATGTATGAATGATACCTTTTATATTTTTACCCATCATACTACTAATCTTGGTATAGACAACCATTTGATAATACGTTACCATACTTACATCTACGCCCTTGGGTGAAAAGTGACAGCAGGTGCAAAACAATTGGTGCATCTTGAAATTCACCTCTTTTGGGCATTATACCCCGAAAGCCAACTTCTTTCCTCGAACATTTGCTGTGAAACACTTGAGTGTAGACCATCCTAAACGAGTTCCCCATAAGAGTTTCTTGGGGAAAATCCAGTTCCACTAAGAACAACCACTTTTACGTGTTAACAGAAATTTTTAGCCATCTGGGATGATGCACTCCAGGTTCATGTTTCGAAAATGAGAGGATCAGCATTTGTGGAAATATCCTTGCAAAGAACACATATTTGAGAGTGTGTAATAAATTTTTGTCGTTGGACATTGATCTCGATGTATCATGTGTTCTTGATTTGACACGATCTGAGTATCATGAGCTTTATCAATATAATTGGATCACAAGATATTCACCTCCCTCTCTTATTTTCGTGGTTGAATTGATGTCTTGCTTTTTGAGTTCTTATGTTGTATTGGATATTTTGGATTTGAACGATCACTGATACATGTCCCATTCATGGATACTCGTTGTGACATTGAGGTCTCTAGTGACTTTGACATGTTAGAGTTGGTTGATGCGATATGGTGATGTCATAGTACGAATATCTAGAACTATTACGTGACACTTTGGGGTTGTTCATAAGATTGATATGAGAACACAACTTTGGAGGTGGTTTACTACCTACACGGCTTTCATCCTGCTTTTTGCAATAGGAATATAAACTTTGGACGTGATTCTTTGTCGTACTCTGAGAGATTGTTATGTGATTTCAACTATTGATGTTGAGAGATTGCACTAGCGAAAGTATGAACCATAGGTCTTAACATTTGCTGCTTCCTCCTACTTGCTACCTTGCTGGTTTTGAATGGTTTGATTATAAAAAAAAAATTTCTATTATCCGATATTACACATCCTATCATCACTTCTTGCGCCGAATAGTGCACCTATTAAAGAATGACAATTTTATGGGTGTGTTGTGGGGACACGAGAGACTTATGTATTTGAGAGAGAACTGTTTTTGACAGAGAACCATCTTCATCCTACACCACCCACAGATTGAAAAAGGATTAGGTCCATCCACTTGAGGGAAATTTGCTGCTATCCTACAAAAACTCTGCGTGGAAGCGGCACCAGAGGGAGTCTACAAGAATAAATTGCATTGTAGACATCAAGACTATTTCTGGCGCCATTGCCGAGGAAGTGAGTGCTTGAAGGTCATTCATTAGATCTTGCAATTGAATATTTTAGTTCTTGTGTTTTCACTTGTTTGATTTATAAAAATAATATTACAAAAAAATGTAAGTGAATTTGCCATCAATCCTTTATCTCTATGAAAGTCTTTCTTGAAAATATGCATTCCCATAAATCCATATGAAGTGTTTAAAAGAAGAAATTTTACACAACTGTTCTGGGTGAGTTGCTTTGTGTGTGACGCTTTCTAGTCGGGTTGGGCTGTATTTGCGGCATATAGCCCGCTTTTCTTGTAGGGCTTTTCCAAGTAGTTCTAATGTAATATCCTAATCTTTCTTTTGTTGTTTTTTTCTCATTCTTTGTCTATCAACAAGAGACAGGAGATGATAAACGGCCATGTTTGCCTTAAAGTGATAGTGGTTAGGAGGTCCATATTTAAGTAGTTTTTTTATTCTGATATGGATAGTGTTTACTGCGTCTGTGTGGTCTATAGTACTCATTCTTGGGTTATGCATACGGGCACAATACATTTTTCATTCTTCACATATTCTAATCAGGTTACTGGATCCATCATAAACCAAGTTTTCATAGTGTATTTATTCAATAGACAATGCTGATTATACCCTCCAAACTTGGCCAAACTTAGAAAACTTGGACTTACGATAAAATTTAGGGAATGGAAGGGAGTAGTATATGCTTATTGAATTGTTGGATTTTTACATTTATTTCCCAGTGGTCATTCATATGTTTGTATCCACACAGTTGGTGTTCTTGAAAAGGAATAGTAATTGGGCTTTCAAGCCCTGCATTTTATTGTACATAGTATTGATTGGTTATCAAATGTTTCATTGGCGTGACGGCATATTCTGTGTGACATATAGAAGTGTCGATTCCATGCTGAGATTCATGCAAGTTTTTCTTTCACTTAAAGGGGCTGTAGGCCAGGTCACACAGTTCGCTAAAAACTTTTTGTGGTATTTTTCTAGCTATTCATTTATTTTAACTTTTTAAGTTTAAAAAAATATGTTTTTTTCTATGCCAACACGTTTCATTTTTCATTCTAGTGAGGAATTTGGAAAACAAATTTCCGAAAGTTTAATTATGCACTCCGAAGTAATGTTAGGTTAGATTTCAGGGCCACTATTTATAGAGGAGTTGCTCATTTTGAAGACAACAGTTGCACAAAAATATGGTGTTCGTTGCAACTGAGTTAAATAAAATAGTTTTTGTGTTGTCTTCATTTCTATTATGTTATTACCGTTTTGTGGATGTGTTGCTCATGGACGTAATGCATTTTGTTATGTTTTTCAGGACATATCAACCCCATTTGGACACTCCCGGCCATGAACAATAGGCGGAAGCGGCGGGGGGCGGGGGGGGGGGGGCGGTTGGTGGGGGGGGGGGAGGTCGTTTTTGTTTTCCCACTTAAATATACATCCCTAGTTGCACATTCGCCAGCCGCTGTGCAACTAATGGGTGTGCTGACAGTGGCATTCTATTTTGAAAAACATCACCCCTAGTTAAAACATCGCGACTGTGTGCAAATAGAGTGGCGTAATAGTTGATTTTTTTTATATAAACCCACAGTTCCAAACCCCCTTATTGTGGTGGGCGCAAAGGTTGGGCGATAGTTGCATTTTGTTTTTCCACACAAAAATGCCATTGCCGGTGCAAGTCCGTGGTAGGTCCATTCCCAAAATATATAGTGTATTAGTTTTTTTCAAGTAAAACATGTGCATGTTTGACAAGTTTTTAGAAAAAAATATAAAATATCTATAATACCAAATTTTGTATAATTAGGATCCATCATGAAAAGTATTTTTATATTGTTTATTTTGTATTGTAGATGTTGATATTTTATTCTTTAATTGGTCAAACGTACATGAGTTGGACTTGCATGAAATCAATACACTTTATATTATGAAACAGAGAGAGGTAGTAATGTGAGGACTAGTGTACAAAATTGTACAAACTCGATGTATGACATACATGAAGTACGTATGTCAACGATCATGTAGTTTATAGAAAGGAGAAACATACACCGAGGGACTGCGAAAAAACAGAATTCAGACACAGAAAGTATACATTTCTTGACCCAAAAGCAGGTAGTGTGGTGATTATATATGGGTCTTGGTAATAACCTTTTACGTACCTTCCCTGTAATATTCTTACTTGCACTACAGCTGGAGCATGAAAAACCGTTATCCCCGACCTTCTGACACCTGGAAACCGCAGGATGGACGTAGTGTGCAGACCACTCTTCATCCACTAGATGATTGTTGAAAAACAAATGTCCCGGAGTGTGCTGCTGATAACGAGACCTATGTTGTCTTGTCTGCGTGGCAACATGGCTCAGTGATTAGCCCATATGTAGTCTGGATTCTCTTCTCCCCTGCCCAACATGTAAGCAACTTGTACTTGTCATACCTTTGAGACACTCGAAGCTTTCATGGCCATTGCCAAACCAAATACGTCACATAACGGTTCTAGTGGGCACGCCTAGAATAGGCAAGCAGACCCATTCTCACCAGCAGATGGCTTCTTCTTACTACCGCATGCATGCAGCTCGTTGCAAACTCCGGCAGCAAAGCAGCCCGGCCAATGGCAAGGCGCGTGCGATGGTTGATGAACTGCACTTGATAGTCTCTGATAGTAACCTTGCTGGTCGCCACGAGAGTGGGTTGTTACAGGTGGAAGCCATGGTCTTCGCCCTCCGACACTCCACACCAATGTCACCGACGTGCTCATACATAACGCCCACGCGCCGCAGATCACGCTGGGGCGAACGACAAGCCAGCCGCCCGCGGTCACGCAAGGTGTCCTTTTCCGCGGACGGCCGACCAGGAACGCCGGCATGTCAGCCGAGGCTATTTCTCCGTCGATAGGGTTTGACTCCCCGCGATCGTCCTTGCCGAGACGGCCGACCCGTAACGAAGGCCGGACCCGTTGATGAGCTCGGGCGTAAACATGGCGACGCCCGTCCCAGACTAGCTCGGAGCTGGACAGCGCCTCGACGACCCCAGAAGATGGTGCACGATGACAGGATACTCGACGTCGATGTGGTTGCCACGGTGCCCACCACACCGCTGGCGCCCGCACCAGCCGCTGTGAGACAATTGTGCCGCATGCGCTGGTCGCACGGCGAAGGAAGTCAGTGCGCCCCGGACAGGTCGGCGTAGTCGGAGAGCCAGGGGTCAGGAGGGACGGCCACCCACTTGGAGCGCGCCCATCGCATGTCGTAGCGCCAGGGAAGGGATTGCACTCGCGCGCGAGACGGTACTCCAGGAACACGACGAGCGCCCCCGGCCGCGCAGCCAGGGACCTGCGTCAGCGTAGTTGTTGTACCGTGCGTTCCAACGCGCTGTCCCGTGCAGAGGATAACCGCCGTGGACGTACGATGATGCAATGGGGGAGCCTCTCGACGGCGGCCTGCGCGGGACTCGGAGGGATCAGGAGAACGGAACGGCGTCCCTGGACCACGCCGGTGGTTTTGTGGACAACGACCGGCCCTCCGCGCCACGCCACGGTTGCAGCCGCGTTCCTCAGCGACATGCCAGAGAGTGGATTCTCAGCAAGCGCTCACACAGGCCGCACTTGATTTCGCGTATGAACTGGATAACAGGTACGACGTGAATATCTTCTCGGCCGGAATCCATCTTGCTTAGTACAGAAGAAGTTTGTTTGCAGGCAGCCGTGCTGATGGAGGAAGTTACTAGTTAAGTATAGTGTAGTGCTGAATGACTAAGCAAGCTCTATCTTGTGTTTCTAGGCGTTTGTGTGGCTTGGGGACTTCAGCTGCTCGTTTCGTGTTTTATATCTGGAAAATGGACATGTTATGTATGAACAAATAGTCAGAAAGATATATAGTACCACTCGGTTCCATATAATTAGACGTGTGACACAGGGGTCTCGCGATCTGAGCTTTGACACGGATGTTCTCAGTCCAAGTGGCATAATATGCAATAAAAGAAAAAAAGTAGAACAGAAAAGAACAAAAACTTATAGAATCTCAATATTAAGATCTCATGGGAGCTATATCATCAACTGAGAAGTTAATTAATTAACGACCGTCGCGTTTAATATTTAATTTTATCAATACAAAAGTGTACTAAAAGATCATCAATTAATATGGATTTGTGGATTTGTACAAAAGAGCACTCAATTATATGCACTTGGCACGGACTAAATTGAATTCGGTACCATAAGTGTTCGATTCTGCGATGAGGGACGAAACGACATACGTTGAAGAAAAAGGGTTTCACCTTTATACATAAAGGCAAACACACACAGAACAAGCTGGACAAACACCATTACCGCCCACCAATACACAAAACACACACACAAGGCTAGATAACAAGGGACGCTGAAACAAGCACAACCAACCCGAACTAACTCCAACAAACATAGGATGAAATAATAAGCACTACTTGATGTCGTCTGGGCCCCTCACCGTGAAAGAGCACACGCGACGATGAGAGAGAGCCGTCTGAACGAAAATGGGCTCCAAGGCGGTGCACTTCAGGAAGGGCACCTGAACGACAATCGGATCGCCGCCACTTGCCCAATCCAAAGGATTAGGGGTTTCCCTGGAGCACCACACGTTGACAAGTGAGATACCACACACAACACGAATTCGTGACTTACAAGAAGGGGACGAAGCTGGTGCGTGACGGAAGACTGGGTGTGGACGCGACCGTGCCCCCTGACAACGACCAGAGAGGTTTTCAGCTCGGCCAACACTCAACCGTTCACCAAATGGGGTAAGGACAACGCGCCACGCCATGAATTACGACAACAACCCCGGACGATACATGCTGCGAACCACACGCCATGGTAACCGGGAGACAATCGCCTGAACACGCTCAGCGTGCTCCGTCCACGAGTACCTTGGCTACCACCCAGACTAGGCGCCGCCACCCAAAGCATCCGAGCCCAACCCTCGTCCACAGACACACAACCTGTAACGGGACGGGACCTCGAACGCCGTACGGAAAGGGGCAGAAGACCTTCCACCACAAAGCAGGACACCTTGCCAAAGTTTCGGTGGCCGGAAGGCCCTGGTGGCCAGATCTAGGCCAAATGACTCCGGGCAAGCCACACGATGCAGCTCAGATGAATGGAGGGAACCTGCCACGCTCCCTCCAAGTACATGGCCACGCCGGCATTGCCTGGAGCACTAACCGGGGTCTAGCAAATTTCTCAGCCTTGCACGCAGCGCACGTTTGTGAATCAGGTGCCAGAGAGTTGGCAGGATTCACAGTCTGTCATCTTCAGGAGCTAGCACTGACAAATGCACTGATCTGCCCTCACCCTTCTGTTGTTAACGCCACCCCGACGGCAAATAGCGACTGCCCTCCCGGCGGCAGGTCCTTCAAATTGTTCCCCACCGGCGCCGAGACCACCCGCTGCACGGATGACTTGCGACCAGAGTCGTTGCGTCCATACATAGATTGGGGCATGCGCCCACACATCAGCAGAAATAGCCGCACGATCGAAAATATATGGAGACCCCCACCCCCCGCCAAACACTATCCTCCAGCCGGCGTGTCAGCCACCAACCGAACCAGAAAATGATGATCCCCCATGGGGTTACGAGCAGGCAACCTAGCAATCCATCTGAGACCGGAAAACATATGAAATCTGGGTTAACCTAGGCACAACAGGGAACACGAATGTCCCATTACGCCTCCAACAACGGTAAACGAAGTCTGCACGCGCATCTGGGAATGGTTCTGGCACAAGTGCCGAACCAAGCTTACGCTGGCCCAGAGTTCACACCCATCCCCGGACTGAACACCAGGTCAATAACGAGAAATATATGGAGACCCCCACCCAGCACCAGCCAAACACTTATCCCTCCACGCCGGTGTACACACCCCAAAGATGATTCCCCCCATGAGGGCGACGACGCAGGAACCTTGCCATCATATGATACGGAAAACCTAATACTGGGTTTCCCCTGGGGCACACATGGGGGGGAACACATGTCCCCACTCCTCCCAACGCCGTCTGCAACAGAGCTCGCCACCGCCGACCATGAGTTGATGGTTCTGGCCAAGGCCGAACCAAGCTTCCGCTCGCAAATTCACACCCATCCCCGACTGGACCACCAGGTCAACTCCTGCATCATCCTGCACACCCAAGGGTGAATTTTTTCCGCAGGAACACGCCACGACCAGCCGCCCACCACCACACAATCGTCGCCCCTCCTTGTGAGCCATCACGGCTCGGATCCTTAACCTTGCTCTGCCCCGATGCCGGCCGACGCACACTCTAGGATATCCACGCGGATCTCGACCACAACCGCATCCGGGAAGCCACGGGAGGAGGGCCCCACCACAGCCATCATCGCCCCCACCTGGCTTTGCCCTGCGGAGCTCCGCCGCGGGGAGCGGCTGCGCGCTTGAAGCCCTGGATCTAACAGAAGGGAGGGGATCGAAGGAAGAATCGGGAGGGAGTGTGGCGGGGGCTCGAGGGGAGGAGATCGGGAGCCCAGGTTTGTCTCCTCCCCAAATCGAGAGAGTTCCGAACACTAGTTTGCACCTATAAGCCGGTTTTCAGTTGGAACTATAAATGGGAACAACTAGTTATCCATAATTATTATAAATCATTAAAAAGGGCATTAGTCTGCATGCATTCTCCTCCCGCATTAACATGTGTCTTTTTTTTCATTTATCTTGTTCCTCGTCAAAACATATATGTTGTCACTTTACTGGTCGCAAGATCATTATTCTTTCTGGTCAGTTATTGACATATATTCCCTCTATTCCTAATATAAAAGTTTTGGTAGTTAAATCAAACTACCAAAATGTCTATATTTACGAATGGAGGCAGTATTGTGCAATATTATTTGTATCAAAACTTGGTTGTGTACTAAAAATTTTGTCCTGTTAGTTTTGTACAAGATTTGAATCACTCTTGCCACATTAAAATGTTTCTAAACTCATAGTTAATTTCCCGTGCATTGAAATGGGGGCACAAAATTGTGTCATAATGATTTGATTTACCTATTATTTTATTGTCATGCTTATTGACTTACCAAAGAAAACATATTTTGTTTGATAGCCAATAGAGCAATATGGCTTATATGTATGAAGGATCCCTTTTAATTTTGTTACCCATCATACTACTAATCTTGGTATAGACACCATTTGATAATACTTTACCATACTTATCTACGCCCCTTGGGTGAAATGGACAGCAGGTGCAAACACTTGGTGCATCTTGAAATCACCTTTTGGTGGGCATTAAACCCCGAAGCAACTTCTTTCCTCGAACATTTTGCTGAAACACTTGAGTGTAACATCCTAAAGTTTTCCACTAAGAGTTTCTTGGGGAAAATCCAGTTCCACTAGACAACCATCTTTTACGTGTTAACAGAAATTTTTAGCATCTGGGATGATGGCACATCCAGGTTCATCATGTTTTCGAATGAGAGATCAGGCATTTGTGAAATATCCTTGCAAAGAACACATTTGATATGTGTGATAAATTTTTTGTCGTTGACATTATCTCGATGTATCATGTGTTCTTGATTGGACACGATCTTGATGTATCATGAGCTTATCAATATATGGGATCAACAGATATTCACCTCTCCTCCTTATTTCCGTGGTGAATTGATGTGCTTTTTGAGTTCCTTTATGTTGTTATTGGATATTTTGGATTTGAGATCACTTGATACTTTCCCATTCATGGATACTCGTTGTGACATTGAGGTCCTTAGGTGACATTAGAGTTGGTTGATGCGTACATATGGTATGTCATAGTACGATATCTAGAACTATTCGTGACCTTTGGGGTTGTTCATAAGATTGATTGGAAACACAAACTTTGAGGTGGTTTACTACCTACAACGATTCATCCTGTTTTTGCAATAGGAATATAAACTTTGGAGTGGATTCTTTGTCGTACTCTGAGAGATTGTTATGTGATTCAACTATGTTATTTTGAGAGATTGCACTCAAAGTATGAACCATAGTCTTAACATTTTGCTTGCTTCCTCCTACTTGCTACCTTGCTGTTTTTAAATGGTTTAGATTATAAAAAAAAATTTCTATTATCCATATTACAATCTATCATCACTTCTTCGCCGAACTAGTGCACTATCATCTGACAATTTTATTGGTGTGTTGTGGACACAGAGACTACCTGTATTTGAGAGAGAACTGTTTGACAGAGAACCTCGATCTCATCATCCTACACCCACCCACAGTTGAAAAGGCTTAGGTCATCCACTTGAGGGAAATTTGCTGCTATCCTACACAAACTCATCATGGCTTTGAAGGGCCCAAGGGAGTCTACAAGAATAATTTGCATGTAGACATCAAGCTATTTCTGGCGCCATTGCCGAGGAAGTGAGTGCTTGAAGGTATCTTCATTAGATCTTGCAATTGAATATTTTAGTTTCCTTGTTTTTCACTTGTTTGATTTAAAAAATAATATTACACAAAAAATGTAGTGAATTTGGCATCAATCCTTTATCTCTATGAAGTCTTTCTTGAAAATATGCACTTCCCATATCCATATGAGTGTTAAAGAAGAATTTTACACAATGTCTGGTGTGAGTTGCTTGTGTGTGTCTGCTTTTCTAGTCTGGGTGGGCTGTATTTCGGGCTATAGCTCCTCTCTTGTAGGCTCTTTTCCGATTAGTTCAATGTAATATCCTAATTTCTTTTCGTGTGTTTATTTTTTCTTCATTTTCTTCTATCAACAACTAACAGACAGGAGATGAACGGCCATGTTTGCCTAAAGTGATAGTGGTTAGGAGGTCCTATTAAGTAGTTTTTTTATTCTATATGGATGTGTTTACCTGTCTGTGGTCTATAGTACTCATTCTTGGTTTATGCATACGGGCACAATACATTTTGCTTCTTCACAATATTCTTAATCAGCGTTACTGGATCCATCATACCACCAGTTTTCATAGTGTATTATTCAATATGACAATGCTGATTATACCTCCAAACTTGGCCAAACTTAGAAAACTTGGACTTACGATAAAATTTATGGGAATGGAAGGAGTGTATATGCTTATTGATTGTTGGATTTTTACATTTATTTCCCAGTGGTCATTCATATGTTTTGTATCCACACAGTTGTGTGTTCTTGAAAAGAATAGTAATTGGGGCTTCAAGCCCTGCATTTTTATTGTACATAGTATTGATTGGTTATCAAATGTTCATTGGCGTACGGCATATTTCTCTGTTGACATATAGAAGTGTCGATTCCATGCTGAGATTCAGGCAAGTTTTTTCTTTCACTTAAAGGGGCTTGTAGGCCAGGTCACAACAGTTCGCTAAAACTTTTGTGTATTTTCTAGCTATTCATTTATTTTACTTTTTTTAAGTTTAAAAAATATGTTTTTTCTATCAACACGTTTCATCTTTCTTCCTTAGTGAGGAATTTTGAAACAAATTTCCGAAAGTTAAATTATGCACTCCGAAGTAATTGTTAGTTTAGATTTCAGGGCCACACTATTTATAGAGGAGTTGCTCATTTTGAAGACAACAGTTGCACAAAATATTGTTCGTGCAACTGGATAAAATAGTTTTTTGTTGTCTTCATTTCTATTTATGTTTTATTACCGTTTTTGTGATGTTGCTCATGACAGTAACTGCATTTTGTTATGTTTTCAGACATATCACCATTTGGACATCTCTGGCCATACAATCGGGCGGCTGCTGGGGGGGGTGTTGTTCTATTTGTTTGTTGCTCCCCGGGGGGGGGGGGGGGGAGGTCGTTTTGTTTTCACTAAATATACATCCTAGTTTGCACATTCGCCAGCGCGCCAACTAATGGGTGTGCTGACTTGCATTCTATCTTTGAAAACATCACACCCCTTTAACATCCGCGACTGTGTGCAAAAAGAGTGGCGTAATAGTTGATTTTTTTTATATAAACCCACAGTTCCAACCCCCTTAGTGTGTGGCGCAAGGTTGGCGATATTGTTCATTTTGTTTTTCCATACAAATGCCATGCCGGTGCAAGTCCGTGGTAGGCTCCATTCCAAAATATATAGTGTATTATTTTTTTTAAAAGTAAAACATGTGCTGTTTGACCAATTTTTAAAAAAATATAAATATCTATAATACCAATTTTTTATCATTAGATCCATCATGAAAAGTATTTTTATATTTTGTTATTTTGTATTGTAGATGTTGATATTTTATTCTTTAATTGGTCAACGTACATGAGTTTGACTTGCATGAAAATCATACACTTTATATTCTGAACAAGAGAGTAGTACACCTGTTGAGGACTAGTGTACAAAATTTGTACAAACTCGATGTATGACAATACACTGATAGTACGGCTATTAATCATAGTAGTTTATAAGAAAGGAAACATACACCGAGGCGCGAAAAAAAAACAAACACAATACATTTCTTTGACCCAAAGCAGCTAGTGTGGTGATTATATATGGGTCTGGGTATATACCTTTTACCGTACCTTCCCTGTAATATTCTTACTTGCACTTACGCTGGGAGCATAAAAAAACCGTAATCCCCCGACCTTCTGACACCTGGAAACCTCGGATGCACGTAGTGTGCAGACCATCTTCATCTACCACTAGATGATATGTTGTGAAAAACACATGTCCCCGGAGCTGTTGCTGATAACGAGAACCTCATGTTGCTTTGTCATGCCTGGCAACATGGCTCAGTGATAGCCCATATGTAGTCTGGATTCTCTTCTCTCCCCTGCCCCACATGTAAGCAACTGTACTTGTCATACCTTTTGAGACACTCGAAGCTTTCATGGCCATGCCATACCAATACGTCCATAAACGGCCTAGTGGGCACGCCTGAATAGGCAAGCATGGAGCCCATCTCACCAGCAATGGCTTCTTCTTACTACCGCATGCATGCAGCTCGTGCAACTCCGGCAGCAAAGCAGCCGGCAATGTGCAAGGCCGTGCTCTGGTGTGATGAACTGCACTATAGTCTCCATCAACCTTGCTGGTGCCACGGTGGTTTGTACAGTGGAAGCCTGGTTTTCGCCCTCCGACTCCACCATGTCACCGCGCTTCTCATCATCCGCCCACCCACACTCACGCATGTGGGCCGCCAGCCACCGGCGCCGCGGTCACGCAAGTGTCCTTCTCCGCGACGGCGACCAGTACACCCGGCCGGCATGTCACGAGGCTATTTCTCCGTCTATAGGTTGACCCGCGATCGTCCTTGCCGAGACGGCCCGCCGTAACGAAGGCCAACCCTGTTGATGAGCTCGGGCGTAAACATGGCGAACGCCGTCCCAGACTAGCTCGAGCTGGACGCGCCTCGACGCCCAGAAGTATGGGTGCCCGATGACAAGGCCCTCGACGTCGATGTGGTGGCAGTGCCACCACCGCTGGCCGCACGCACCGCCGTGTTGTAGACAATGTTGCCAGCCTGCGCTGTCGCCGGCGAGGAACTGCGCCGAGGTCGCGTAGTCGGAGAGCCAGGTCACGAGGGACGCCACCCACTGGAGCGCCGCCCAGCATCGTCGTAGGCCGCAGGGACGGATGCTCCGGCCGAGACGGTACTCCACGGAACACACGAGCGCCCCGGCACGCGCAGTCCAGGGACCTGGCTTATTGTTGTACGTGCGTCCGAACGCGCTCTCCGTGCAGAGGATCCGCCTTGGACGTACATGATGACGGGGAGCCTCTCGCCGGCGGCTGCGGCAGGGGAGGGGGGCGGAAGGAACAGGCGTCCGGACACGCCGGTGTTTTGTGGACGACGACGTCCCTCGTCGCCACGCCACGGTTGCAGCCGCGTCCTCCGACAACTGCCACGAATGGGCTTCTCAGCAAGCGCTTCACAGCGCCGCCTTGTATTCTTGCGCGTATGAATGGATACAGGTCACGGTGATCTCTTCTCGCGCCGCGGCATCCTCTGCTTAGTACCAGAGAAGTCTGTTTGCAGGCACCGTGCTTGATGGAGGAAGTTTAATTAATATAGTGCTACGTGCTGATCGACTAAGCAGCTCTATCTGTGTTTCTGCGTTGTGGTGGCTGGGACTTCAGCTGCTCGTTTCTTTTTTATATCTGAAAAATGGTCATGTATGTATGAACAACTAGTCAGGAAGATATAGTACTCACGCGTTCCATATTAATTAGGATGTGACCAGGTCTCGGTCGACTGAGATTTGACCAGGTCTCATTCAAGTGGCATAATATGCAATAAAAGAAAAAAAGAAAACAGAAAGAACAAAATTATATAATCTCAATATAAGATCTCATGGATATATCATCACTGAGACTTAATTAATTAACAGCTCTTTAATATAATTTATACTAAAAAGTGTACTAAAGATCATCAATTAATATGGATTGTGAATTTGTACAAAAGGAGGCGTCAATTAATATGCATTGGACGACTAAATGAATTCAGTCCATTAAGTGTTGCTTCTGCGATGAGGACGAAACCGTACATATCTTTTGACGAAAAGGGGTTTCCACTTATACATAAAGCAACCATCACCCGAACAAGCTGAGACAAACCATACCGCACACCAACACAAAACACACACACAAGGCTAGATACAAGGACGCTGAAAACGGCAACACCACCCACAAAACTACTCCAAGCAAACATCGATGAAATCATAAGCACTACTATGATTCGTCTGGGCCTCAAACCGTGAAGAGACCAGCGCGACGTTAGAACCGTGTCATGACGAACATGGGCTCCAAGGCGGTGCCTTCAGGAAGGAACGACATCGGATCGCCGCCCTAGCCCAATCCAAGATTAGGGTTTCCCCTGGAGCCACCACGTTGACAGTGAGATACCACCGACGCCTTCAGAAGAAGGGGGACACGCTGGAACGCGACGCCGCCGGCCTGACAAGACAGAGCAGGTTTTCAGCTCGGCCACCTCACCTTCACCAAATTGGGGTACGGACAACCGCCACCGCCATTAACGACACACCCCGACGATCATTGCTGCCCACACGGCCATGGTAACCGACAGCCTGAACCGCGTGCTCCGTCCACGAGTACCTCGGCTACCACCAGCAAGGCCCCACCCAAGCATCGAGCCCCACCCTCGTCCACAACACACCATACCGACGCGACCGACCGGAAAGGGGCAGAAGACCCTTCCACCCCAAAGCAGACACCTTGCCAAAGTTGGTGGCCATGGTGGCCAGATCTAGGCCAATGAACTCCGGCAGCCACACGATGCAGCCGCAGATGGAATGGAGGGGAACCCTGCCACCTCCCTCAAGTCCATTGCCACCTCCGGCATGCCGGGAGCACTAACCGGTCTAGCAAATCCTCAGCCTGCACCGCATGCGCACGTTGTAGAATTCGTTGCCGCCTTCTTTCACAGTCTCATCTTCAGGAGCAATCAATGCACTGATCATGCCAAACCCTTCTGTTGTTAACGCCACCACGACGGCAAATAGCGACTCCCTCCTGCGCAGGTCCTTCAAATGGTATCCACCGCCGAGACCCCTGCACCTGCACCTTGCGCCAAATTCGTTGTCGTCAATACTATGATTGCATGGATGCCGCCCACATTCATCACCGCAACAGAAATATATGGAGACCCCCCCCACACCCAAACACTATCCCCCACCGGTGTACAAACCCCAAATGATATTCCCCATGAGGTGACGACGCAGAAACCTCGCCATCATATGATACGGAAAACCTGAATCTGGGTTTAACCTAGGGCACACAGGGAACACAATGTCCCATTACGCCTCCAACAAGGTAACGACGTCTGCACGCGCCACTGTTGAGGGTTCTGGCCAAGGCCGAACCAAGCTTCCGCTGGCAAATTCACACCCATCCCCGACTGAACCACCAGGTCAACCTCCTGCATCATCCTGCAGCACCCAAGGGTGAATTTTTCCGCAAAAACCGCACGACCGGAGCCGCACCACCAACCGCACAGAACCGTCGCCCTGCCTGGGTGAGCCATCGACGACGGAGGTGCCTTACCGCTGCGCCGGCCGATGCCGATCAACGCACATGTTCCCAGGGATTCCACTCTGATCCTCTACGCACA
>CM022298.1:30855513-30870513 GCA_011799875.1 Thinopyrum elongatum
TAACCCTAGATCGGAAGTTTCGTCACCGCAAGCCTCTATAGCCACGAAAAATCAATCTAGACCCTGTTCCGGCACCCTGCCGGAGGGGGAAATTATCATCGGAGGCCATCTTTATCATCCCGGCGGCCACCATGATGAGGAGGGAGTAGTCCACCCTCGGGACTCTGAGGGTTTGTACCAGTAGCTATGTGTTTAATCTCTCTCTGTCGTGTTCTTGATTTGGCACGATCTTGATGTATCGCGAGCTTTGTTAATATAGTTGGATCATATGGTGTTTTCCTCTCTCTATCTTGTTGTGATGAATTGAGTTTTCCTTTGAGATTTCGTTTTTAACGGATTGAATACTTTTATGAATTTGAGAGCACTTGATGTATGTCTTGCTATGAATACCCATGGTGACAATGGGGTATCATATTGATTCACTTGATATATGTTTTGGCACTCAACTCACGGAATCCCGAGGTGACATTGGGGTAATCTATGCATAGGGGTTGATGCACGTTTTCGTCCTTGTTTCTCCAGTAGAAATCTTGGGGCACTCTTTAAGGTTCTTTGTATTGGATTGAGTATTATGAATCTGAAATTGTTTGATGCATATGGTATAATCAACTCACGGATACTCATGGTGACATTGGAGTATCTAGGTGACATTAGAGTTGGTTGATGTGTATCATATGGTGTTATTTTAGTACGAACTCTTAGATAGATCGATCGGAAAAGATAATTTGGTGTTATTTTAGTACGAACTCTTGGATAGATCGATCGGAAAGGATAACATTGAGGTGGTTTCGTACCCTAAAAACAATTTCTTCTTATGTTCTCCGCTAGATAGGAACTTTGGAGTGATTATTCATCGCACGTTGAGGGATGGTTATATGATCCAATTATATTAGCATTGTTGAGAGATTCCACTAGCGAAAGTACGGACCCTAGGCCTTGTTTCTAAGCATTGCAATGTTCATTTTTGTTACTTGTTACCTTGCTGTTTTTTATTGTTCCTATTACAAAAATCAATATCTACTATTATTACTACACTTGTATCACCATCTCTTCGCTGAACTAGTGCACCTATACAACATTGTTTTGGTCTGTTGTTGTGTGTGTTTGCACACGATATCTTTTTGTTATTTGGTGCCGGGGTTTTGTTGATCTTAGACTACTCACACCCTACGCCTCCACGATGATAAACCTTAGGTCATCCACGAAAAATTGCGGCGTACTAAAAACTCTGCGCTGGAGCCCAACACAAGTCTACAAAAATAAGTTGTGTAGTAGACATCAATAGGTTGGACATGAAAAGTATGCGCATCGACGTTGTGGTACCATTCATATGATTGGTTCGTTACTTCATTGATCTTAAATGTTTAATTTCATGTGTATATAATAGAAGCAATTTCGGGTGAATTTCAACAAATACATCGCACATGGTCAACTGTTTGTATTTTTCTTTGACGATTAGCTTCATCTCTTTGTTTCACACGACTTTCATGTTTACATATTCTATTTCAACGGTTGTAGACAAATATTGTTGGAAACGTAGTAGAAAACAAAAAAAATGCCCTACGATCATACATGAACAATATGAAGATGCATAAACGGTTTGGATCACGATCGTTACCGACTCCGAGTGGTAGAGGAACTAAACGAGTCGGTGTAGCTGTACTTAGAGTCCCACAGACAGCCCACAACCGATCACTCGAACGGAAGACCAAAGCATGACCTCTCTACTTGTGTTGCAAGCGTACGGTCTTCACGATCCCGCCGCGCTTCACTGTCCAGAGATAATCGTTGCCGGCGAATTGAGGGAGGAATTAAAACCACAATGGGCTTCTAATTATAAGGATTATATATATATATATATATATATATATATATGATTTTTCAGCGTTGGTATCATGCGAAGATGGGCCACGAGTAGCCCACATGGTACCAGGGCGAGCCAGCCCCACCTGGCGCGCCCTGGTGCCTTGTGGGGCCCTCGTGGCTCTTCTGGCCCTCCCACGAAGCTTCTAGTGTCTCTTTTCTTCCAAAAAATTCGTTAAAAAGTTTCGCTGCATTTGAAGAACTTTGATTTCTGCACAAAAAATAACACCACGGTAGTTCTGCTGAAAACAGCGTCAGTCTGGGTTAGTTCCATTCAAATCATATCAAAACCATTTAAAATTATTGTAAACTTGGCATGACTACTTCATAAATTATAGATACGTTGGAGACGTATCACCTATTTCGAATCAAAGCATAGTTGTGTAGATTAGAAGAGACTAGTGACGGAGATTAGGAGGGTGACATGCATATTAAAGTACACTGGTCACATGTAGATCCACTAGTCTATGATTTGTGAAACATAAAACACACCACATGAAAATCATGTGAAACAGTGAGGTGAAACTACTCCTCAAAGGAATCTTCAAATGGTCGACCGTGTGTCATGAATTTGTAAAACTTCATTCAAAAAAGCTTCAAATATGAACACGAAATTCAACATATAGAGTGAACGAAACTAAGATCCGATCGCCTGAATGGAATCAGAACATCAAGGTGCATATTTTTCGTGTACAACCTATTTCGAATCAACGCACGGTTGTGTAGAAAGGATGAAGGAGATTAAAGAGGTGATTAGAGAAAAATACCTTTTTCTGAGTCTATTCGAGAAAAATACCTACAAACCACGTACATGCAAGTCTTGCTAGAGCCACCCACGTGGGCTCGGAGCGATGTGGCCTGACTCCGATTTATGCGTTTCTATCGATACATGTAAAATGGTGTTTTAAAAACCGTGCCATGTAGGTCCTACAGTGTTTGCATGTAAACTCTTGAAATAGGTTTTTGCCCCGCTTTATAAATAAAGCAACATCCGAAGAAGTACACGGTCAAACGATACAAGATGGTGGGGTAGCCCTCTTACAAAGCCGAACCTGAGATATCCGACACACATAGAATGCATGCGACTATGGTACCAGCAACAAGCACCGGACGAACTAAACATCCTCATGCTATGACCTAGCACACCTAAACTCCACGACAACGCCCCCAGGAGGCAGAATGGTGCAGAGCGTCGCCGCTACCGAGTCCACACGGGACAAAGGTCTTCACACGGAACCCTGACACGGAGAGAAGAACCACACCGACGTCTTTAAGAAGAATGCGACACCCACGAGCGTCGTCGAAGTACGGAGCTTTCGCTCGGCAACTCACCCATGCCACCAGGAGGCCGCCAGGAGGAGCGTGACAATGTCAGACCTCCAAATCCGGATCAGGATGTCGCCCCACCGAGAAAGGGCAAGTCCGAGCTACCCGCCGCAATACCTCCCATGTCTATGTATACATAACATATGAGGACTAAGATACAATTGTCCTACTAGTTGGACACGTTCCATATCATGTATATACACTCCGTACAACTCAAAGTCCAATTGTTTCTGTTACCATGAGAGAAAGGTAACAAAGTACAGACCTAAGCTTTAATTACACAAGGCTTTGTCTATCTAGTCTAGATGAAAAAGGAGGAAAAGTTTCGAATTAACCATAACCTTGTATAACTTGTTTATTTTTTATTTGTTTCAAATTATACTAGCAAAAAGGTCAGTGCGTTGCAACGGGAGAAAAAAATACCACATGCTCTTAATTTACAAAAAGGTCTATAATCTGAGAATTTGTAGCTACGACCCAAACAAAGATGATCTTAATCTATAAAAGCGCGGTTTAAGATTCTACAGGTGTTCTGTTTCAACACGGCTTGCATGTAGATTTAATCCGTACAAAGAAACGGGCAAGTGATCATGCATTTATTCATGTCATGTTCGGAATGGGGTATTGTTACGGGCGTGTAAAGAAAAACGACAAAAACAAACGACGACACATTAGCACACTACGAAGACATGTGTGCATCAATGGCAGTTTTCAGTTTAAAAATCACCAACTTAGGGTAACTCTTGAATAGACCTGACCTTGGCCAGCCCAGCCCGGACGGCCCGACCCAACCCGGCCCGAAAATCCCGGGCCGGGCTGAGCCCGAGTGTGCCATCGGGCCGGGCTTGGGCCTGGAAACTGAGCCCGACGGGCAGGTCAGGCCAGGCTCGGGCCTGCACAAAACGCATTTTAGCCGTAGTCGGGCCGGGCCGACCGGGCCGTGACGGGCTTTCTCGGGCTCAGGCCTGATTTTGTAGGCCCGATGGTTGGGCCGGGCTCGGGCCTGGGTTTTTAGCACCGGGCTTTTTTTGGCCCGGCCCGAAGCCCGGCCTGGCCCGAGATATGCCCAGGTATACTCTTGAACACTATTTTTCATATGCGTATTTCTTAAATACATGAGGAGTTGTTAAAAAGGTTGATAAAAAGATACATGATTTTTTAATCATAAAAAGAGATTTTTTTGTCTGAAAAAGAACATTTTTGTATGGTCTCCTGTGGATGTTGGTACTTGCGCCCATATTTCATCACTATTTCTTGCTATACATGTCATAGGTATTGGTCCCTGTTTCATCACTATTTATATCTTATTAAACTTGTTTTTTTTTGTCATGCATGCCTCCTTTTTACTTTTTTTTATGCATGTCCTTTTTTCTTCTTCTTATATATAGGAGAATAGCGCAACATCTTATCTTTATCGGATCTCCTCTGCATTTTCTCTTTTATTTTTTTATAGCGGACATCCCATCTTTATTGGGTCTTTTTTTTATTTCTTGCCATGCATGTCCTTATTTATTGGGTGTCTCTAGCAAATTTAACTTCAATTTCATGTTCAATCCTAATTTTGATGAGGTGTTTATCCCCAATCTAAACCAGTACCGGTATGAAAAAAAGACGGATAATGCATTGTTGATTAATATTGCAGCCTAGATAGTATTTTTTAAATTGTTAACAGGTAAAATAACATCATATTCAGATTCTACATATTTTTCTAATCAAATTTCATATATAACATGTTAAATTTGGAGTTACGGTTTAGAAGATATGAATATTTGAAAAAAACATTTGATATGTACTGCTGGTTTAATGTAAAAAACAATAGGGATTTTCTATAAAATAGCAAAACGGACTAAGAATACCTATTTGCTTTATTAATAAAGGTATAGATATATATAGATAGTATGACAGAGAGTCGCTTATGAATCGAGCGAGGGTCAATTCTCGTTGTGCAGGTCGCTGGCTACCGCATGCAGCACCATGGTCTCAACCGTGAACCCAGGTCCAAATCCCATCATCACACCCCACTCACCCGTCTCTCCCTCCTCCATCTGCCGCCGTTGCTCGTCGAGCACGAAGATCAGCGTCGCGCCAAGCATGTTCCCGTACTGTCTCAGCACTGTCCGGCTCGCCGCCAGCTTCCCGGGATCAAGCCGGAGAGCCCCGTCGATGTGGTCCATTATTCCACGGAGGCCAGGGTGCACCACAAAGAACAGATCGTTCCATTCGGCACCGCCGCTCATTTGTCCAAGCGGCTGGAACGCGTCCGTGAGACACTGCTCGATGTGCTGTGCCGCTAGAGGAGTGAGCTCCCTGGTGAAGATGTCGCCGTCGAGGCCGGCTTCCGTGAGCTGCATCGTGAGCACGCCGTCGGTTGCTGGTATCGTGGTCTGGGAGGCAGACACCATCTCGAATAGCGGGCGCTCGACGGAGCGCACGGCGTCAGCGCCGACAATGACCGCGCCCGCGCCGTCGCCAAAGACCGCTTGGCTGATGAGCCTGTGTGGGTACGCCTCCTCGGGCCCGCGGAAGGCGAGGACGGTGAGCTCGACGCAGGCCACCAGGACGCGTGCGCCGCGGTTATTCTCGGCCAGGTCCTTGGCGAGGCGCAGCGAGGCGGCACCGGCGGAGCAGCCGTTGAGGTTGAGCATCGTCCGGCAGACGGACGCGCGCAGGCCAAGGAGAGAGGCCAGGTGGAGGTCGGCGCCCGGGGCGTGCGCGCCGGAGTTGGTGCTGACGACGAGGTGGGTGATGTCGGTGGCCGGACGGCCCCACTCGGCTATGGCCTTGGCCGCGGCTGACGCCGCCAGCTCTGGAGCAGCGGCAGCGGCGATGTCCAGCCGGGCGTCCAGGGACGGCTTGTCGCGGCAGAGGAATTCTGGGTGGGCGTCGAGTAGCTCCTCCGTGTGGTGGAAGTAGCGCTTCTCCGTGGAGGTCATCTGGCCTGATCATCATAAGAAATAAGTTTGGACCATATAATCATCGTTAGGTAGGAACCTAATATTTGCATGTATGCTTTTCTTTCTGCTTACAGAAGTTCTTGAGTTTTTGTTTGAGGTCAGTGAGGTGTTGGCTCTTGGTGACGCGGAAGTAGTAGTCCGGGTACTCCTCCTGGGACACGCAGTTGGGCGGGTTCGCCGTGCCGACGGCGAGGATGGCCGCAGGCCCGTCGGCACGCTGCAAACGCCTGATCTCGCAGATCGACGTAATGGTGTTGCTGCCCATGGTCTAGGAGCCTAGAAATAGAATTGACAGAGAGCATATGAACTATGTACAATACATACGACAATATCAATTACAAGATCTTTCATAAAATCAATTAGAACTAACTAGGCTCATTTGGGAAAGAAGAAAAGGGAGAGGAAGACAAAAGCTTTGCTCTACGAGATGGGAATGAACAAAAGAGGAAATACCTAATTAAGCAGCGAGCACTTATTGAGATGGAGGAGAGGGAGAATACTGTGTTTGCTCTACCAGATAGAAAAGATTGAACAACCAGGTAGTATTTATAAGGCCAGACCGGAGCAGAGCAGAGATGCCCATGGCAGTCAAGTTGCAATTAAAAAACCGACTCAAGTGCATATTTTTCCAAGTTGTTTATTTCATTTGAGTCGGTTAATTTCTCACAATTGCCGCAAGGAGTTGCTTTGCCCATAATTTTCTCAAAACCGCCGTAAGGATGCGATTTCCCAAATCCCAACACAAAATGCACATCAAATACTCATCATATAAAGTTATAAACACAACATCATATTCATCATCATACTCATTGTTTGGCAAAGTGTGTGAGAATCATCATCTTAATTAGTTTTGTTTCTAAGAAATGGAAACTCCATAACTGATTTAGCTAAACATTTCTATCACAATAGAAATAATGGAAATTACATGTATGGATTTGCTAGGGCATATATGCATAGCTCCGCCAGAGGATAGTGGAAGATGGGGTAGTGGACAAGCACATGATACTCTTGGCAATATAACCTTATAACATCACAAACAAATGGTATAGAGGGGAGGAGCAGGAATATACCTTCACCATAGTGTCTTTACTAGTGTTAAAATCCTCGAAAGGTTTTGCCAAACAAGAACCAACCTGTGGTTAGATGGTTAGGAGGATGGTTGTACCCTAACCTGCTAGGGTCCAAACCCCGGGTTTGAAACCTGTGCCTCATTAAGTTGGAATATTCTTTCAGTGGAAGACATTGTTCCCGTTGAAGTAAGGACCCTATGGCCACTTCGTCAATCTCAATACGCACTGGTTCAGTCTATCGAAGATGCTTATAGGGGTAGTGTGTGGATGTGTACGTTCATAGGGGTGAGTATATGAGCATCTGCGTCCGTGCAGTAATTAAAAAAAATTCATCCAACGAAAGACAAACTTTTCAGAAAAAAAATCTATTTAGGCTAAGGAAGAGGCAATTCGCGATCTAACCTTCTCAAATTTCCATGTTACTAATAATAGACTACTCCCACCGTCCCGAAATGTAAGACATTTTTTTGATACTATGGTAGTATCAAAAAAACATCTTACATTTCGGGACGGAGAGAGTACTACATAACTCGATTGGCCTCGTCAATACTAAACAGTCAATTTTCTAATGTTAGGAGTACTTTTTATTGACTCACAGAACCGTGTGCTGGTCTTCTTGGAGAGACAAAAACAGATACGAGAGTGTGCACAAAGAATCTTCACCAGATGTGAGGTATACATCTGCTTATTCTAGTTCAACAGAAAACTAGTCAGTCGGTCTCACATGATGACCGTGCTGGTACAGCACCACAACTATTATCATTACTACGTACCATGTAGCAGCACCACAACTATTATCATTACTACGTACCATCTTGGCAGGCGGGCGTTATTTTGGTGTGACTGGGTAGTCTGCAACGACCAAATCCCCAAGTCTTCTTTGCTCAGAAAGGAAACAAAAATATGCACTGGTATTCCTATAAGGATAATTATACGTTCATGGTTCAGCGTGTGCTTTGCAATAGAAGACACGTTCAAGTGGAAATGCATAGCTATTTAAGAATAAATATTTTGTGAAGGAATGTAGAGAGTTATTTGAAGTAATTATCCAAGGTCAGATATAAAATGCAACTATTAATGAGGGCGCATTTTAAATATCTTTTAATGGGTTGCATCCAAATTATATTGCCAAATGTTTGGAAATTTTTATTGGTGCCTTTCGATTAATAAAGTGTATATAACCGTTTGTAGTAAGTCATCACGTACGGTTTAAAATTCCATCGCTGTAAATATCCTGCTCTATTTCCGCTTGGAATTTTACGGGGAAGGATTTTATAGGGAAGTGGTTAAATTAATTTGTTCCAGAAAAGTTTTGTTCTGTTTGAGTTAATTAGTTTGTTATTTTTTCTACAAACTTTTTAGGGTGGACAATTGACGTAGGTGTATCGATGAACTATCACTACCACCAACTCATGTTTATTAGATAGTAACAATGTCATCTACACAAAAGTACTATATATATATATATATATATATATATATATATATATATATATATATATATATATCAAGTATGTCCTTTGGCAAAGATATTTCACAAATGCATGGTCCTCTCTCTTTCGAAAGAACATGAACCAAGGAATATGCCATTATCCTAGACGGGCTAAAAGTTTTATTTAACACATAACAAATGGTTGTCTTAGTGGAATTGTTTATTCCCTGAGAAACTCTTAGTGGAACTGATTAAGATGGTCCATATTCAACTCTTTCAGCAAACCATTTCGCGTAAGAAGTTCCTTTGGTACTAGTGCTACAATTCCCAAAGGAGAAATTTTAAGACACACCAAGTTGTTTGGACTGTCTGTCCCTTTTGATCCAAGGGCCTAGATAAAGTACGGTGAAATATTATCAAATAACTTTCTATACTGAGATTATTAGCATATTGGATAAAAAATATTAGAATATATCATTCTTTTTTTGCGGGTGAGAATGTATCATTCATACATGTAAGAATATTGCTCTATTAGCTTATCAAACTTAATCATGTTTACACTGGTAAGTCGATAAATATTGATTCAATTGGTATGTGTATTACATTTTTGCTATGTAGCAGATTGACAACAAAATGACCGGATTTGATAATTCTCATCTAGATGACAATTAACAAAGTCACATCTAACTTCTATACCTTTTGAATATTTAAAATGGTTCTATCAAGGGCACATCTAGATGTGCCCTAAATATTGCACATCTAAGTGCTCACTCAAGCATAAAAAAGAAAAAGGAAAAAGAAAAAAGAAAAATACCTACAAATCTCCACGTAAGATCAATGACATAGGATTTTTGCACATCTAGATGTGCTTTAGGTAAACTGTTTAAATAAAAATGAAAAAAAGCCCGTATGAATCTTAGCATAAAATCAAATGATCTAGGAGTTAGATGTGACATGGTTAACTCTCCTATAGATGAGAACTAGCCAAGCCCTAAATTAGGTAAATCACGTCGATTATGTAAACAATATTTCTGCCCCTATTGAAATGTGTGGGCAATTGTCTATGATGTTAGAAATATTTTAATGTGGCAATCAGTGATCTAAATCCTATAAACAAACCATGATGACAACATTTTTCTTAGTACATGAGAATTTTTTTGTACCGAATAATATTGCATAATATATGTCAACGTACTGAATCAGAAAGAATAATAATCTTTGCAACAGTGAAGTGACAACATATATGTTTTGATTGGGCACTAGACAAATGAAAAATATATATGATCTAACATGTTAATACATGCGGAATAATGCCCTTTTTACAGTTGTTACAAAAATATAGTTGTCCATGAATATGTCCGACACTGCCACTTGCGTACTATTAAACTTTTTTTTCGAACCATATATTATAGTTGCACCGGTTGCGTTAAGATAGAAGAGGCTAAAGTGCGCGCGCGCGCTCCCACTCTCGGTTTCAGACAAGCCCAATTAGGTAAGGGGCAGTTCGTGTGAAAAGTGAAAACCAAGGGGGACGAGAGATTAGGCAAATTAGGTAGGCCCCACCCTGAAAATCAGGGGGGGAGTGGTTGGATAGGAGATTAAGTCAGGGATTAGGGGTGGGCCTGCATACGAAAGGTCTGTTGGCCGCGGGTTGTGGAATCGCTCGCTGGAGCGAGCACGTGAAGGACTGATCCTGAAGGCAAAATAATAAGCAAACATTAACCGAAAGGCGGGCCAATGGGCAGTACTATGACCCAACTACCAGGAACCTAGCAACCCAAACAAGGACCTAGCGACCATATTTTGCTGCACCAGTCCAAAGAACAAATCTCCATTACCGAGAGAAACTACCAGAACTTGCTAAAGCCCAAGATTTTGCGCCGGTTTTCATTTGCGTACTGGATTCAGTTTGTTATAAAAAAACCTACTGCTTCATTTTCGTATACATGCTCTAGGTGATCCACAATGAATTCAGGTTTTTCCTCATGCTACCATGTAGCCGAGCTCTAGCCGAGCACCCCCAGTTAGCAAAGGGGATATCAGTGGGTTGCATCACCTCGTGTAAATTGGCCCATTGCGATTCATTTCACCCCGACCCGTTCTCCCGCTAGGGTTTCCCCCGCCGCTGCCGGCGCTCCAGCCCCTTCCCGCCACCGCCGGCCGCCCGACGCGCGCCCCCCGGCCCGCTCCGCCCCCCTCTCCCCTCCTCCCCGTCCCGCCGCCTCCGCCGTCTCCCCGGGAGGCGGCCGGGGCGGCACGCGCCCCCTTTCCCCTCGTCCACCCCTCCTTCCCTCCTCCCCGCCGCCGCCGGCGGTCGCCCCCGGATCTGGTCGGGTGGTATCGGCGGCGGCGGGTCCTCCCGTTCCCGCGCGTGCTCCTCCTTCCCGGGGTGGGGGGAGGGGGCGGTGGTGCTCGGCCGGTGGCAGTCCGGCGTCCTGGTGGCGGCGGCCGGCGGCGCGCGCAGTGGTGGTGCCTCCACTTGGTGGCGGGGCGGTCCGGTGGTGCTGGGCGGTCGACGGCGCGACCCCGGCCCAGATCTGGGCCCGTAGGGCCCCATCCGGGTCCTCGCGGGCCAGCTCCGGCGCGACCTCGACGCCCTCTGTGCGGCGAGGCAGGGGAGCGGCTTGGACAGGGGCGGCGACGCCGACGGCGTGCCGGCTGCAGCGTGAAGGCGGGAGCTGTCTGGGCCTTTGAGCGCCCGGCCGGGCCTGTGGGGCCACGGGCCTGGTAGGCTCCTGCCATTCCGTCCGGTCGGCTACCGTCGTGGACGGTGGAGGTGGAGCCCTCCCGCGTGCCGACGGTGCTGATGCCCTAGTCTCGGCTCCTCTTCTTCGTTGTGCAGGTCATACTTCGTGGTGCCGTGGTGAGACAGCGTGGGAAACTTCATGACCGTGTTGGCCCAGGGTGGTGGTCGGTTTGGTGGCGAGCTCCAGAGTGCCTGAGGTGAAGGTTGGGATCGGGAGAAATCCTGTTGGCTTGGCCGACACCGACGCGGTGGCGCCTGAGGGTGCCGCCGGATCTTCCTGGAGGGCGTCGGGGCTACCCTTCCTCTCTCCTCGCTGCGTACCAGGGGAAACCCTTGGCAGCAGCGTCATCATCGTTATGTCCCTTCTTGGAGGTGTTGTTTGATACCGGCGCTTTGGAGTCTCGGAGCTTGGTGGGTGATCTTCGGTGGACGCAGCGGTCGCGAGGCTTCGCCGTTTTTGTCGATCCGCCGTTATCGATTTTTTTTTTGTATTTTCTCTTTCATTTCTTGAAGGCGTGATGTGCTTCTTCCCACCCCAGCACCTATCGTTGGTTGTCTCGGATGGTTGCTTTGTAATACAAAGCGAGGGAAACCCTTTTTCATTAATTGGCCCATTGCAAAGCCAAACACCAGATATGTTAATGACCACGAATCGCATGAACAAGTGATAAACATCCTCCGCAGCCACATTGCAAAAAGCACATCTCTCGCTATTAGAGAGACCACATTTAGCCCATGCGCCACCTGTCCAAATGCGAACACGAGCGACCAACAATTCAATATTTAAAGCGTAATTATTGAACATGCAATTTCCTTCCTTTTTGAGATTGTAGTCCTCAGAGAAGTCACCAGCTACAACAGGTTACAATACACATACTACATAACCTGGCCCCACCTGTTATATTAATCAACGGTCCAGATTTATTCAGTGCTCTTACCTCCTAGGTGGTGAGTTGGACCAAGCTTATTTGTTCCTTCCAACGAAAGTGGCAGTTCTTAAAAAAATCAGTGCCATAAGAAGGCACTTGATAAGTTGACAGTCTCAACTGAACCATACATCCACAACACATACACTTGACAGTTTCCAATTTCTTTGTTGATACTACAAAGAATGTAATCAGCAGCCGGATCAACCCTTTACTATTCAGAAGTAAATTGTCTAATCTGGGAAGTGCTATGGATTCATTGACCGACAAAGTCTTGTTGGTATTCATGTAGACACAAAAATTAGGTACAAAAGACAGAAGCAAGTATGTTCACAAAGGTGAGGTACAACTACTCACATTAGTAGGACGACGACTTAGCCAGTCAGTCACATATGACGACTACATATGCTGACCGTGCTGTTATTCAGTTTATTGACACTAGTACTATAGTACATCACCACAACTCTAACCTTCTAGCACATGCAAGTCACAACTTACCCAGTTAGTCACATATGCTGACCGTGCTGCTATTCAGTTTATTCACACTAGTACTGTAGCACGTCACCAAGACTATATCCTTCTAGCAGATACAAGTCCTCCACATTCCATTTTCCGACAGATGCAAAGACTCCACATCATCATGATCATGCAAGCTATCCAAACCGTTAAATTTACTTTCTAGTTTTTCTGCAAATATTCATTTATGATAACCTAGATTGCCATGAGCCACTATAACGCATTCATCATCTATGCATATGGCGAGAATGTGGAGCGTATTATTCCCATACTCCCTCGGTTCGTTAACATAGTCCATATAGTTATTTTGAAAAGTCAAACCTCACAAACTTTGACTAAGTTTGTGGAGGAAAACATTTACATATAGAATGCCAAACATACATCATTAGATTCATCATATTTTTGGTATTATAGATATAAATAGTTTTCTTCATAAACTTGATCAAAATTTACAAAGTTTGACTTCTCAAAAAATCTACGCGCACTACATTATGAAACGAAGGGAGTATATTTTTAATAATACTCTTCATAAATCTATTCCACATTATCAAGAACATGCAAACCATCCACATTATAAACTTTTTTTTCGGGAATAAAAGATATCAACAAAGCTATAAGGTCACCAACCACTATAACGTGTATGTCACCACCCATATATATATATATATATATATATATATATATATATATATATATATATATATATATATAGTGGGATGTCAAGGGTACTATTCTCATACATTCTAAGTTTCTTTTGATATATGAATTGCTATAATGTGGGGTTTTATCTAGTTTCTTTTAGAGCAAAAGACCTTTCGGCACTGTAAGAAGGCACTTGATAATTACTCAACAATCTGAACTGAACCATACGTTCACAATACATCCACTTGGCAGTTTCAATTTTCTTTGTTGATGCTATGTAGAATATACTAGGAAGATGGATCAGCCCTTCAATATTAAGAAGTCAATTTTCTAATTGGTGGGTACTATGGATTCATTTACCGACAAAGTCTTGTTGGTATTCATGTAAATACATGTGACGCCCCCGGCTTGATCGTGCACTAATCATACACGCAAATGCACACGATCAAGCCTAAGGACTCACTTGAAGACATCACAACACAACTCTACAACATAAATAAAGTCATACAAGCTTTATATTACAAGCCAGGCCTCAAGGGCTCGAATACATAGCTCGATGGCATACAAGCGTCAGCGGAAGCATCAGATATCTGAGTAAAGATATAAAAGAGAAACAGAAAGGCCTTTAAAAAGGCGGGGCAAAATAAAACACTACGATCGAAAGGCACAGGCCTCCAGCATGGGACCCTCCGAATCTACTCCTGGTCGTCTGCAAGCTCGTAGAAGTAACCACCCTCGGGGTAGTAGTAGTAGTAGTAGTAGTCGTCAGCGGGGCAGCTGTCTCAGGGGCTCCGTCATCTTGTCACGACAAACTGATATGGGGAGAAAAAGAAAGCAAAGCAACCGTGAGTACTCCGAAGTACTCAACAAGCAAGGATCTACATTACATATGCAACATTATCAAAAGAAGGGTGTATATGTGGACTGGGCTGCAGAAATGCCAGAATAGAGAGGAAAGCCTAGTCCTATCGAAGACTAGCATCTTTAGCGGTCTTGCAGCATTAGAAGAGTGTAGACAGCTCAGTATATAGTAGTAGTAATAATAAGTCTCAACCTCACCCAGAGATCCTTTCTCGACTCCCTGCGAAAAAGCAATCCTAGAGCCATACAGTCATCATCAACCTCGCCCAGAGATCCTTTCTCGACTCCCTGCAAGAAAGCAATCCCAGAGCCACATATCCAGGTCTCATCTCAAGTTCTAGTTGTATCGATCGGGATACAACTCCGAGTGTCCTTTACCGTAGGACCGGCTATCGATAGATGTTTTCTTCCCTGCAGGGGTGCACCAACTTACCCACCACGCTCGCTTAACTCTGGCCTGACACACTTTCCTGGGTCATGCCCGGCCTCGGCCAAACGATACACCACAACCCTACCTACAGCTCAGCAGAGAGGTCCCCGTCGGTCTACATCCTAAGCGCTCAGAGGTCTTGGGCCATCGCCCTGTGCACTCTGAGTCGTTGCGTGTAAGGGGAAGCCAGGCACCAGGGGGGCGCCGGTCCGTCCCGGCCGCAATGCTGAACTG
>CM022298.1:30875513-30954700 GCA_011799875.1 Thinopyrum elongatum
GCTTTAGATGTTAGGATTTGTAGCGATGTCTGTTTGGTATTAGGCTCGGACATTCGACAACCCTTCATCAAGGGGATAGGAGTAGCAATAGGTGTTGCCAGGATGAGAGCTATGTGATGGTGGGCACTCCTTGGGTTCGTGGGCAGTTGCAGATGGCATGTCCCTCTTCCTCAGGGGGCATATGTTCCGGGGGAAACCCTAGATCTGGGTCTCCTGGATCGGATGATGATGGAGACTGTGAAGACCTACGCAATGTTTCCGCCTTAAGACGGGATGACGGAAGATGAGGGCGGCGGATCCTAGAGCGTGCGCATGCGGTGCACGTTATGTAACGCCTAGACCGGATGGTACTCTTAGCTTGCCATGCGGGCGGCTTTTGAGTCCACTGGATTAGATGTTGTTTGTTGATGCAGATAGGGCACATCTTTATACTTGTAGGCGTAGCGACTTTGTTCGCCTAGAAGGTGGCTTTGGTTTGATTTTATATTTATTTTGTCAGGCTTTGTTAAATAATTAATAAAGATGGTTGCATATGCATCATTTTGATGCAGAGGCTGGCGATAATCTTCCTTTCCGAAAAAAATGAGATGGGAAAGATTGAACAAGAAGGTGTTCTTATTTATAAGGACCAGAGCGTGGAGCATGGATGAAACCAGACTGGAGATAGTACGGAAGTCAGCTGTAAATAAAAGCAGACTCAAGTTCATGTTTTCCAAGCTGGCTTAGTTCATTTGAATCAGTTCATTTCTCAAAACCGCCGCAAGGAATTTTTTACCCGTAGGTTTCTCAAAACCTACACAAGGATGCCATCTCCCAGTATAAATTACACATCAAATGCTCATCGATGTACACATATCATCACATTCATCGCTTCGCGAAGTCTTTGAGTAATATCATTTTACTCCTTCCGTAAAGAAATATAAGAGAGTAGTTTGTTTCTAAGAAATGGAGACGTACCAGAAAATCCAACACCTCAAAGTACCTACTTCTTAATATTTTAACCATTAAGCAATTAGCAATTAAGATTATATGAAGCATAATGTTAAACAGTTTAGTACCATATCATAAATAAATCACGATATTTTAAATAGTAAGCAAATAAATTGTATTTACAAAAAATAGAATTTACAAAAAAAAAATTGAACACAAAACATAATTTACATCGATGGCGCATGTCGCAACTAACACCCAACACATATGTAGCCACTAAAAGCGAATACATAACAAGGCATATTATTAACCAAATAGAAGAGGACATGCACAGATTAGCTAGGACAAATGAATGCATGAACAAATGGGCCACGACAATTACATGTATAGATACGCTAGGGCATAAATACATAGACCGACCATAGGAGAGTGGAAGGTGGCCTTGTAGACAAGCACCTGATAGTCTCGGCCAAATACAATCTTATCACATCACATACAAATGGCATAAAAGCGGGCACCATGAAAATATACCTTCACCATTGGGCGCAACCGGCAGTGAGGTTGGGGTCCTGTGGGTCGGCCACGTCTCCGGAATTCACAACCTCCTCCTTCTCACATGTCATGGTGAAAATGGTGTTGATGCTTTTTGTGGACGCATCGAGGCATGGTGGAGGGCTAGGTGCCTGGATCAAAGCACTACTTAAATCTAGATGACGGTGATGGTGTCACATGGAGGTAGACCGATGGTACCGAGCTGCCTTGTCCCTCGTGCCATCCTCCCATCCTTAGCATCACCTTCGGTGTCGTCCTTTGACCCAGCAACACCATCACTTCTTGTGCTGTCCGCCAGAAGTTAAGGTTTCGTGTGAAGTGCCCGAGGGAGGGAGGGAGGGAGGGAGGGAGGGATCGAGAGCGAGAGAGAGAGAGAGAGAGAGAGAGAGAGAGAGAGTAACTACCGGGCTCACCAATCCTATTGGTGGAGAAATAATGGATTGAAATGTCATCTCCGACGGTTTTGGCATTAAACCGGTACATGTTGACGCGATAATACTTGTAGTTCAACATGAAAAGCGGTTGAGATATGGAAGTATATTTCTAGCGCAGCAGACAAGGATTGTCTGATATACCGACGTTGCACCTCAGGTGGTTCAGAAAACAACCCATAAGGGATGGAGGCCCATTAAAGATGTATTAATCATTGTGCCTCGGAATATACGGCCGTCCTGATAGACATTTTAAAAGAACTCCAAGAGATCATATCAAATTTACGCAATTAATTCACCGAGACTCATTCCTAGCAGTTTTTCTTGCCACACCGACCGAGATGGATGGACTATTCACATGGTACGTCCGGTCTCCCGGAGATGTGCCGTAGTACATGAAATGTTCCACCGTACTGTGTGTTCCTTAGTGAAACTGCTTACTGTGACCTACTTTTGGCAAACCACTTGGGAGTAGGAAGTTGGTTTCGGTCACTTCTTTGCTTACAATCCCCATAAATTACATCCAATGAACACATGCACTTTATAACAACGAACACATTATTACTATGTAGCCCCTTCAAATGTTAAACGTTCAATTTTCTAAAGTTTGAGGAGTACTCTATATTGACTCACAGAACCGTGTGCTGGTCTCCAGAAAGAGACAAAAACGGATTCCAGAGTCTGAACAAAGCATCTTCACTCGATCTTAGGTATTCCAGAGACTTCTTATTTTAGTTCAACAACAAAACCTAGTCACTCAGTCTCATATGATGACCGTGCTGGTATTCATACTAGCTAGTACAACACCAAAACTATTGTCATTACTTCACATCTTGGCGAGCGTGTATTATTTGTTTTGACTGGGTAGTCTGCAACGACTGGATCCCCCAAGTCGTTTTCGCTCCGAAAGGAAATAATAATATATCCTTGTATTCCCATAAGGATAAATACACTCATGGTTCAATATGTCCTTTTGCAATAGAAGATACCCACAGGTTATGTGGAAATGCCGGTGGGGTATCTTCTATTACCCACAGGTTACGTGGAAATGCACCCTAAAAAAAGGTTATGTGGAAATGCTTAGCTATTTAAGAACACATTTTGTAAAGGAATGTATAGATAATTATTTATTTGAACTACTTATTCAATGTCAGCAATGAAATGGATTAATGAGAAAGCACAAGTACGTCGTAAAATCTTGTAATGGGCCACATCCACATTATATTGCCAAACGCTTGAAAAGTTTTATTCGCGCTTTTCGACTGATAAACTATATATAGCCGGTTGTAGTAAGTCATCACTACTGACTTCAAATTCCAAAGCCATAATCCTGCAATACTTTCACCGGAAATTCCACAGGGAAGGATTTTGTAAGGTAGTGGTTAAATGAGTTTGTTGCAGGCGAGCTTTGTTCTTTTTGAGTTAATCATTTTGTTATTTTTCTACAGACTTTTTTTTGAGTACTGGAGTAAACAGGCTTACTCCAGTGGGGGATAACATTCAGAGAGCATTAGATCCCTTAATCTAACATGGACGTTACCGATCTGAAAATGATCTCCTTCAGTTCTGGCTTCAGCTGCAAGTTCATGGGCAAGAGAGTTCCTTCCCCTGCCGATGTGGTTCACCTGGTGTCCTGCAAAACCTGCAATTACAGCTTTGATGTCCATGATCAGGCCATAACACGAGGACCGATTTGGCGCTCCCTCACGAGATCATCTGCTAATGATTTGCAATCAATTTCCACTGTGACGTGACCATTGTACAAACTCGCCAAGGCCTGCAGGCCGAACAACAGCGCATGTCCCTCTGCTTCCTGCGCACTGGCAGTGGGTGGAAGAGTTCTGCCCAACGACAGGAAGACGCGCCCCATGTGATCCCGCGCCACTGCACCTCCCCCAGCCCTGTCCAGTGTCAGGCAAGGATCCGTCTGCATTTAATTTAGCAACACCAGCCTCCGGAGCAATCCACTTCATGAGCAAACTAGCATGGTCACCTGAATTTTGTTTGCAGAGTGGCGCACTAGCTTTACCAGTGCTTGTTGGTTCAAATAGCGCCTCAAATTTCCACTCACTCTCCAGGTTTGTCAGATACAGGGCAGATGACAAGATTGACTCCTTGCCGCAACGCTCTGCTTTTAGTGGATTGGATCACTGCATGATACTCATCTTCGTCACCACTTCCGCAGATCTCGCATGTAGCATCTGTACTGATTGTTCGCCTATGCTTATTCTTTTTGGTGGCAAGCGAGTTAGTAGCAAGTAGCAACCCTCCATCCAAATATTCTAACCTTCGGAGGCAGATCAGCTTTCCAAATAAGGTCCCATATGCTACTTTTTAGGGTCGACAACAGCTGTAGCTGTGTCGATGAACCATAGCTGCCACCAACTCATGTTTACTATACAGTAATGATGTTACCACAATTTTTTTTCTATATGAAACATGTCTTTTTTGCAAGGATATATTACAAATGCATGCTCCTTTCTTTATCGAAAAGCATCAACCGAGATGTGCAATCATCCCATATGGCTAAAAAATTCAGTTAGCAGATAACAAATGGATGTCTTAGTGGAACTGCATTTTTTCGATAAACTCTTACTGGAACTGTTTTTTCCCGATAAACTCTTAGTGGAACAGTTTAAGAGGGTCTATTCAGACTATTCTCAACTGTTTCAACACACCATTCAAGTGAAAAAGTTGTCTCGATATAACTGCTACAATCCCAAGAGAGAAATTTTAAGATGGACCAAGTTGTTTGGACCATCTGTCCATTTTGATCCAAGGGCCTAGATAAAGTATGGTGAAGTATTATAAATGGCTTTCTACACCATGATTATTAGCAACTAGGTAACAAATCTTAGAAGGTATATTGATGTATTATCATTCATATATGGAAGCATATTTCTATATATGAATCCACCATGATAGTAGGAATGATCACAAATCTCTCCAACTTAAAAAAAATACATAAGGTTCCCCCTTATCTTTTCTTTCATCCTCCCTTCCCATGTGATCTTTGTTTTCACTTTTCCCGTCATGAGTTTTCCTAAATTGCCTCACATTTTATTGGTTTATCAAATAAAGCCCATGTTTTCTTTCGTAAGTCAATAAGTATTGGTTCAATTGGTAGGTAAAGTACATTTCTAGTGCGTAATCACATTGATAATAAAATCACACGTAAATCACATCGATTCTGTATAAAATATTTATGCCCCCATCGCAATGTGAGGCAATTATATACGAAGTTATAAATATTTTACTGTGTCAATGAGTGATACAATTCTTGTAAACAAACTATCACGAAAACATTTTTCTTAGTACATGACGAAGTTTTGCTGCAGAATAATATTGCATAATTATACCAACATATATATACTTTTTAATTATTTATAGTAATTAAGGAACCATTGTAGCCAATGCAAACATATCATATAATTGTCCTTTTTGCAAAAAAATCATATAGTTGTCCATAATGGATATGTCCTACATTGCCTAAATGCAGACCATTAAAAAGAATTCGAACCATGCAGGAGAGCTGCATGTGTTGCATTAAGAAAGAAGAGAAAATGGCCGATACATTCTGACAAAGTATCACGAAAACAATGACACAAACACTAATCTAAAGAAGGCCAAGCGGCAGTACTATGACCCAACTACCAGGAACCTAGCGACCCAAACAAGGACCTAGCCACCAAAAATGTTGTACCACTCCAAATAACAAATCTATATTACAGAGAGATACTAGCAGAATTACCTAAAGCCCATACTTTTTGCACAGGTCTTGATTTGATCTGGGATTTGCTTTGTTATGAAAAACCCTACCGGTTCCTTTCCCTACAGATGCTCCAGGTATGACTAACGAATGATGGGTTTTCCTCCTTCGACTATGGGGCCGAGCACCACCATCTAGCAAAGGGGGTACCAAAGGGTGGCATCACCTCTTGTAAATTGGCCAATTGCAAAGCGAAGCACCAGATAATGTTAACGACCAAGCCTACCATGAACAAGTGACAAACATCCTCCACAACTACAATGCAAAAAAGTACATCTCTCGTTCTGGGTGAGATCGCTTTTATCCCACCTGCCAACTTTCCAAACGTGACCACAAACGGCCAACAATTGAAAATTTAAAGCATAATCTTAGAACATGTAATTTCTGTCCTTTTGTAGATTGTAGTTCCGAGAGGAGTCACCAACTACAATAGGTTATAATACACATGCTACATAACCTGGCCCAACTTGTTATGGAAATCAATGGTACGGATTTATTCAGTTCTCTTAGCTCCAAGGTGGAGAGTTGGACCAGGAAAATTTCTCCAACGAAAGAGGCACTTTCTCCAGAAAAGTTAACTTTCGGTGTCATAAGAAGACATTTGACAAGTTGATAGTCTCAACTGAACCATATGTCCACACTACATCCACATCCACTTGACAGTTTCTGTTTTCTTTGTTGATTCTACGAAGAATATACTAGGTAGTTGGATCAGCCCTTCAGTATTAAGAAGGCAATTTTATTACTTGGGAATTACTATAGATTCACCAATAAAGTCTTGTTGGTATTCATGTAGAGACAAAAGCAGATACAAAAGTCAGAAGCAAGAATCTTCACCAAGGTGTGGTACAACTAGTCACTTTAGTAGGGCCATGACTTAGCCAGTCAGTCGCATATGATGACCGTGTTGTTATTTAGTTTATTCACACTTTTACTATAGTACAACACCTATAACTTTCTAGCACATGCACACCACGACTTACCTACTTAGTCACATCTGATAACTGTCTTGTTATTCAGTTTATTCACAATAGTAATGTAGTACATCACCCAACTACAACCTTCTAGCAGATGCAAGCCCTCCACATTCCATTTTCCGACACATGCATAGCCTCCATGTCATCTAGAACATGCAAGCCTTCCACATCATCAAATTTTACTTCCTATTTTTTTTCAGCAGTGAATCATTTCTCTGAACGTAGAAGGCCATGAGCCACTATCACCCTCTCTATATACAGTGAGAATGGGGAGTGTATTATTCTCGTATATTTTTATATTATTTTTGATAAATTTATAAATACCTCCACATATAGCACATGCAAACCCTTCACATGATCAATATTTTTTATTTTCTGGCAATAAAAGATATCACCAAAGCTAGAAGGACACGAATCTGGAGGGTATTGTTCATATATTCTATATGTTTATTTTTGATAAATGTATATTTGCTGTAATGTGGGGTATTGTCTAGTTTCTTATAGAGAAATGACCTTTCGGCACCGTAAGAAGGCACTGTACACTTAGTTGACAATCTCAATGGAACCACTTGACAGTTCAGTTTTGTTAGTTAATAGTACTAGACTATATATATTTATTGACTGGCAAAGTCATGCTTGCATTCATGTAGAAACAAAAACAGATATGAAAGTCTGAAGCAAGAATCTTCACCAAGGAGAGGAACAACTACTCACTTTAGTATGACTGACTCAGCCAGTCAGTACACTATAATGACCGAGTTGTTATTCAGTTCATTCACAACTCTATCCTTTGACAATTAAGTACCATTCATAACTGAGATCCGAGTGCTGTTATTCATGTGGCAAAAACAGATATAAAAGTCAGCTTGTAGTAAGTCAGTCAGTCACATATAATAACTTTTTATGTTATTCACATAGCACAACATAACTAGTCTTTCGAAGTACTATCCCATGACTGACACAGGACCATGCTGATATATATTCATGGAGAGAGAAAAACGGATATTAAAGCCATCCAAAAAGAATCTTAACCATAATCTTCACGTAGGAAAAATGGTTTGAGGACAACTTAACCAGTTAGTCAGATATGATAACTGCGCTGTGTTGTTCACACTAACATGTCACCGAAACTAGACTTTGGGACCATATGCAGTTAACAAACGGGACCATATGCAGTTAACAAACGGGTATGCTATTATTCTACTATGATTGGATACTGTGCAATGGCAGGATTCCCGCAAGCCTCTGTCGCTCCGCCTACTTAAAAACGATGGGCAGCTATTGACAAACAAAATAAGATTGTCAAGTACACAAGTTGATGTCTATGATAAAACTAATGTCAAACAAAGTGCAGGTTCCTTGTACGCGTGCTGAGCGAAACATTTGTATTAATAAGGACCATTGTACGAGTCAAAATCTAACCAATTCTTCTCGAAAAGAGATAGTGGCCTACAATAGATGCGAATTATACTTTTGATAGTGGCTTTATATACAAAAATTGGGGGAGCACCATTTTTATATGTATTTGTTGACTAACTAAATCTAGTTTGTCCACCGATACAAATTTCCGCACCAAGCATATTCTTCAGCACACACGCGGATCACATGACAAGGAGCGCAAATGCTCACTTCTATTTACAAATTTACTTGTATATGCTCTGATGAGGGACATGGTACATGTTCGTTCTAGACTTACTTTTTTTTTTGCTAGTGCTCAAAATTTTTGTTGACAGAGATTGTGGACAAACTCTAAGGGAAGTAATTGGTAAACCAAATATTAACTTAATGCCAGAAAATAATAATTATAAGATTAGTTGGTGTGTATATCTTGATGCTCAAGTTATTTCGATAGCTACTATCGAAGAGCAATTAGTTGATACTCCCTCCATCCATAATTTTTTTGAGTCCTTTAACAAGTCAATTTTAAAAACAATATTTGACTAAGCTTATGAAAAATATGTCTACTAACCAAATAATATAATATGTGTACATATCTCTAATTGATCTATTAATTCTCAGTTAGTAATATGGGTGTTGATATTTTATCTAAAAATAAGGTCAAACTTAAGGAATTTTTAATTTAGACATGTATTAAAATAATTATTTCTTGGGAAGAAGGGAGTACATGCATTCTGATTATGCATATGGAAAAGAGTCAAAAGTTTCAAACATGCAGAGGTGGTGGATGAAGATTCTCAGTCATTCATTTTTTTTTTCCAAAATGGAGGTGTCATAACCCTAGGCCTATGCATGCAACTGAAATATAAAGTAAATTTATTAGTTCATTAACCATTGCTACAAATATATTGTAAATTTCAAGCAACCACCTTTCAAAGGGCTATGCAATACATATCGCATATTGCTGACACGCCATGAACGCTAGTCAATTCCCGTGTGATCATCTCAGAACAAATGGCACACAATAGTTGAATCTCTGAGTTCTACTTGCATGCGCTGTGCTATCGAGACCAATATGGATCCAATCAGACGACATATAGATACCGTGCAAATGTTCAGTATTTTCCTTTTTGTAACGATATCATTTTGACAGTTCTAGATAGACAAAATATATAGCACGTAACATATATATATATATATATATATATATATATATATATATATATATATATATATATATATAGGTAAATTGTTTGGGGCACCTAGGGCTATTATGGCAAGTCATATTCATTAGTGCATGGCATAAAATTGACAAAATAATGGCTTTCCATATTTTGTTTGCATGCACTAGTATCCTAAATGGTCAATGATTTCTTTCCAAAATAAAAATAATCTGAACATTCGTACTTGGGTGCGTATATACGTACATGTACCCAAGATATAACCATGTGTACATGTTATTTGACTATGATATCAGTTAGTGGGTATTATACCTAACGAAAATATGTATGTGTTGTTTTATACTCAATGAAAATATACACATAAATGTCATAGCTTTTAATAAGTACATGTTGGTGTTATACCCAATAAAAATATGCACATAAATATACATACCTCGATGTGAATATACACATGAATAGACATAACTCGATGTTAGGGTACACATGAATATCTTCATGTTGGTGTTGTACTCAATAGAAATATACACATAAATATACATACCTCGATGTGAATGTACACATGAATATACATACCTCGATGTTAGTATACACATGAATATCTACGCGTTGATGTTATACTCAATAGAAATATACACATAAATATACATACATCGATGTGAATATACACATGAATATACATACCTCGATGTTAGTATACACATGAATTTCTACGCGTTGATGTCGTACCCAATGAAAATATTCATATAAATATATATAACTCGATGCGAATTTTATTTGTATATACCCATAAATTTCACACCTTTTAATAAGTGGTACATGTACCCGAGACACCCACATGTACATCTTATTAGACCGCGATATCAGTTAGTGAGTATTCTACCTAATAAATATGCACGTGTTGGTGTTATAAACAATGGAAATATGTACATGTTGGCGTTATACCCGATGAAAATGTGTACGTGTTGGTGTACATGCTAAAAATGTTGCATGGTCTTTTCTTAATTTATTATCTTGCATCTACCATACATGCCAAAAACTAAGATAATTAATTAATTACGATTTCTATTAGGAAGGGACAAATAATGACGCGTATTAATTAGACAACTGTTATTACTTTCCATAGCAGTAACGTCATGCAAACAAATAGGAAAGTAATAATGCAGCTATGCATGTAAAATTTAAACACATCTTATCAACGAAAGCTAGTATGATCCAACGGCATCTAGGCAAGGAGCCTGGGTACCTAGGTGTCCCAAACTGTCGTCCTATATATATATAGCACGCACTCCTGTTAGAATAAATGACTATGCCTAATCAACCATTTTAACCACTTTCCATTAAAATATTACATGGCTGTGGATTGTTAAACGGCATGAAGATAACCCGCCGCATCATGCAGGCAAACAACACGAGATGAGCAAACGATATGTGAGTAAGCGTTTCTTGGCAATTAATACCCCAAAGATAGATCGGGCCCCCCTCCCCTCTAGCGGTGCTCCCGCGAGCGACATGAGGAGAACCCTAAATCGCCGCCTCCTCCCTCCTCCTCTGCCCACCTCCCTCGCCGCCGCCGTGCGGGGTCGCCGGGCGAAGCCCGGCCGGCTATGGCGGCGGCGGGGCCTTCCTCTCCCCTCCGCTCGTGGTCCATGGCCGGCGTGGGATGGCTACGCGTGTGGGGGCACTGGCCTATGGCAGGGCTGGCGGCGTGGCGGCGCTCCGTTGGGATGGCGTCGGAGGCCCTGGTGGCGGCACGGCAGTGACCTGGTGGGCGTTTGCGGTGTGGCGGCTGCGGCAGGGCCAGATCGGGCTGTGGCGGGCCGGCGCGTCCCCGGCCAGATCTTAGGATTTGGTCCCAGGCGGCGGCAGGTGTTGCGGGGTGGCGGCGGAGGTCCTCCTGGGCTCTGTGGTGGTGGCTTGCAGCGGCGTTGTTGCAGCCCGTTGTCGGCCGGTCTGCTCGCGGCGATGATGGGACTTGCTCTGGCGTCTAGTCATCTCTGCGGCTTACTCGGGTGAGCTTCCTCCTCCTCTACGGATTCAGGTACAGGGTCGACAGGTTGGGGTGGTTCCATGGGGCGGTGTTGGTGCACGGGTGGGCTTGCCGGAGGTGGCAATGGACTTGAGGGAGGTGGCAGGGTTCCCCTCCATTCCATCTGCGGCTGCATCGTGTGGCTGCTGGAGTTCACTGGCCTAGATCTGGCCACCATGGCCTCCAACTTTGGCAAGGTGTCTGCTTTGGGGTGGAAGGGTCTTCTGCCCCTTTCCGGTCGGTCGCGTCGGTACGGTGTGTCTGTGGACGAGGGTTGGTCTCGGATGCTTGGGTGGCGGCCTTGCTGGTGGTAGCGAGGTACTCGTGGACGGAGCACGCGGCTCGTGGACGGAGCACGCGGCGACGAGCAATGTTTTAAATAGCGGGCTATGGAAAATAGCGGCGGGCCTCAAAATCAGCTATAGCGGAGCTATAGCGGGCTATTTGTGAAGACGATCATTTAGCGGCACTCTGCTGAAAAGGCTATAGCGGAGCTATAGCCGGCTATTTAAAACTATGGCGACGAGCAAGGAGGGACGTCGTCGTCCACAAAATCACCGGCGTGTCCGTACGCCTGTTCCTTCCCTCCCTTGCCGCAGCCGCCGGCGAGAGGATCCCCGTCATCATGTACGTCCACGGCGGATCCTTCTGCACGGAGAGCGCGTTCGGACGCACGTACAACAACTACGCCAGGTCCCTGGCCGCGCGTGCCGGGGCGCTCGTCGTGTCCGTGGAGTACCGTCTCGCGCCGGAGCATCCCGTCCCTGCTGCCTACGACGATGCATGGGCGGCGCTCCAGTGGGTGGCGTCCCTCGCTGACCCCTGGCTCTCCGACTACACCGACCTCGGGCGCACGTTCCTCGCCGGCGACAGCGCCGGCGGCAACATCGTCTACAACACGGCGGTGCGTGCGGCCAGCGGTGGTGGCACTGGCAACCACATCGACGTCGAGGGCCTTGTCATCGTGCAGCATGATCGTCGGGGTGCAGCATGCTGGTGGTAGCCGAGGTACTCGTGGACGGAGCACGCGGTTCAGGCTGTCCGGTTACCATGGCCGTGTGGGCAGCATGATCGTCGGGGTGTGTCGTTTAATGGCGGTGGCGCGGTTGTCCCTACCCCAATTTGGTGAAGGTGAGTGTTGGCCGAGCTGAAAACCTGCTCTGTCTTGTCAGGCCGGCGGCGTCGGCGTTCCAGCGTCGTCCCCTTCTTGAAGGCGTCGTTGTGGTATCTCACTTGTCAACGTGGTGCTCCAGGGGAAACCCTAATCCTTGGATTGGGCGGTGGCGGCGATCCGATGTCGTTCCCTTCCTGAAGGCACCGCCTTGGAGCCCATTGTTCGTCATGCACGGCTTCTCATCGTCGCGCTGTCTCTTCACGGTTGAGGGCCCAGACGACATCATAGTAGTGCTTATGATTTCATCCGATGTTTGCTTGGAGTAGTTTGGGGTGGTGTTGCTGTTTTCAGCGTCCTTGTATCTAGCCTTGTGTGTGTGTTTTGTGTTGGTGTGCGGTATGTGTTTGTCTCAGCTTGTTCGGTGATGGTTGCTTTATGTATAAAGTGAAAACCCTTTTTCGTCAAACGATATGTACGGTTTCGTCCTCATCGCAGAAGCAACACTTAATGGACTGAATTCATTTAGTCCGTCCAATGCATATTAATTGACGCTCCTTTTGTACAAATTCATAAATCCATATTAATTGATGATCTTTTAGTACAACTTTTGTAGTATAAAATCATATTAAAGGAGCGTTAATTAATTAAGTCTCAGTTGATGATATATCCATGAGATCTTATATTGAGATTCATATAATTTTATTCTTTCTGTTTTCTTTTTTTCTTTTATTGCATATTATGCCACTTGACTGAGACCTGGTCAAATCTCAGTCGACCGAGACCTGGTCACATCCTAATTAATATGGAACCGAGTGAGTACTATATCTTTCCTGACTAGTTGTTCATACATACATGACCATTTTCAGATATAAAAACGAACGAGCAGCTGAAGTCCCAGCCACCACAACGCAGAAAACACAAGATAGAGCTGCTTAGTCGATCAGCACGTAGCACTATATTAATTAAACTTCCTCCATCAAGCACGGTGCCTGCAAACAAGACTTCTCTGGTACTAAGCAAGATGGATGCCGGCGAGGAAGAGATCACCGTCGACCTGTATCCATTCATACGCGAATACAAGGGCGGCCGTGTGAAGCGCTTGCTGAGAAGCCCATTCGTGGCAGTGTCGGAGGACGCGGCTGCCAACCGTGGCGTGGCGACGAGGGACGTCGTCGTCCACAAAACCACCGGCGTGTCCGGACGCCTGTTCCTTCCCTCCCTTGCCGCAGCCGCCGGCGAGAGGCTCCCCGTCATCATGTACGTCCACGGCGGATCCTTCTGCACGGAGAGCGCGTTCGGACGCACGTACAACAACTACGCCAGGTCCCTGGCTGCGCGTGCCGGGGCGCTCGTCGTGTCCGTGGAGTACCGTCTCGCGCCGGAGCATCCCGTCCCTGCGGCCTACGACGATGCATGGGCGGCGCTCCAGTGGGTGGCGTCCCTCGCTGACCCCTGGCTCTCCGACTACGCCGACCTCGGGCGCACGTTCCTCGCCGGCGACAGCGCCGGCGGCAACATTGTCTACAACACGGCGGTGCGTGCGGCCAGCGGTGGTGGCACTGGCAACCACATCGACGTCGAGGGCCAACCACATCGACGTCGCGGAGAAGGACACCTTGCGTGACCGCGGGCGCCGGCTGGCGGCCCACATGCGTGAGTGCTGCGCGTGGGCGGATGATGAGCACGCGGGTGACATTGGTGGAGTCGGAGGGCGAAGAAACAGGCTTCCACCTGTACAACCCACTCCGTGCGACCAGCAAGGTTTGATGGAGACTATAGTGCAGTTCATCAACCAGCGCACGGCCTTGCATTGCCGGCTGCTTTGCTGCCGGAGTTGCACGAGCTGCATGCATGCGGTAGTAAGAAGAAGCCATCTGCTGGTGAGATGGGCTCATGCTTGCCTATTTAGGCGTGCCCACTAGGCCGTTTATGGACGTATGGTATGGCATGGCCATGAAGCTTCGAGTGTCTCAAAAGGTATGACAAGTACAAGTTGCTTACAGTGGGCAGGGGAGAGAAGAGAATCCAAGACTACATATGGGCTATCACTGAGCCATGTTGCCAGGATGACAAGAGCAACATGAGGTTCTCGGTATCAGCAGCAACAGCTCCGGGGACATGTGTTTCCACAACATCATCTAGTGGATGAAGATGGTCTGCAACACTACGTGCATCCTGCAGGTTTCCAGGTGTCAGAAGGTCGGGGATTAACGGTTTTTCATGCTCCAGGTAAGTGCAAGTAAGAATATTACAGGAAGGTACGTAAAAGGTTATATACCAAGACCCCTATATAATCACCACACTAGCTGCTTTGGGTCAAAGAAATGTATCTTGTGTTTGTTTTTCGCGCCTCGGTGTATGTTCTCTTTTTATAAACTATGTATGTAAGATCGATGTATGATTAATAGCGTACTATCAGTGTATTGTCATACATCGAGTTTGTACAAATTTTGTACACTAGTCCTCAACATGTGTACTACTCTCTCTGTTTCAGAATATAAAGTGTATTGATTTTCATGCAAGTCAAACTCGTGTATGTTTGACCAATTAAAAAATAAAATATCAACATCTACAATACAAAATATAAAAATATAAAAATACTTTTCATGATGGATCTAATGATACAAAATTTGGTATTATTGATATTTATATTTTTTCTAAAAACTTGGTCAAACATGCTCATGTTTTACTTTTGAAAAAAACTAATACACTATATATTTTGGAATGGAGCCTACCACGGACATGCACCGGCATGGCATTTTGTATGGAAAAAACGAAATGCAACTATCCCCAACCTTTGCGCACACAATAAGGGGGTTTGGAACTGTGGGGTTTTTAAAAAAAAATCAACTGTTACGCCAATCTTATTGCACACAGTCGCGGATGTTTAACTAGGGGTGATGTTTTTCAAAGAATAAAAGCAACTGTCAGCACAACCATTAGTTGCACGCGGCTGCCGAATGTGCAACTAGGGATGTATTTAAGTGAAAACCAAAACAAACTAACACCACACCCCCCCTCCCCCCCCCCCCCCCACCCCCCCCCCCCCCCCCCCCCCGCCCGATTGTTCATGGCCGACGTGTGTCCAAATGGGGTTGATATGTCTGAAAAACATAACAAAATGCAGTTACTGTCATGAGCAACACATCACAAAAATGGTAACAAACATAAATAGAAATGAAGACAAAAAAAATATGTTATCCAGTTGCACGAACAATATTTTGTGCAACTGTTGTCTTCAAAATGAGCAACTCCTCTATAAATATGTGGCCCTGAAAATCTAAACTAACAATTACTTCGGAGTGCATAATTTAACTTTTGGAAATTTTGTTTCAAAATTCCTACACTAAGGAAGAAAGATGAAACGTGTTGCATAGAAAGAACATATTTTTTAAACTTAAATAAAGTTAAAATAAATGAATAGCTAGAAAAGTCCCACAAAAAGTTTTAGTGAACTGTTGTGACCTGGCCTACAAGCCCCTTTAAGTGAAAGAAAAAACTTGCATGAATCTCAGCATGGAATCGACACTCCTATATGTCAACAGACAAATATGCCGTACGCCAATGAAACATTTGATAACCAATCAAAACTATGTACAATAAAAATGCAGGGCTTGAAAGCCCCAATTACTATTCCTTTTCAAGAACACCAAACTGTTTGGATACAAAACATATGAATGACCACGGGGAAATAAATGTAAAAATCCAACAAATCAATAAGCATATACTACTCCTTCCATTCCCATAAATTTTATCGTTAGTCCAAGTTTTCTAAGTTTGGCCAAGTTTGGAGGGTATAATCAGCATTGTCATATTGAATAAATACACTATGAAAACCTGGTTTATGATGGATCCAGTAACGCTGATTAAGAATATTGTGAAGAATGAAAAATGTATTGTGCCCGTATGCATGCACCAAGAACGAATACTACAGACCACAGACGCAGGTAAACACATCCAATATCAGAATAAAAAACTACTTAAATAGGACCTCCTAACCACTATCACTTTAGGCAAACATGGCCGTTCATCTCCCGTCTTGTTGATAGAAAAGAAATGAAGAAAAATAAAACACAATAAAACACACGAAAAGAAATTAGGATATTACATTAGAACTACTTGGAAAAGAGCCCTACAAGAGAGGAGCTATAGCCCGAAATACAAGCCCAACCCAGACTGGAAAAGCAAACACACAAAGCAACTCACACCAGACATTGTGTTAAATTCTTCTTTTAAGACTTCATATGGATTATGGGAATCCATATTTTCAAGAAAGACTTCATAGAGATAAAGGATTTGATGCAAATTCACTTACATTTTTTTGTAATATTATTTTTATAAATCAAACAAGTGAAAAACAAGAAACTAAAATATTCAATTGCAAGATCTAATGAAGATACCTTCAAGCACTCACTTCCTCGGCAATGGCGCCAGAAATAGCTTGATGTCTACAATCCAAATTTATTCTTGTAGACTCCCTTCGGCCTCCAAGCGCAGAGTTTTGTAGGATAGCAGCAAATTTCCCTCAAGTGGATGACCTAAGCCTTTTCAATCTGTGGGTGGTGTAGGATGAAGATGGTTCTCTGTCAAACAGTTCTCTCTCAAATACAGGTAGTCTCTCGTGTCCACAACACACCCAATAAAATTGTCAGATATATAGGTGCACTAGTTCGGCGAAGAAGTGATGATAGATGGGTTATATGGACAATAGAAATAGTTTTTTTATAATCTAAACAATTAAAAACAGCAACGTAGCAAGTAGGAGGAAGCAAGCAAATGTTAAGACCTAGGGTTCATACTTTCGCTAGTGCAATCTCTCAACATCAACATAGTTGAATCACATAACAATCTCTCAGAGTACGACAAAGAATCACTCCAAAGTTTATATTCCTATTGCAAAAAGCAGGATGAAATCGTGTAGGTAGTAAACCACCTCAAAGTTGTGTTTCCAATCAATCTTATGAACCACCCCAAAGTGTCACGAATAGTTCTAGATATCGTACTATGAAATCACCATATGATACGCATCAACCACCTCTAATGTCACCTAGAGACCTCAATGTCACAACGAGTATCCATGAATGGGACATGTATCAAGTGATCTCAAATCCAAAATATACAATACAACATAAAGGAACTCAAAAAGCAAGACTCAATTCACCACGAAAATAAGAGAGGAGGTGAATATCTTGTGATCCAATTATATTGATAAAAGCTCAAGATACATCAAGATCGTGTCAAATCAAGAACACATGATACATCGAGATAATGTCATCGACAAAAAAATTATTACACACATATCAAATATGTTTTCTTTGCAAGGATATTTCACAAATGCATGATCCTCTCATTTTCGAAAAACATGAACCTGGATGTGCCATCATCCCAGATGGCTAAAAATTTCTGTTAACACGTAAAAGATGGTTGTCTTAGTGGAACTGGATTTTCCCCAAGAAACTCTTAGTGGAACTCTTTAGGATGGTCTACACTCAAGTGTTTCAGCAAAATGTTCGAGGAAAGAAGTTGCTTCGGGGTATAATGCCCAAAAGAGTGATTTCAAGATGCACCAAGTTGTTTGCACCTGCTGTCCATTTTCACCCAAGGGCGTAGATTAAGTATGGTAACGTATTATCAAATGGTTGTCTATACCAAGATTATTAGTATGATGGGTAACAAATATTAAAAGGTATCATCCATACATATAAGCATATTGCTCTATTGGTTAATAAACAAAATATGTTTCTTTGGTAAGTCAATAAGCATTGACAATAAAATAATAGGTAAATCAAATCATTATGTGCACAATATTTGTGCCCCCATTTCAATGCACGGGAATTAAAACATGAGTTTGAAAACATTTTAATGTGGCAACGAGTGATTCAAATCTTGTACAAAACTACTAGGAACAACATTTTCTTAGTACACAACAAAGTTTTGATACAAAATAATATTGCACAATACTGCCTCCATTCCTAAATATAAGACATTTTGGTAGTTTGATTTAAACTACCAAAACTTTTTATTTAGGAATGGAGGGAGTAGATGTCAATATACTTGACCAGAAAGAATAATGATCTTTGCGACCAGTAAAGTGACAACATATATGTTTTGATCGGACACAAGATAAACGAAAAAAAAAGACACATGTTAATGCGGGAGGAGCATGCATGCAGACTAATGCCCTTTTTAATGATTTATAATAATTAAGATAACTAGTTGTCCCATTTATAGTTCCAACTAAAAACCGGCTTATAGGTGCAAACTACGTGTTCGGAACTCTCTCGATTTGGGGGAGAGATCAACGTGGGCTCCCGATCTCCTCCCTCCTCGAGCCCCCGCCACCCTCCCTCCCGATCTCCTTCCTTCTGATCCCCTCCCTTCCGATTAGATCTAGGGCTTCAAGCCGCTGCCGCCCCTCTCCTCGCCGCCGCCGGAGCTCCGCAGGGCAAAGCCCAGGTGGGCGATGATGGCTGTGGTGGGGCCTTCCTCCGCCGTGGCTCCCGATAGCGGGTGTGGTCGAGATCCGCGTGGAAATCCTGGACATGTGCGTTGTCCGGCATCGGCGCGCCAGCGGTAAGGACCCCTCCGTCGTCGATGGCTCACCCAGGCAGGGCGACGGTTCTGTGCGGTGGTGCGGCTCCGGTCGTGCGGTTTCCTTGCGGAAAAAATTCACTGGGCGTGCAGGATGATGCAGGAGGTTGACTGGTGGTTCAGTCGGGGATGGGTGTGAATTTGCCAGCGGAAGCTTGGTTCGGCCTTGGCCAGAACCATCAACAGTGGCGCGTGCAGACGTCGTTACCTTGTTGGAGGCGTAATGGGACAATTCGTGTTCCCTGTGTGCCCTAGGTTAAACCCAGATTCAGGTTTTCCGTATCATATGATGGCGAGGTTCCTGCGTCGTCACCCTCATGGGGGAATCATCTTTGGGGTTGTACACCGGCTGGAGGGATAAGTGTTTGGCTTGGTGGCTGGGTGGGGGTCTCCATATATTTCTCGTGCGGTGATGAATGTGGGCGGCATGCCATCTATAGTATTGACGACAACGAATCTTGGCGCAAGGTGCAGCGGGGTCTCGGCGGTGGATACCATTTGAAGGACCTGCGCAGGAGGGAGTCGCTATTTGCCGTCGTGGTGGCGTTAACAACAGAAGGGTTTGGCATGATCAGTGCATTGATTGCTCCTGAAGATGAGACTGTGAAAGAAGGCGGCAACGAATTCTACAACGTGCGCATGCGGTGCAGGCTGAGGATTTGCTAGACCGGTTAGTGCTCCCGGCATGCCGGCAGGCGGCTTGGTGAGGCCACATCATCAATCTTGTAGCTAGGGCGACAATTTTTGTCTAGGACGTGGCTTTGGGTTGATCTATGGTTCTATTTTGTAAGACCTTGTTGAATAATGCAATAAAGATGGTTGTATACATCGCTCGATGCAGAGGCCGGGTGTAATATTTCTTTTCTCATCACTGCTCAATTATGAACCACTCATTTCAAATCGTCTAACTTCCCGGCCGGTCACCCATCCTCTCACTAATCCAGCCTGAGCACGCTTAACTTTCGAGTTCTATTTCCCCTAGTTTCCAAGTCTGCACTTGTTGTTTTCCTGACAATACTAAGCTGTCAATCCTATAAACCCTTAGGAGTTGAACTTGAGCATTAAGCACCGTTTGAGTTTGAAATTATTATTCTAAAAAACAATAATTATTTATTAACACTAATATTTCTTGAATAAGTAGTTTTTTCCATAGTTTGACCACAATTTGACCAGATTTGAGCATAGTTTGACCAGATTTGACCGTAGTTTGACCACAGTTTGACTAAAAGTCAAAAAACTAAAAATAATTATTTATTAACACTAATATTTCTTGAATAAGTAGTTTGACCATAGTTAACAAAAAATCAAAAAACTAAAATTTGAGCATATCTTTTTTTTTTCTTTCAGAATTTGAGGATTCTAAAAATTTGCAAACAGGCCTATGGCGGTCAAAATCGGATGTTGATTTTCGTGCTGATTTTTTTGATATATTATGCGTTTTTTTTCGACATCGTATGTAAAAGATATGGCCGTTTTACTTTTTCATAACACTTTTTTGCAAAACATGTCCAAATTTAAGTTTTTTAATTTTCCTAACTAGTAGATGTAGTAACATAACTACATCTCGAAGGATTTTAGTTTTTGAAGCTTTTATCATTTTCTTTTGTTTTTTACAAAACTGAAAAGGCGATACACCGGGGGGGGGGGGTGGTAGGGGGGGGGGGGGGGGGTTTTTTTTTTTTTTTTTTTTTTTTTTTTTTTTTTTATTTTTTTTTTTTTTTTTTTTTTTTTTTTTTTTCTTTTTTTTTTTTTTTGCTTTTTTTCTTTTTCCTTTTTTTTTTTGTTTTGGTCTTTTTTTTTTCTTGTCTGTTTATTCTTCCCCCTTTAGTCCCGGTTTGAGACACGAACCGGGACTAAAGGTCCAATTTGAACCGGGACTAATGCCTTCCCGACGCCTTAGCCGCTCGAACCGGGACTAATGCTCACATTTGTCCGGGTTCGTGATGCAACCGGGACTAATGTGTACATTGAGCTGTGACCAAAGCCCTGTTTTCTACTAGTGTGCGTAGCAGAAGTCCCGCGAGCCAGCACCAAGATAGGCCGCAATCTGGAACTAGTTGCATATTGGACCAACTCCCGACACATTCAAGTGAATTTCCCCCCTCTCTATCAGGTAATTTTTAAGCGCTTAAATTTTTTGTAAAAATTATGTATCCAAACAAATGTGCTCCACATTTCGTCGTTATATTGAAGACGCACTAAATGCAAACAACATGATCTGATGGAAGTCACGAGAAGTAACAACACCATTACACAAAGAGAAACTACCAGAACTAGCTAAAGCCCAAGATTTTGTATCGTACTTCATTTGATCCAGGATTTGCAGGACTGGATTCACTTTGTTATCAAAAACCCTACTGGTTCCTTTCCCTACAGAATCTCCAGGTGATCAACTTGTCTAACAAATTCAGGGTTTTCTCCTGCCACCATAGAGCCAAGCTCCTGTAAATTGGCCCATTGAAAAGTCAAACAACAGATAATGCGTCAAGTGATGAACATGCTCCCAACCACATTCCAAAAAAGCAGACATCTCGTTGTGTAGGAGACCGTATTTAGCCCATGTGTCAGCTATCCAATCGCGACCACGAGCGACCAGCAAACTGAAAATCTAAGGCATAATTTTAGAACATGCAATTTTGTTCGAAGATAAGTCAACAGCTACAACATGTTATAACCTGGCCCCACTTGTTATATTAATCAATGGTCCAGATTTATTCAGTGCTCTTACCTCCTAGGTGGTGAGTTGGACCAAGCTTATTGCTTCCAATGAAAGAGGCAGTTAACTTATATAAAACAATTGGCACCATAAGAAGGCAATAGACAAGTTGACAGTCCCAACCGAACCATACGTCCACAACACGTCCACTTGGCAGTTTCCAATTTCTTTGTTGATACTAGAAAGAAATATTAAGAAGTCACTAGTCTGATTTGGGAAGCACTATTGATTCATTGACTGACAAAGTCTGTTGGTATTCATGTAGAGACAAAATTAGATACACAAGTCAGAAGTTAGAATGTTCACAAAGGTGAGGTACACCTACTCACTTTAGTAGGACGACGACTTAGCCAGTCAGTCACATATGGCGACTGTGTTGTGATTCAGTTTATTCACACCAGTACTATAGTACAACACCACAACTATAACTTACTAGCGCTGGTAAGCCACAGCTTACCTATAGTTAGTAAACATATGGTGACAGTGTTGTTATTCAATTTATTCACACTAGTATTGTAGTACATCACCACAACTATAAACTTCTTGCAGATAGAAGCCCTCCATATTCCACTTCCTGACACATGCAAAGATTCCACATCAGCAATGATGGCGGCTTCGGGCGGAGTTGGTTTGCAGTTGAGTTTTAATAGTCGGTCTCATCCGGCGTGTTCGAGGGGTTGCCGTGCTTCATTTTGTCTTATCGAGGCTGGGTGACCGCCGGCGGTTTCGGATGTGGTTGGGGGCATGGATCGGGTCAAAGCCGTGTCCTTTGGTGGTTTTCGGGGTGGACTAGTGGCAGGGCGGTGGTGGGAGGCGTGTTGGTCGTAGGCGGACTGCGCGGCTCGGATGCGGCCAAGCAACCATGGCAGCTCGGGCGCATGGTTGCTGGTCGTTTGCGTAGCGGGGTTGTGACAGAGGGGGTGAATCACTGGGGTACATCACTTGCCGAGTTCATGCACTGGCCGACGGTGATGGCATCCGCGGACGTCGTGTTCTTCCTTGTAGGCTCCGACGTGGTGCTCCCACTCCTCCTATCTAGCTTTGGGTGAAAACTTAATATTTGTATCGCATGATGGTGACATTCCGTGGTCGTGCCCTTCTTGGAGGCATCGTCTTGGAGCCCTCGGTCCGGCATGGTCCGTCACACTTCTGCTCATACGATCGCTCATCTTGGTGGTTGTCTCGGTCGGCTCTAAGAGGTTCCATTCTGCACATAATGTAGGTGCTTAGTAGTCGTAGTGGTGGTGTGTGGGTGCTCGGCATCCTTGTATCTCGCCTTGGGTGTGTGTGTGGCATGCATTTGTATCGGTTGCTTGGATGTAAGTGATGGTTTCTTTATATATAAACCGGGGAAAAACCATTTTTCGTCAAGATATGGAGGAGAGGAAGAACACTGCTTCAAAATTGTTTGCTCTAGAGACCAACCGAGGGGACCCAACCCCAAGAGAAATTGGCCGAGCCCACGATCAAGCAAAGTTCCTAGGGCGCCAAGCTGCTTGTTCCTCCATTCCCTCATACGTGCAGTCCCTCCCCGCCCTCGCTTCCAGCGCGGGCGACCGAGAGGCCCCAACCCTAGCCGCCGGTCCCCCTTCCCCTCCCTCACCTCCATCACACCACTGGTGGTCGATGTCGGGCAAAGCCCATGCGTGCTATGGCGGCGGCGGAGGTATTGCTCCTTCTCGCGGGTCATAGGGTGGCGCGGGGCTCCCTGGCTCGAGTGTGCTACCCTGATCTGGACTACATCGGCGCCGATCTAGTCCACGGCAGCGGGCGGTCGGACGGCGTCCTAGCAACGGCAGGGATTGTGCTGCTCCTCCCGACCTGGGGTAGAGGGCCTTGGATCCGGGGCGGCGGACCTGGAATGAGCTCCCTATCCGGTGGTGCGGGAGGGCGGGTGGGCTGCCGAGGATTGGATCGGGTGGCTGGCGATCTACCGGCGGGTTGGTGCCGTGGCTTGCTGCCCCGGCAGCCAACGACACCGATCTACTTCTTCCTCCCTTCCCTGCTACATGCACGCCATCTTACCGGACATGGCCGCGCTTCTAGCCAGTCACCAGGATGGGGTGGAGCGTGAGGTGGTGATCCGGATTGGGATAATTCACTGGTCGGCTCCTGCCGGCCGTGACGGCGACGCCGCCCAAGGGTGTCGTATTTCTTCCTGGAGACGTCATTTGGGTTCGCCCTACCTTTTCCCACCTCACGGTTTCTCGGGTGAAAGTCCTAGGGCGGCGACGGCGCTCATGGAGTCGTGTCCTTCTTGAATGTGTCACCACGAGAGCTATGTTATGGTGGGCACTGCTTGGCTTCGTGGGCAGTTGCAGATGGCGTGTCCCTCATCCTCCAGGGGGCATATGTTCCGGGGGAAACCCTAGATCTGGGTCTCCTGGATCGGATGATGATGGAGACTGTGAAGATCTACGCAATGTTTCCGCCTGAAGACGGGATGACGGAAGATGAGGGTGGCGGATCCTAGAGCGTGCGCATGCGGTGCGTGTTATTTGACGCCTAGACCGGATGGTACTCTTAGCTTGCCATGCTGGCGGCTTTTGAGTCCACTGGATTAGATTTTGTTTGTTGATGCAGATAGGGCACATATTTATACTTGTAGGGTGTAGCGACTTTGTTCGCCTAGAAGGTGGCTTTGGGTTGATTTTATATTCATTTTGTCAGGCTTTGTTAAATAATTAATAAAGATGGTTGCATATGCATCATTTTGATGCAGAGGCTGGCGATAATCTTCCTTTCCAAAAAAAATGAGATGGGAAAGATTGAACAAGAAGGTGTTCTTATTTATAAGGACCAGAGCGTGGAGCATGGATGAAACCAGACTGGAGATAGTACGGAAGTCAGCTGTAAATAAAAACAGACTCAAGTTCATGTTTTCCAAGCTGGCTTAGTTCATTTGAATCAGTTCATTTCTCAAAACCGCCGCAAGGAGTTTTTTACCCGTAGGTTTCTCAAAACCTACACAAGGATGCCATCTCCCAGTATAAATTACACATCAAATGCTCATCGATGTACGCATATCATCACATTCATCGCTTCGCGAAGTCTTTGAGTAATATCATTGCACTCCTTCCGTAAAGAAATATAAGAGAGTAGTTTGTTTCTAGGAAATGGAGACGTACCAGAAAATCCAACACCTCAAAGTACCTGGTTCTATGCCTTGCTCAAAATTACTTCTTAATATTTTAACCATTAAGCAATTAGCAATTAAGATTATATCAAGCGTAATGGTAAACAGTTTAGTACCATACCATAACTAAATCGCGATATTTTAAATAGTAAGCAAATAAACTGTATTTACAAAAAATAGAATTTACAAAATAAAAAAATTGAACACAAAACATAATTTACATCGATGGCGCATGTCGCAACTAACACCCAACACATATGTAGCCACTAAAAGCGAATACATAACAAGGCATATTATTAACCAAATAGAAGAGGACATGCACAGATTAGCTAGGACAAATGAATGCATGAACAAATGGGCCACGACAATTACATGTATAGATACGCTAGGGCATAAATACATAGACCGACCATAGGAGAGTGGAAGGTGGCCTTGTAGACAAGCACCTGATAGTCTCGGCCAAATACAATCTTATCACATCACATACAAATGGCATAAAAGCGGGCACCGTGAAAATATACCTTCACCATTGGGCGCAACCGGCTGTGAGGTTGGGGTCCGGTGGGTCGGCCACGTCTCCGGAATTCACAACCTCCTCCTTCTCACATGTCATGGTGAAAATGGTGTTGATGCTTGTTGTGGACGCATCGAGGCATGGTGGAGGGCTAGGTGCCTGGATCAAAGCACTACTTAAATCTAGATGACGGTGATGGTGTCACATGGAGGTAGACCGATGGTACCGAGCTGCCTTGTCCCTCGTGCCATCCTCCCATCCTTAGCATCGCCTTCGGTGTCGTCCTTTGACCTAGCAACACCATCACTTCTTGTGCTGTCCGCCAGAAGTTAAGGTTTCGTGTGATGTGCCCGAGAGAGAGAGAGAGGGAGAGAGAGAGATAGAGATAGATAGATAGATAGAGAAAGAGAGAGAGAGAGAGAGTGTGTGTGTAATTACCGGGCTCACCAATCCTATTGGTGGAGAAATAATGGATTGAAATGTCATCTCCGACGGTTTTGGCACTAAACCGGTACATGTTGACGCGATAATACTTGTAGTTCAACATGAAAAGCGTTTGAGATATGGAAGTATATTTCTAGCGCAGCAGACAAGGATTGTCTGATATACCGACGTTGCACCTCAGGTGGTTCAGAAAACAACCCATAAGGGATGGAGGCCCATTAAAGATGTATTAATCATTGTGCCTCGGAATATACTGCCGTCCTGATGGACAATTTAAAAGAACTCCAAGAGATCATATCAAATTTACGCAATTAATTCACCGAGACTCATTCCTAGCTGTTTTTCTTGCCACACCGACCGAGATGGATGGACTATTCACATGGTACGTCCGGTGTCCCGGAGATGTGCCGTAGTACATGGCATGTTCCACCGTACTGTGTGTTCCTTAGTGAAACTGCTTAATGTGACCTATTTTTGGCAAACCACTTGGGAGTAGGAAGTTGGTTTCGATCACTTCTTTGCTTACAATCCCCAGAAATTACATCCAGTGAACACATGCACTTTATAACTACGAACACATTATTACTATGTAGCCCCTTCAATGTTAAACGTTCAATTTTCTAAAGTTTGAGGAGTACTCTATATGGACTCACAGAACCGTGTGCTGGTCTCCAGAAAGAGGCAAAAACGGATTCCAGAGTCTGAACAAAGCATCTTCACTAGATCTTAGGTAACGACTGCTTATTTCAGTTCAACAACAACCTAGTCAGTCAGTCTCATATGATGACCGTGCTGGTATTCATACTAGCTAGTACAACACCAAAACTATTGTCATTACTTCACATCTTGGCGAGCGTGTATTATTTGTTTTGACTGGGTAGTCTGCAACGACTGGATCCCCCAAGTCGTTTTCGCTCCAAAAGGAAATAATAATATATCCTTGTATTCCCATAAGGATAAATACACTCATGGTTCAATATGTCCTTTTGCAATAGAAGATACCCACAGGTTATGTGGAAATGCCCGTGGGGTATCTTCTATTACCCACAGGTTACGTGGAAATGCACCCTAAAAAAAGGTTATGTGGAAATGCTTAGCTATTTAAGAACACATTTTGTAAAGGAATGTATAGATAATTATTTATTTGAACTACTTATTCAATGTCAGCAATGAAATGGATTAATGAGAAAGCACAAGTATGTCGTAAAATCTTGTAATGGGCCACATCCACATTATATTGCCAAACGCTTGAAAAGTTTTATTCGCGCTTTTCGACTGATAAACTATATATAGCCGGTTGTAGTAAGTCATCACTACTGACTTCAAATTCCAAAGCCATAATCCTGCAATACTTTCACCGGAAATTCCACAGGGAAGGATTTTGTAAGGTAGTGGTTAAATGAGTTTGTTGCAGGCGAGCTTTGTTCTTTTTGAGTTAATTATTTTGTTATTTTTCTACAGACTTTTTTTTGAGTACTGGAGTAAACAGGCTTACTCCAGTGGGGGATAACATTCAGAGAGCATTAGATCCCTTAATCTAACATGGACGTTACCGATCTGAAAATGATCTCCTTCAGTTCTGGCTTCAGCTGCAAGTTCATGGGCAAGAGAGTTCCTTCCCCTGCCGATGTGGTTCACCTGGTGTCCTGCAAAACCTGCAATTACATCTTTGATGTCCATGATCAGGCCATAACACGAGGACCGATTTGGCGCTCCCTCACGAGATCATCTGTTAATGATTTACAATCAATTTCCACTGTGACGTGACCATTGTACAAACTCGCCAAGGCCTGCAGGCCGAACAACAGCGCATGTCCCTCTGCTTCCTGCGCACTGGCAGTGGGTGGAAGAGTTCTGCCCAACGACAGGAAGACGCGCCCCATGTGATCCCGCGCCACTGCACCTCCCCCAACCCTGTCCAGTGTCAGGCAAGGATCGGTCTGCATTTAATTTAGCAACACCAGCCTCCGGAGCAATCCACTTCATGCGCAAACTAGCATGGTCACCTGAATTTTGTTTGCAGAGTGGCGCACTAGCTTTACCAGTGCTTGTTGGTTCAAATAGCGCGGCAAATTTCCACTCACTCTCCAGGTTTGTCAGATACAGGGCAGATGACAAGATTGACTCCTTGCCGCAATGCTCTGCTTTTAGTGGATTGGATCACTACATGATACTCATCTTCGTCACCACCTCCGCAGATCTCGCATATAGCATCTGTACTGATTGTTCGCCTATGCTTATTCTTTTTGGTGGCAAGCGAGTTAGTAGCAAGTAGCAACCCTCCATCCAAATATTCTAACCTTCGGAGGCAGATCAGCTTTCCAAATAAGGTCCCATATGCTACTTTTTAGGGTCGACAACAGCTGTAGCTGTGTCGATGAACCATAGCTGCCACCAACTCATGTTTACTATACAGTAATGATGTTACCACAATTTTTTTTCTATATGAAACATGTCTTTTTTGCAAGGATATATTACAAATGCATGCTCCTTTCTTTATCGAAAAGCATCAACCGAGATGTGCAATCATCCCATATGGCTAAAAAATTGAGTTAGCAGATAACAAATGGATGTCTTAGTGGAACTGCATTTTTTCGATAAACTCTTACTGGAACTGTTTTTTCCCGATAAACTCTTAGTGGAACAGTTTAAGAGGGTCTATTCAGACTATTCTCAACTGTTTCAACACACCATTCAAGTGAAAAAGTTGTCTCGATATAAGTGCTACAATCCCAAGAGAGAAATTTTAAGATGGACCAAGTTGTTTGGACCATCTGTCCATTTTGATCCAAGGGCCTAGATAAAGTATGGTGAAGTATTATAAATGGCTTTCTACACCATGATTATTAGCAACTAGGTAACAAATCTTAGAAGGTATATTGATGTATTATCATTCATATATGGAAGCATATTTCTATATATGAATCCACCATGATAGTAGCAATGATCACAAATCTCTCCAACTTAAAAAAAATACATAAGGTTCCCCCTTATCTTTTCTTTCATCCTCCCTTCCCATGTGATCTTTGTTTTCACTTTTCCCGTCATGAGTTTTCCTAAATTGCGTCACATTTTATTGGTTTATCAAATAAAGCCCATGTTTTCTTTCGTAAGTCAATAAGTATTGGTTCAATTGGTAGGTAAAGTACATTTCTAGTGCGTAATCACATTGATAATAAAATCACACGTAAATCACATCGATTCTGTATAAAATATTTATGCCCCCATCGCAATGTGCGGCAATTATATACGAAGTTATAAATATTTTACTGTGTCAATGAGTGATACAATTCTTATAAACAAACTATCACGAAAACATTTTTCTTAGTACATGACGAAGTTTTGCTGCAGAATAATATTGCATAATTATACCAACATATATATACTTTTTAATTATTTATAGTAATTAAGGAACCATGGTAGCCAATGCAAACATATCATATAATTGTCCTTTTTGCAAAAAAATCATATAGTTGTCCATAATGGATATGTCCTACATTGCCTAAATGCAGACCATTAAAAAGAATTCGAACCATGCAGGAGAGCAGCATGTGTTGCATTAAGAAAGAAGAGAAATTTGCCGATACATTCTGACAAAGTATCACAAAAACAATGACACAAACACTAATCTAAAGAAGGCCAAGCGGCAGTACTACGACCCAACTACCAGGAACCTAGCGACCCAAACAAGGACCTAGCCACCAAAAATGTTGTACCACTCCAAATAACAAATCTATATTACAGAGAGATACTAGCAGAATTACCTAAAGCCCATACTTTTTGCAAAGGTCTTGATTTGATCTGGGATTTGCTTTGTTATGAAAAACCCTACCGGTTCCTTTCCCTACAGATGCTCCAGGTATGACTAACGAATGATGGGTTTTCCTCCTTCCACTATGGGGCCGAGCACCACCATCTAGCAAAGGGGGTATCAAAGGGTGGCATCACCTCTTGTAAATTGGCCAATTGCAAAGCGAAGCACCAGATAATGTTAACGACTAAGCCTACCATGAACAAGTGACAAACATCCTCCACAACTACAATGCGAAAAAGTACATCTCTCGTTCTGGGTGAGATCGCTTTTATCCCACCTGCCAACTTTCCAAACGTGACCACAAACGGCCAACAATTGAAAATTTAAAGCATAATCTTAGAACATGTAATTTCTGTCCTTTTGTAGATTGTAGTTCCGAGAGGAGTCACCAACTACAATAGGTTATAATACACATGCTACATAACCTGGCCCAACTTGTTATGGGAATCAGTGGTACAGATTTATTCAGTTCTCTTAGCTCCTAGGTGGTGAGTTGGACCAGGCAAATTTCTCCAACGAAAGAGGCACTTTCTCCAGAAAAGTTAACTTTCGGTGTCATAAGAAGACATTTGACAAGTTGATAGTCTCAACTGAACCATATGTCCACACTACATCCACATCCACTTGACAGTTTCTGTTTTCTTTGTTGATACTACGAAGAATATACTAGGCAGTTGGATCAGCCCTTCAATATTAAGAAGGCAATTTTATTACTTGGGAATTACTATAGATTCACCAATAAAGTCTTGTTGGTATTCATGTAGAGACAAAAGCAGATACAAAAGTCAGAAGCAAGAATCTTCACCAAGGTGTGGTACAACTAGTCACTTTAGTAGGGCCATGACTTAGCCAGTCAGCCGCATATGACGACCGTGTTGTTATTTAGTTTATTCACACATGTACTATAGTACAACACCTATAACTTTCTAGCACATGCACACCACGACTTACCTACTTAGTCACATCTGATAACTGTCTTGTTATTCAGTTTATTCACAATAGTAATGTAGTACATCACTCAACTACAACCTTCTAGCAGATGCAAGCCCTCCACATTCCATTTTCCGACACATGCAGAGCCTCCATGTCATCTAGAACATGCAAGCCTTCCACATCATCAAATTTTACTTCCTATTTTTTTCAGCAGTGAATCATTTCTCTGAACGTAGAAGGCCATGAGCCACTATCACCCTCTATATATACAGTGAGAATGTGGAGTGTATTATTCTCGTATATTTTTATATTATTTTTGATAAATTTATAACTACCTCCACATATAGCACATGCAAACCCTTCACATGATCAATATTTTTTATTTTCTGGCAATAAAAGATATCACCAAAGCTAGAAGGACACGAATCTGGAGGGTATTGTTCATATATTCTATATGTTTATTTTTGATAAATGTATATTTGCTGTAATGTGGGGTATTGTCTAGTTTCTTATAGAGAAATGACCTTTCGGCACCGTAAGAAGGCACTGTACACTTAGTTGACAATCTCAATGGAACCACTTGACAGTTCAGTTTTGTTAGTTAATAGTACTAGACTATATATATTTATTGACTGGCAAAGTCATGCTTGCATTCATGTTGAAACAAAAACAGATATGAAAGTCTGAAGCAAGAATCTTCACCAAGGAGAGGAACAACTACTCACTTTAGTATGACTGACTCAGCCAGTCAGTCCACTATAATGACCGAGTTGTTATTCAGTTCATTCACAACTCTATCCTTTGACAATTAAGTACCATTCATAACTGAGATCCGAGTGCTGTTATTCATATGGCAAAAACAGATATAAAAGTCAGCTTGTAGTAAGTCAGTCAGTCACATATAATAACTTTTTATGTTATTCACATAGCACACAATAACTAGTCTTTCGAAGTACTATCCCATGACTGACACAGGACCATGCTGATATATATTCATGGAGAGAGAAAAACGGATATTAAAGCCATCCAAAAAGAATCGTAACCATAATCTTCACGCAGGAAAAATGGTTTGAGGACAACTTAACCTGTTAGTCAGATATGATAACTGCGCTGTGTTGTTCACACTAACATGTCACCGAAACTAGACTTTGGGACCGTATGCAGTTAACAAGCGGGACCATATGCAGTTAACAAACGGGTAAGCTATTATTCTACTATGATTGGATACTGTGCAATGGCAGGATTCCCGCAAGCCTCTGTCGCTCCGCCTACTTAAAAACGATGGGCAGCTATTGACCAACAAAATAAGATTGTCAAGTACGCAAGTTGATGTCTATGATAAAACTAATGTGAAACAAAGTGCAGGTTCCTTGTACGTGCGCTGAGCGAAACATTTGTTTTAATAAGGACCATTGTACGAGTCAAAATCTAACCAATTCTTCTCGAAAAGAGATAGTGGCCTTCAATAGATGCGAATTATACTTTTGATAGTGGCTCTATATACAAAAATTGGGGGAGCACCATTTTTATATGTATTTGTTGACTAACTAAATCTAGTTTGTCCACCGATACAAATTTCCGCACCAAGCATATTCTTCAGCACACACGCGGATCACATGACAAGGAGCGCAAATGCTCACTTTTATTTACAAATTTACTTGTGTATACTCTGACGAGGGACATGGTACATGGTCGTTCTAGACTTACTTTTTTTTTGCTAGTGCTCAAAATTTTTGGTGACAGAGATTGTGGACAAACTCTAAGGGAAGTAATTGGTAAACCAAATATTAACTTAATGCCAGAAAATAATAATTATAAGATTAGTTGGTGTGTATATCTTGATGCTCAAGTTATTTCGATAGCTACTATCGAAGAGCAATTAGTTGATACTCCCTCCATCCATAATTTTTTTGAGTCCTTTAACAAGTCAATTTTAAAAACAATATTTGACTAAGCTTATGAAAAATAAGTCTACTAACCAAATAAATATAATATGTGTACATATTTCTAATTGATCTATTAATTCTCAGTTAGTAATGTGGGTGTTGATATTTTATCTAAAAATAAGGTCAAACTTAAGGAATTTTTGATTTAGACATGTATTAAAATAATTATTTCTTGGGAAGAAGGGAGTACATGCATTCTGATTATGCATATGGAAAAGAGTCAAAAGTTTCAAACATGCAGAGGTGGTGGATGAAGATTCTCAGTCATTCATTTTTTTTTTCCAAAATGGAGGTGTCATAACCCAGGCCTATGCATGCAACTGAAATATAAAGTAAATTTATTAGTTCATTAACCATTGCTACAAATATATTGTAAATTTCAAGCAACCACCTTTCAAAGGGCTATGCAATACATATCGCATATTGCTGACACGCCATGAACGCTGGTCAATTCCCGTGTGATCATCTCAGAACAAATGGCACACAATAGTTGAATCTCTGAGTTCTACTTGCATGCGCTGTGCTATCGAGACCAATATGGATCCAATCAGACGACATATAGATACCGTGCAAATGTTCAGTATTTTCCTTTTTGTAACGATATCATTTTGACAGTTCTAGATAGACAAAATATATATCACGTAACATATATATGCCTGGGCACCTCCTGTTAGAATAAATGACTATGCCTAATCAACCATGTTAACCACCTTCCATTAAAATATTACATGGCTGTGGATTGTTAAACGCCACGAAGATAACCCGCCGCATCAAGCAGGCAAACAACACGAGATGAGCAAACGATATGTGAGTAAGCGTTTCTTGGCAATTAATACCCCGAAGATAGATCGGGCCCCCCTCCCCTCTAGCGGCGCTCCCGCGAGCGACACGAGGGGAACCCTAAATCGCCGCCTCCTCCCCCCTCCTCTGCCCACCTCCCTCGCCGCCGCCGTGCGGGGTCGCCGGGCGAAGCCCAGCCTGCTAGGGCGGCGGCGGGGCCTTCCTCTCCCCTCCGCTCGTGGTCCATGGCCGGCGTGGGATGGCTCCGCGTGTGGGGGCACTGGCCTATGGCGGGGGCTGGCGGCGCGGCGGCGCTCCGTTGGGATGGCGTCGGAGGCCCTGGTGGCGGCACGGGGGTGACCTGGTGGGCGTTTGCGGTGTGGCGGCTGCGGCAGGGCCAGATCGGGCGGTGGCGGGCCGGCGCGTCCCCGGCCAGATCTTCGGATTTGGTCCCAGCCGGCGGCCGGTGTCGCGAGGTGGCGGCGGAGGTCCTCCTGGGCTCTGCGTGGTGGTGGCTTGCAGCGGCGTTGCTGCAGCCCGTGGTCGGCCGGTCTGCTCGCGGCGACGATGGGACTTGCTCTAGCGTCTAGTCATCTCTGCGGCTTACTCGGGTGAGCTTCCTCCTCCTCTATGGATTCAGATACGGGGTCGACAAGTAGGGGTGGTTCCATGGGGCGGTGTTGGTGCGTGGGTGGGCTTGCCGGAGGTGGCAATGGACTTGAGGGAGGTGGCAGGGTTCCCCTCTGCCGAGCTCCGCAGGGCAAGCCCAGGTGGGCGTATGAGGCTGTGGTGGGGCCTTCCTCCGCCGTGGCTCCCGGATGCGGTTGTGGTCGAGATCCGCGTGGAATCCTGGACATGTGCGTTGTCCGGCATCGGCGGCGCAGGTCGAAGGACCCCTCCTTCGTCGATGGCTCCACCCAGCAGGGCGACGGTTCTGTGCGGTGGGTGCGGCTTCCGTCTTGCGGTTTCCTTGCGGAAAAATTTCACCCTTGGGCGTGCAGGATATGCAGGAGGTTGAACCTGGTGGTTCATCGGGATGGGTGTGAATTTGCCAGCGGAAGCTTGGTTCGGCCTTGGCCAGAACCATCAAACAGTGGCGCGTGCAGACGTCGTTACCTTGTTGGAGGCGTAATGGGACAATTCGTGTTCCTGTGTGCCCTAGGTTAAACCCAGATTCAGGTTTTCCGTATCATATGATGGCGAGGTTCCTGCGTCGTCACCCTCATGGGGGAATCATCTTTGGGGTTGTACACCGCGTGGAGGGATAAGTGTTGGCTTGGTGGCTGGGTGGGGGTCTCCATATATTTCTCGTGCGGTGATGAATGTGGGCGGCATGCCATCTATAGTATTGACGACAACGAATCTTGGCGCAAGGTGCAGGCGGGGGGTCTCGGCGGTGGATACCATTGAAGGACCTGCGCAGGAGGGAGTCGCTATTTGCCGTCGTGGTGCGTTAACAACAGAAGGGTTTGGCATGATCAGTGCATTGATTGTCCTGAAGATGAGACTTGTGAAAGAAGGCGCAACGAATTCTACAACGTGCGCATGGCGTGCAGGCTGAGATTTGCTAACCGGTTTGTGCTCCGCCGCATGCCGGCAGGCGGTCTTGGTGAGGGCCACATCATCAATCTTGTAGCTAGGGCGACAATTTTTGTCTAGGACGTGGCTTTGGGTTGATCTATGGTTCTATTTTTGTAAAGACCTTTGAATAATGCAATAAAGATGGTTGTATACATCGCTCGATGCAGAGGCCGGGTGTAATATTTCTTTTTCTCATCACTGCCTCAATTATGACCACTCATTTCAAATCGTCTAACTTCCCGGCCGGTCACCATCCTCTCACTAATCCAGCCTGAGCACGCTTAACTTTCAGTTCTATTTCCCCTGTTTCCAGTCTGCACTTGTTGTTTTCCTGACAATACTAAGCTGTCAATCCTATAACCCTTAGGAGTTGAACTTGAGCATTAAGCACCGTTGAGTTTGAAATTATTATTCTAAAAAAACAATAATTATTTATACACTAATATTTCTTGAATAAGTAGTTTTTTCCATAGTTTGACCACAATTGACCAGATTTGAGCATAGTTTGACCAGATTTGACCGTAGTTTGACCACAGTTGACTAAAGTCAAAAACAAAAAATAATTTTTATTAACACTAATATTTCTTGAATAGTAGTTTGACCATAGTTAACAAAAAATCAAAAAACTAAAATTTGAGCATATCTTTTTTTTTCTTTCAGAATTTGAGGATTCTAAAAATTGTGCAAACAGGCTATGGCGGTCAAAATCGGATGTTGATTTTCGTGCTGATTTTTTTGATTATATTATGCGTTTTTTTTCGACATCGTATGTAAAAGATATGGCCGTTTTACTTTTTCATAACACTTTTTTGCAAAACTGTCCAAATTAAGTTTTTTAATTTTCCTAACTAGTAGATGTAGTAACATAACTACATCTCGAAGGATTTTAGTTTTTGAAGCTTTTTATCATTTTCTTTTGTTTTACAAAACTGAAAAGGCGATACACCGGGGGGGGGGGGGGGGGGGGGGGGGGGGTGGGGGGGTAAGTTTGAACCTTTAGTCCCGGTTTGAGACACGAACCGGGACTAAGGCCAATTTGAACCGGGACTAATGCCTTCCCGACGCCTTAGCCCTCGAACCGGGACTAATGCTCACATTTGTCCGGGTCGTGATGCAACCGGGACTAATGTGTACATTGAGCTGTGACCAAAGCCCTTTTTTCTACTAGTGTGCGTAGCAGAAGTCCGCGAGCCAGCACCAAGATAGGCCCGAACTGGAAACTAGTTGCACTATTGGACAACTCCCGACACATTCAAGTGAATTTCCCCCCTCTCTATCAGGTATTTTTAAGCGCTAAATCTTTTTTGTAAAATTATGTATCCAAACAAATGTGCTCCACATTTCGTCGTTATATTGAAGACGCACTAAATGCAAACAACATGATCTGATGGAAGTCACGAGAAGTAACAACACCATTACACAAAGAGAAAACTACCAGAACTAGCTAAAGCCAAGATTTTGTATCGTACTTCATTTGATCCAGGATTTGCAGGACTGGATTCACTTTGTTATCAAAAACCCTACTGGTTCCTTTCCCTACGAATCTCCAGGTGATCAACTTGTGCTAACAAATTCAGGTTTTCTCCTGCCACATAGAGCCAAGCTCCTGTAAATTGGCCCATTGAAAGTCAAAACAACAGATATGCGTCAAATGATAACATGCTCCCAACCACATTCAAAAGCAGACATCTCGTTGTGTAGGAGACCGTATTTAGCCCATGTGTCAGCTATCCAATCGCGACCACGAGCGACCAGCAAACTGAAAATCTAAGGCATAATTTTGAGAACATGCAATTTTGTTCGAAGTAAGTCAACAGCTACAACATGTTATAACCTGCCCAACTTGTTATATTAATCAATGGTCCAGATTTATTCAGTGCTCTTACCTCCTAGGTGGTGAGTTGGACCAAGCTTATTGCTTCCAATGAAAGAGGCAGTTACTTATATAAAACAATTGGCACCATAGAGGCAATAGACAAGTTGACAGTCCCAACCGAACCATACGTCCACAACACGTCCACTTGGCAGTTTCCAATTTTCTTTGTTGATACTAGAAGAAATATTAAGAAGTCACTAGTCTGATTTGGGAGCACTATTGATTCATTGACTGCAAAGTCTGTTGGTATCATGTAGAGACAAAATTAGATACACACATCGGAAGTTAGAATGTTCACAAAGGTGAGGTACACCTACTCACTTTAGTAGGACGACGACTTAGCAGTCAGTCACATATGGCGACTGTGTTGTGATTCAGTTTTATCACACCACCATTACTATAGTACAACACCACACTATAACTTACTAGCGCTGGTAAGCCACACGCTTACCTATAGTTAGTAAACATATGGTGACAGTGTTGTTATTCATTTATTCACACGAGTATTGTAGTACATCACCACAACTATAAACTTCTTGCAGATAGAAGCCCTCCATATTCCACTTCCTGACACATGCAAAGATTCCACATCAGCAATGATGGGCGGCTTCGGGCGGAGTTGGTTTGCAGTTGAGTTTTAAATAGTCGGTCTCATCCGGCGTGTTCGAGGGGTTCCGTCTCATTTTGTCTTAATCGAGGCTGGGTGACCGCCGGCGGTTTGGATGTGGTTGGGGGCATGGATCGGGTCAAAGCCTGTCCTTTGGTGGTTTTCGGGGTGGACAGTGGCAGGGCGGTGGTGGGAGGCGTGTTGGTCGTAGGCGAATGCGCGGCTCGGATGCGGCCAAGCACCATGGCAGCTCGGGCGCATGTTTTGCTGGTCGTTTGCGTAGCGGGGTTGTGACAGGGGGGTGAATCTACTGGGGTACATCACTTGCCGAGTTCATGCACTGGCCGACGTGATGGCATCTCTGCGGACGCGTGTTCTTCCTTGTAGGCTCCGACGTGGTGCTCCCACTCCTCCTATCTAGCTTGGGTGAAAACTTAATATTTGTATCGCATGATGTGACATCCGTGGTCGTGCCCTTCTTGGAGTGCATCGTCTTGGAGCCCTCGGTCCGGCATGGTCCGTCACACTTCTGTCATACGAGCGCTCATCTTGGTGGTTGTCTCGGTTCGGCTCTAAGAGGTTCATTCTGCACATAATGGTGGTGCTTAGTAGTCGTAGTGGTGGTGTGTGTGGTGCTCGGCATCCTTGTATCTCGCCTTGGGTGTGTGTGTGGCATGCATTTGTGATCGGTTTCTGGATGTAAGTATGTTTCTTATATATAAACCGGGGAAAAACCATTTTTCGTCAAGATATGGAGGAGAGGAAGAACACTCGCTTCAAAAGTTGTTTGCTCTAGAGACCAACCGGGGGACCCAACCCCAGAGAATTGGCCGAGCCCACGATCAAGCAAAGTTCCTAGGGCGCCAAGCTCGGCTGTTCCTCCCATTCCCTCATACGTGCAGCGTCCTCCCCGCCCTCGCTTCCAGCGCGGGCGACCGAGAGGCCCCAACCCTAGCCGCCGGTCCCCTTCCCCTCCTCACCTCCATCACACCACTGGTGGTCGATGTCTGGCAAACCCATCTTGCTATGGCGGCACGATATTGCTCCTCTCGGGGTCATAGGGTGGCGCGGGGCTCCCGGCTCGAGTGTGCTACCCTGATCTGGACTACATCGGCGCCGATCTAGTCCAAGGCAGCGGGCGGTCGGACGGCGCCTAGCAACGCAGGGATTGTGTGCTCCTCCCGACCTGTGAGGGCCTTGGATCCGGGGCGGCGGACCTGGAATGAGCTCCCTATCCGGTGGTGCGAGGGCGGGTGGGCTGCCGAGGATGGATCGGTGGCTGTGCGATTACCGGCGGTTTGGTGCCGTGGCTTGCTGCCCGGCAGCCAACGACACCCGATCTACTTCTTCTCCCTTCCCTGCTACTTCCGCCATCTTACCGGACATGGCCGCGCTTCTAGCCAGTCACCAGGATGGGGTGGAGCGTGAGGTGGTGATCCGGATTGGGATAATTCACTGGTCGGCTCCTGCCGGCCGTGACGGCGACGCCGCCCAGGGTGTCGTATTTCTTCCTGGAGACGTCATTTGGGTTCGCCCTACCTTTTCCCACCTCACGGTTTCTCGGGTGAAAGTCCTAGGGCGGCGACGGCGCTCATGGAGTCGTGTCCTTCTTGAATGTGTCACCACGAGAGCTATGTTATGGTGGGCACTGACTTGGCTTCGTGGGCAGTTGCAGATGGCGTGTCCCTCATCCTCCAGGGGCATATGTTTCCGGGGGAAACCCTAGATCTGGGTCTCCTGGATCGGATGGATGATGGGACTGTGAGATCTAACGCAATGTTTCCGCTGAAGAACGGGATGACGGAAGATGAGGGTGGCGGATCCTAGAGCGTGGCCATGCCGTTGTCTTGTTATTTGACGCCTAGACCGATGTACTCTTAGCTTGCCATGCTGGCGGCTTTTGAGTCCACTGGATTAGATTTTGTTTGTTGATGCAGATAGGGCACATATTTTATACTTGTAGGGTGTAGCGACTTGGTTCGCCTAGAAGGTGCTTTGGGTTATTTTATATCATTTGTCAGGCTTTGTTAAATAATTAATAAAGATGGTTGCATATGCATCATTTTGATGCAGAGGCTGGGCGATAATCTTCCTTTCCAAAAAAATGAGATGGGAAAGAGATTGAACAAGAAGGTGTTCTTATTTATAAGGACCAGAGCGTGGAGCATGATGAAACCAGACTGGAGATAGTACGGAAGTCAGCTGTAAATAAAACAGACTCAAGTTCATGTTTTTCCAAGCTGGCTTAGTTCATTTGAATCAGTTCATTTTCTCAAAACCGCCGCAAGGAGTTTTTTACCCGTAGGTTTTCTCAAACCTACACAAGGATGCCATCTCCCAGTATAAATTCACATCAAATGCTCATCGATGTACGCATATCATCACATTCATCGCTTCGCGAAGTCTTTGAGTAATATCATTGCACTCCTTCCGTAAAGAAATATAAGAGAGTAGTTTGTTTCTAGGAAATGGAGACGTACCAGAAAATCCAACACCTCAAAGTACCTGGTTCTATGCCTTGCTCAAAATTACTTCTTAATATTTTAAAACCATTAAGCAATTAGCAATTAAGATTATATCAAGCGTAATGGTAAACAGTTTAGTACCATACCATAACTAAATCGCGATATTTTAATAGTAAGCAAATAAACTGTATTTACAAAAAATAGAATTTACAAATAAAAAATTGACACAAAACATAATTTACATCGATGGCGCATGTCGCAACTAACACCCAACACATAGTAGCCCAAAACGAATACAAACAAGGCATATTATTAACCAAATAGAAGAGGACATGCACAGATTAGCTAGGACAATGAATGCATGAAACAAATGGGCCACACAATTACATGTATAGATACGCTAGGGCATAAATACATAGACCGACCATAGGAGAGTGGAAGGTGGCCTGTACAAGCACCTGAATTCTCGGCCAAATACAATCTTATCACATCACCATACAAATGGCAAAAAAGCGGGCCGTGAAAATATACCTTCACCATTGGGCGCAAACGGCTGTGAGGTTGGGTCCGGTGGTGGTCGCCACGTCTCCGGAATTCACAACCTCCTCCTTCTCACATGTCATGGTGAAAATGGTGTTGATGCTTGTTGTGGACGCATCGAGGCATGGTGGAGGGCTAGGTGCCTGGATCAAAGCACTACTTAAATCTAGTGACGGTGATTGTGTCACATGGAGGTAGACCGATGGTACCGAGCTGCCTTGTCCCTCGTGCCATCCTCCCTCCTTAGCATCGCCTTCGGTGTCGTCCTTTACCTAGCAACACCATCACTTCTTGTGCTGTCCGCCAGAAGTTAAGGTTTCGTGTGATGTGCCCGAGAGAGAGAGAGAGGGAGAGAGAGAGATAGAGATAGATAGGATAGAGAGAAAAGAGAGAGAGAGAGAGAGTGTGTGTGTAATTAACCGGGCTCACCATCCTATTGGTGGAGAAATATGGATTGAATGTCATCTCCGACGTTTTGGCACTAAAACCGTACATGTTGACGCGATATACTTGTAGTTCAACATGAAAAGCGTTTGAGATATGAAGTATATTTCAGCGCAGCAGACAAGGATTGTCTGATATACCGACGTTGCACCTCAGGTGGTTCAGAAACAACCCATAAGGGATGGAGGCCCATTAAAGATGTATTAATCATTGTGCCTCGGAATATACTGCGTCCTGATGGCAATTTAAAAGAACTCCAAGAGATCATATCAAATTTACCAATTAATTCACCGAGACTCATTCCTAGCTGTTTTTCTTGCCACACCGACCGAGATGGATGGACTATTCACAGGTACGTCCGGTGTCCCGGAGATGTGCCGTAGTACATGGCATGTTCCACCGTACTGTGTGTTCCTTAGTGAAACTGCTTAATGTTACCTATTTTTGGCAAACCACTTGGGAGTAGGAAGTTGGTTTCGATCACTTCTTTGCTTACAATCCCCAGAAATTACATCCAGTGAACACATGCACTTTATAACTAACGAACACATTATACTATGTACCCCTTCAATGTTAAACGTTCAATTTTCTAAAGTTTGAGAGTACTCTATATGGACTCACAGAACCGTGTGCTGGTCTCCAGAGAGGCAAAAACGGATTCCAGAGTTGAACAAAGCATCTTCACTAGATCTTAGGTAACGACTGCTTATTTAGTTCAACAACAACCTAGTCAGTTCAGTCTCATATGATACCGTGCTGGTATTCATACTAGCTAGTACAACACCAAAACTATTGTCATTACTTCACATCTTGGCGAGCGTGTATAATTTGTTTTGACTGGTAGTCTGCAACGACTGGATCCCCCAAGTCGTTTTCGCTCCAAAAGGAAATAATAATATATCCTTGTATTCCCATAAGGATAAATACACTCATGGTCAATATGTCCTTTTGCAATAGAAGATACCCACAGGTTATGTGGAAATGCCCGTGGGGTATCTTCTATTACCCACAGGTTACGTGGAAATGCCCCTAAAAAAGGTTATTGTAAATGCTTAGCTATTTAAGAACACATTTTGTAAAGGAATGTATAGATAATTATTTATTTAAACACTTATTCAATGTCAGCAATGAAATGGATTAATGAGAAAGCACAAGTATGTCGTAAAATCTGTAATGGGCCACATCCACATTATATTGCCAAACGTCTTGAAAAGTTTTATTCGCGCTTTTCGACTGATAAACTATATATAGCCGTTGTAGTAGTCATCACTACTACTTCAAATTCCAAAGCCATAATCCTGCAATACTTTCACCGGAAATTCCACAGGGAGATTTTGTAAGGTAGTGGTTAAATGAGTTTGTTGCAGGCGAGCTTTGTTCTTTTTGAGTTAATTATTTTGTTTTTTCTACAGACTTTTTTTGAGTACTGGAGTAACAGGCTTACTCCAGTGGGGGATAACATCAGAGAGCATTAGATCCCTTAATCTAACATGGACGTTACCGATCTGAAAATGATCTCCTTCAGTTCTGGCTTCAGCTGCAAGTTCATGGGCAAGAGAGTTCCTTCCCCTGCCGATGTGGTTCACCTGGTGTCCTGCAAAACTGCAATTCCATCTTTGATGTCCATGATCAGGCCATAACACGAGGACCGATTTGGCGCTCCCTCACGAGATCATCTGTTAATGATTTACAATCAATTTCCACTGTGACGTGACCATTGTACAAACTCGCCAAGGCCTGCAGCCGAACAACAGCGCATGTCCCTCTGCTTCCTGCGCACTGGCAGTGGTGGAAGAGTTCTGCCCAACGACAGGAAGACGCGCCCCATGTGATCCCGCCCACTGCACCTCCCCAACCTGTCCAGTGTCAGGCAAGGATCGGTCTGCATTTAATTTAGCAACACCAGCCTCCGGAGCAATCCACTTCATGCGCAAACTAGCATGGTCACCTGAATTTTGTTTGCAGAGTGGCGCACTAGCTACCAGTGCTTGTTGGTTCAAATAGCGCGGCAAATTTCCACTCACTCTCCAGGTTTGTCAGATACAGGGCAGATGACAAGATTGACTCCTTGCCGCAATGCTCTGCTTTTAGTGGATTGGATCACTACATGATACTCATCTCGTCACCACCTCCGCAGATCTCGCATATAGCATCTGTACTGATTGTTCGCCTATGCTTATTCTTTTTGGTGGCAAGCGAGTTAGTAGCAAGTAGCACAACCTCCATCCAAATATTCTAACCTTCGGAGGCAGATCACTTTCAAATAAGGTCCCATATGCTACTTTTAGGGTCGACAACGCTGTAGCTGTGTCGATGAACCATAGCTGCCACCAACTCATGTTTACTATACAGTAATGATGTTACCACAATTTTTTTTCTATATGAAACATGTCTTTTTTGCAAGGATATATTACAAATGCATGCTCCTTTCTTTATCGAAAAGCATCAACCGAGATGTGCAATCATCCATATGGCTAAAAATTAGTTAGCAGATACAAATGGATGTCTTAGTGGAAACTGCATTTTTTCGATAACTCTTACTGGAACTGTTTTTTCCCGATAAACTCTTAGTGGAACAGTTTAAGAGGGTCTATTCAGACTATTCTCAACTGTTTCAACACACATTCAAGTGAAAAAGTTGTCTCGATATAAGTGCTACAATCCCAAGAGAAATTTAAGATGGACCAAGTGGTTTGGACCATCTGTCCATTTGATCCAAGGGCCTAGATAAGTTGGTGAAGTATTATAAATGGCTTTCTACACCATGATTATTAGCAACTAGGTAACAAATCTTAGAAGGTTATATTGGTATTATCATTCATATATGGAAGCTATTTCATATATGAATCCACCATGATAGTAGCAATGATCACAAATCTCTCCAACTTAAAAAAATACATAAGGTTCCCCCTATCTTTTCTTTCATCCTCCCTTCCCATGTGATCTTTGTTTTCACTTTTCCCGTCATGAGTTTTCCTAAATTGCGTCACATTTTATTGGTTTATCAAATAAAGCCCATGTTTTCTTTCGTAAGTCAATAAGTATTGGTTCAATTGGTAGGTAAAGTACATTTCTAGTGCGTAATCACATTGATAATAAATCACACGTAAATCACATCGATTCTGTATAAAATATTTATGCCCCCATCGCAATGTGCGGCAATATATACGAAGTTATAAATATTTTACTGTGTCATGAGTGATACAATTCTTATAAACAAATATCACGAAAACATTTTTTTAGTACATGACGAAGTTTTGCTGCAGAATAATATTGCATAATTATACCAACATATATATATTTTTAATTTTATAGTATTAAGGAACCATGGTAGCCAATGCAAACATACATATAATTGTCCTTTTTGCAAAAAAATCATATAGTTGTCCAATAATGGATATGTCCTACATTGCCTAAATGCAGACCATTAAAAAGAATTCGAACCATGCAGGAGAGCAGCATGTGTTGCATTAAGAAAGAAGAGAAATTTGCCGATACATTCTGACAAAGTATCACAAACAATGACACAAACACTAATCTAAAGAAGGCCAAGCGGCAGTACTACGACCCAACTACCAGGAACCTAGCGACCCAAACAAGGACCTAGCCACCAAAAATGTTGTACCCACTCCAAATAACAAATCTATATTACCGAGAGATACTAGCAGAATTACCTAAAGCCACATACTTTTTGCAAGGTCTTGATTTGATCTGGGATTGCTTTGTTATGAAAAACCCTACCGGTTCCTTTCCCTACAGATGCTCCAGGTATGACTAACGAGATGGGTTTTTCCTCCTTCCACTATGGGGCCGAGCACCACCATCTAGCAAAGGGGGTATCAAGGGTGGCATCACCTCTTGTAAATTGGCCAATTGCAAAGCGAAGCACCAGATAATGTTAACGACTAAGCCTACATGAACAAGTGACAAACATCCTCCACAACTACAATGCGAAAATACATCTCTCGTTCTGGGTGAGATGCTTTTAACCCACTCCCAACTTTCAAACGTGACCACAAACGGCCAACAATTGAAATTTAAAGCATAATCTTAGAACATGTAATTTCTGTCCTTTTGTAGATTGTAGTTCCGAGAGAGTCACCAACTACAATAGGTTATAATACACATGCTACATAACCTGGCCCAACTTGTTATGGGAATCAGTGGTACAGATTTATTCAGTTCTCTTAGCTCCTAGGTGGAGTTGACCAGGCAAATTTCTATCTCCAACGAAAGAGGCACTTTCTCCAGAAAAGTTAACTTTCGGTGTCATAAGAAGACATTGGACAAGTTATAGTCTCAACTGAACCATATGTCCCACTACATCCCCATCCACTTGACAGTTTCTGTTTTCTTTGTTGATACTACGAAGAATATACTAGGCAGTTGGATCACCTTCAATATTAAGAAGGCAATTTTATTACTTGGGAATTACTATAGATCACCAATAAAGTTCTTGTTGGTATTCATGTAGAGAACAAAAGCAGATACAAAAGTCAGAAGCAAGAATCTTCACCAAGGTGTGGTACAACTAGTCACTTTAGTAGGGCCATGACTTAGCCAGTCAGCCGCATATGGACGACCGTGTTGTTATTTAGTTTATTCACACATGTACTATAGTACAACACCTATAACTTTCTAGCACATGCACACCACGACTTACCTACTTATGTCACATCTGATAACTGTCTTGTTATTCAGTTTATTCACAATGTAATGTAGTACATCACTCAACTACAACCTTCTAGCAGATGCAAGCCCTCCACATTCCATTTTCCGACACATGCAGAGCCTCCATGTCATCTAGAACATGCAAGCCTTCCATCAATCATCAATTTTACTTCCTATTTTTTCTCGCAGTGAATCATTTCTCTGAACGTAGAAGGCCATGAGCCACTATCACCCTCTATATATACAGTGAGAATGTGGAGTGTATTATTCTCTGTATATTTTTATATATTTTTGATAATTTATAACTACCCCTCCACATATAGCACATGCAAACCCTTCACATGATCAATATTTTTTATTTTCTGGCAATAAAAGATATCACCAAAGCTAGAAGGACACGAATCTGGAGGGTATTGTTCATATATTCTATATGTTTATTTTTGATAAATGTATATTTGCTGTAATGTGGGGTATTGTCTAGTTCTTATTAGAGAAATGACCTTCGGCACCGTAAGAAGGCACTGTACACTTAGTTGACAATCTCAATGGAACCACTTGACAGTTCAGTTTTGTTAGTTAATAGTACTAGACTATATATATTTATTGACTGGCAAAGTCATGCTTGCATTCATGTTGAAACAAAAACAGATATGAAAGTCTGAAGCAAGAATCTTCACCAGGAGAGGAACAACTACTACTCACTTTAGTATGACTGACTCAGCCAGTCAGTCCACTATAATGACCGAGTTGTTATTCAGTTCATTCACACACTCTATCCTTTGACAATAAGTACCATTCATAACTGAGATCCGAGTGCTGTTTATCATATGGCAAAAACAATATAAAAGTCAGCTTGTAGTAAGTCAGTCAGTCACATATAATAACTTTTTATGTTATTCACACTAGCACAACAATAACGATCTTTCGAAATTACGATCCCAGACTGATATCAGAATAAAAAACTACTTAAATAGGACCTCCTAACCACTATCACTTTAGGCAAACATGGCCGTTCATCTCCCGTCTTGTTGATAGAAAAGAAATGAAGAAAAATAAAACACAATAAAACACACGAAAAGAAATTAGGATATTACATTAGAACTACTTGGAAAAGAGCCCTACAAGAGAGGAGCTATAGCCCGAAATACAAGCCCAACCCAGACTGGAAAAGCAAACACACAAAGCAACTCACACCAGACATTGTGTTAAATTCTTCTTTTAAGACTTCATATGGATTATGGGAATCCATATTTTCAAGAAAGACTTCATAGAGATAAAGGATTTGATGCAAATTCACTTACATTTTTTTGTAATATTATTTTTATAAATCAAACAAGTGAAAAACAAGAAACTAAAATATTCAATTGCAAGATCTAATGAAGATACCTTCAAGCACTCACTTCCTCGGCAATGGCGCCAGAAATAGCTTGATGTCTACAATGCAAATTTATTATTGTAGACTCCCTTGGGCCTCCAAGCGCAGAGTTTTGTAGGATAGCAGCAAATTTCCCTCAAGTGGATGACCTAAGCCTTTTCAATCTGTGGGTGGTGTAGGATGAAGATGGTTCTCTGTCAAACAGTTCTCTCTCAAATACAGGTAGTCTCTCGTGTCCACAACACACCCAATAAAATTGTCAGATGTATAGGTGCACTAGTTCGGCGAAGAAGTGATGATAGATGGGTTATATGGACAATAGAAATAGTTTTTTTATAATCTAAACAATTAAAAACAGCAACGTAGCAAGTAGGAGGAAGCAAGCAAATGTTAAGACCTAGGGTTCATACTTTCGCTAGTGCAATCTCTCAACATCAACATAGTTGAATCACATAACAATCTCTCAGAGTACGACAAAGAATCACTCCAAAGTTTATATTCCTATTGCAAAAAGCAGGATGAAATCGTGTAGGTAGTAAACCACCTCAAAGTTGTGTTTCCAATCAATCTTATGAACCACCCCAAAGTGTCACGAATAGTTCTAGATATCGTACTATGAAATCACCATATGATACGCATCAACCAACTCTAATGTCACCTAGAGACCTCAATGTCACAACGAGTATCCATGAATGGGACATGTATCAAGTGATCTCAAATCCAAAATATACAATACAACATAAAGGAACTCAAAAAGCAAGACTCAATTCACGACGAAAATAAGAGAGGAGGTGAATATCTTGTGATCCAATTATATTGATAAAAGCTCAAGATACATCAAGATCGTGTCAAATCAAGAACACATGATACATCGAGATAATGTCATCGACAAAAAAATTATTACACACATATCAAATATGTTTTCTTTGCAAGGATATTTCACAAATGCATGATCCTCTCATTTTCGAAAAACATGAACCTGGATGTGCCATCATCCCAGATGGCTAAAAATTTCTGTTAACACGTAAAAGATGGTTGTCTTAGTGGAACTGGATTTTCCCCAAGAAACTCTTAGTGGAACTCTTTAGGATGGTCTACACTCAAGTGTTTCAGCAAAATGTTCGAGGAAAGAAGTTGCTTCGGGGTATAATGCCCAAAAGAGTGATTTCAAGATGCACCAAGTTGTTTGCACCTGCTGTCCATTTTCACCCAAGGGCGTAGATTAAGTATGGTAACGTATTATCAAATGGTTGTCTATACCAAGATTATTAGTATGATGGGTAACAAATATTAAAAGGTATCATCTATACATATAAGCATATTGCTCTATTGGTTAATCAAACAAAATCATGTTTTCTTTGGTAAGTCAATAAGCATTGACAATAAAATAATAGGTAAATCAAATCATTATGTGCACAATATTTGTGCCCCCATTTCAATGCACGGGAAATTAACTATGAGTTTAGAAACATTTTAATGTGGCAACGAGTGATTCAAATCTTGTACAAAACTACTAGGACAACATTTTTCTTAGTACACAACAAAGTTTTGACACAAAATAATATTGCACAATACTGCCTCCATTCCTAAATATAAGACATTTTGGTAGTTTGATTTAAACTACCAAAACTTTTTATATTTAGGAATGGAGGGAGTATATGTCAATATACTTGACCAGAAAGAATAATGATCTTTGCGACCAGTAAAGTGACAACATATATGTTTTGATCGGACACAAGATAAACGAAAAAAAAAGACACATGTTAATGCGGGAGGAGCATGCATGCAGACTAATGCCCTTTTTAATGATTTATAATAATTAAGATAACTAGTTGTCCCATTTATAGTTCCAACTAAAAACCGGCTTATAGGTGCAAACTACGTGTTCGGAACTCTCTCGATTTGGGGGAGAGATCAACGTGGGCTCCCGATCTCCTCCCTCCTCGAGCCCCCGCCACCCTCCCTCCCGATCTCCTTCCTTCTGATCCCCTCCCTTCCGATTAGATCTAGGGCTTCAAGCCGCTGCCGCCCCTCTCCTCGCCGCCGCCGGAGCTCCGCAGGGCAAAGCCCAGGTGGGCGATGATGGCTGTGGTGGGGCCTTCCTCCGCCGTGGCTCCCGGATGCGGTTGTGGTCGAGATCCGCGTGGAAATCCTGGACATGTGCGTTGTCCGGCATCGGCGGCGCAGCGGTAAGGACCCCTCCGTCGTCGATGGCTCACCCAGGCAGGGCGACGGTTCTGTGCGGTGGTGCGGCTCCGGTCGTGCGGTTTCCTTGCGGAAAAATTCACCCTTGGGCGTGCAGGATGATGCAGGAGGTTGACCTGGTGGTTCAGTCGGGGATGGGTGTGAATTTGCCAGCGGAAGCTTGGTTCGGCCTTGGCCAGAACCATCAACAGTGGCGCGTGCAGACGTCGTTACCTTGTTGGAGGCGTAATGGGACAATTCGTGTTCCCTGTGTGCCCTAGGTTAAACCCAGATTCAGGTTTTCCGTATCATATGATGGCGAGGTTCCTGCGTCGTCACCCTCATGGGGGAATCATCTTTGGGGTTGTACACCGGCTGGAGGGATAAGTGTTTGGCTTGGTGGCTGGGTGGGGGTCTCCATATATTTCTCGTGCGGTGATGAATGTGGGCGGCATGCCATCTATAGTATTGACGACAACGAATCTTGGCGCAAGGTGCAGCGGGGTCTCGGCGGTGGATACCATTTGAAGGACCTGCGCAGGAGGGAGTCGCTATTTGCCGTCGTGGTGGCGTTAACAACAGAAGGGTTTGGCATGATCAGTGCATTGATTGCTCCTGAAGATGAGACTGTGAAAGAAGGCGGCAACGAATTCTACAACGTGCGCATGCGGTGCAGGCTGAGGATTTGCTAGACCGGTTAGTGCTCCCGGCATGCCGGCGGGCGGCTTGGTGAGGCCACATCTTCAATCTTGTAGCTAGGGCGACAATTTTTGTCTAGGACGTGGCTTTGGGTTGATGTATGGTTCTATTTTGTAAGACCTTGTTGAATAATGCAATAAAGATGGTTGTATACATCGCTCGATGCAGAGCCCGGGTGTAATATTTCTTTTCTCAAAAAAGGAAAAAAAACTAGTTTTCCATGTGGAAGCCAATGCAAACGTTATGTCATATAGTTATCCATAATGGATATGTCCGACACTGCCTACATGCGTACTATTTTCATTTTCTAACCATGCATGATAGCTGTATATGTGTTGCATTAATATATTACAGATGACTGATACATTGCCTTACAATGTCTCAGAAAACCAAACGAAGAAAAACGCAAACACTAATGAAAAGGCAGGCTAAGGGCGAAAAGCTCCTTTGGTGCACGGCGTCCAGTGGTACGCTTATCCTCACCACTCGCTGGCATTTGGATTGTCATCGAGCATTTGTGGAGCCATGTATAAGAACGATTATTTTCAAATTTCTGAATTATTTGACAATTCAATCTCTAATCACCCCTCATCACTGCTCAATTATGAACCACTCATATCAAATCGTCTAACTTCCCGGCCGGTCACCCATCCTCTCACTAATCCAGCCTGAGCACGCTTAACTTTCGAGTTCTATTCCCCCTAGTTTCCAAGTCTGCACTTGTGTTTTCCTGACAATACTAAGCTGTCAATCCTATTAACCCTTAGGAGTTGAACTTGAGCATTAAGCACCGTTTGAGTTTGAAATTATTATTCTAAAAAACAATAATTATTTATTAACACTAATATTTCTTGAATAAGTAGTTTTTTCCATAGTTTGACCACAATTTGACCAGATTTGACCATAGTTTGACCAGATTTGACCGTAGTTTGACCACAGTTTGACCAAAAGTCAAAAAACTAAAAATAATTATTTATTAACACTAATATTTCTTGAATAAGTAGTTTGACCATAGTTAACAAAAAATCAAAAAACTAAAATTTGAGCATATCTTTTTTTTTTCTTTCAGAATTTGAGGATTCTAAAAATGTGCAAACAGGCCTATGGCGGTCAAAATCGGATGTTGATTTTCGTGCTGATTTTTTTGATATGTTATGCGTTTTTTTTCGACATCGTATGTAAAAGATATGGCCGTTTTACTTTTTCATAACACTTTTTTGCAAAACATGTCCAAATTTAAGTTTTTTAATTTTCCTAACTAGTAGATGTAGTAACATAACTACATCTCGAAGGATTTTAATTTTTGAAGCTTTTATCATTTTCTTTTGTTTTTTACAAAACTGAAAAGGCGATAGACCTGGGGGGGGGGGGGGTAGAGTTTGAACCTTTAGTCCCGGTTTGAGACACGAACCGGGACTAAAGGGCATCGCACCCTTTAGTCCCGGTTTGAGACACGAACCGGGACTAAAGGTCCAATTTGAACCGGGACTAATGCCTTCCCGACGCCTTAGCCGCTCGAACCGGGACTAATGCTCACATTTGTCCCGGTTCGTGATGCAACCGAGACTAATGTGTACATTGAGCTGTGACCAAAGCCCTGTTTTCTACTAGTGTGCGTAGCAGATGTCCCGCGAGCCAGCACCAAGATAGGCCGCAATCTGGAACTAGTTGCATATTGGACCAACTCCCGACACATTCAAGTGAATTTCACCCCTCTCTATCAGGTAATTTTTAAGCGCTTAAATTTTTTGTAAAAATTATGTATCCAAACAAATGTGCTCCACATTTCGTCGTTATATTGAAGACGCACTAAATGCAAACAACATGATCTGATGGAAGTCACGAGAAGTAACAACACCATTACACAAAGAGAAACTACCAGAACTAGCTAAAGCCCAAGATTTTGTATCGTTCTTCATTTGATCCAGGATTTGCAGGACTGGATTCACTTTGTTATCAAAAACCCTACTGGTTCCTTTCCCTACAGAATCTCCAGGTGATCAACTTGTCTAACAAATTCAGGGTTTTCTCCTGCCACCATAGAGCCAAGCTCCTGTAAATTGGCCCATTGAAAAGTCAAACAACAGATAATGCGTCAAGTGATGAACATGCTCCCAACCACATTCCAAAAAAGCAGACATCTCGTTGTGTAGGAGACCGTATTTAGCCCATGTGTCAGCTATCCAATCGCGACCACGAGCGACCAGCAAACTGAAAATCTAAGGCATAATTTTAGAACATGCAATTTTGTTCGAAGATAAGTCAACAGCTACAACATGTTATAACCTGGCCCCACTTGTTATATTAATCAATGGTCCAGATTTATTCAGTGCTCTTACCTCCTAGGTGGTGAGTTGGACCAAGCTTATTGCTTCCAATGAAAGAGGCAGTTAACTTATATAAAACAATTGGCACCATAAGAAGGCAATAGACAAGTTGACAGTCCCAACCGAACCATACGTCCACAACACGTCCACTTGGCAGTTTCCAATTTCTTTGTTGATACTAGAAAGAAATATTAAGAAGTCACTAGTCTGATTTGGGAAGCACTATTGATTCATTGACTGACAAAGTCTGTTGGTATTCATGTAGAGACAAAATTAGATACACAAGTCAGAAGTTAGAATGTTCACAAAGGTGAGGTACACCTACTCACTTTAGTAGGACGACGACTTAGCCAGTCAGTCACATATGGCGACTGTGTTGTGATTCAGTTTATTCACACCAGTACTATAGTACAACACCACAGCTATAACTTACTAGCGCTGGTAAGCCACAGCTTACCTATAGTTAGTAAACATATGGTGACAGTGTTGTTATTCAATTTATTCACACTAGTATTGTAGTACATCACCACAACTATAAACTTCTTGCAGATAGAAGCCCTCCATATTCCACTTCCTGACACATGCAAAGATTCCACATCAGCAATGATGGCGGCTTCGGGCGGAGTTGGTTTGCAGTTGAGTTTTAATAGTCGGTCTCATCCGGCGTGTTCGAGGGGTTGCCGTGCTTCATTTTGTCTTATCGAGGCTGGGTGACCGCCGGCGGTTTCGGATGTGGTTGGGGGCATGGATCGGGTCAAAGCCGTGTCCTTTGGTGGTTTTCGGGGTGGACTAGTGGCAGGGCGGTGGTGGGAGGCGTGTTGGTCGTAGGCGGACTGCGCGGCTCGGATGCGGCCAAGCAACCATGGCAGCTCGGGCGCATGGTTGCTGGTCGTTTGCGTAGCGGGGTTGTGACAGAGGGGGTGAATCACTGGGGTACATCACTTGCCGAGTTCATGCACTGGCCGACGGTGATGGCATCCGCGGACGTCGTGTTCTTCCTTGTAGGCTCCGACGTGGTGCTCCCACTCCTCCTATCTAGCTTTGGGTGAAAACTTAATATTTGTATCGCATGATGGTGACATTCCGTGGTCGTGCCCTTCTTGGAGGCATCATCTTGGAGCCCTCGGTCCGGCATGGTCCGTCACACTTCTGCTCATACGATCGCTCATCTTGGTGGTTGTCTCGGTCGGCTCTAAGAGGTTCCATTCTGCACATAATGTAGGTGCTTAGTAGTCGTAGTGGTGGTGTGTGGGTGCTCGGCATCCTTGTATCTCGCCTTGGGTGTGTGTGTGGCATGCATTTGTATCGGTTGCTTGGATGTAAGTGATGGTTTCTTTATATATAAACCGGGGAAAAACCATTTTTCGTCAAGATATGGAGGAGAGGAAGAACACTGCTTCAAAATTGTTTGCTCTAGAGACCAACCGAGGGGACCCAACCCCAAGAGAAATTGGCCGAGCCCACGATCAAGCAAAGTTCCTAGGGCGCCAAGCTGCTTGTTCCTCCATTCCCTCATACGTGCAGTCCCTCCCCGCCCTCGCTTCCAGCGCGGGCGACTGAGAGGCCCCAACCCTAGCCGCCGGTCCCCCTTCCCCTCCCTCACCTCCATCACACCACTGGTGGTCGATGTCGGGCAAAGCCCATGCGTGCTATGGCGGCGGCGGAGGTATTGCTCCTTCTCGCGGGTCATAGGGTGGCGCGGGGCTCCCTGGCTCGAGTGTGCTACCCTGATCTGGACTACATCGGCGCCGATCTAGTCCACGGCAGCGGGCGGTCGGACGGCGTCCTAGCAACGGCAGGGATTGTGCTGCTCCTCCCGACCTGGGGTAGAGGGCCTTGGATCCGGGGCGGCGGACCTGGAATGAGCTCCCTATCCGGTGGTGCGGGAGGGCGGGTGGGCTGCCGAGGATTGGATCGGGTGGCTGGCGATCTACCGGCGGGTTGGTGCCGCGGCTTGCTGCCCCGGCAGCCAACGACACCGATCTACTTCTTACTCCCTTCCCTGCTACATGCACGCCATCTTACCGGACATGGCCGCGCTTCTAGCCAGTCACCAGGATGGGGTGGAGCGTGAGGTGGTGATCCGGATTGGGATAATTCACTGGTCGGCTCCTGCCGGCCGTGACGGCGACGCCGCCCAAGGGTGTCGTATTTCTTCCTGGAGACGTCATTTGGGTTCGCCCTACCTTTTCCCACCTCACGGTTTCTCGGGTGAAAGTCCTAGGGCGGCGACGGCGCTCATGGAGTCGTGTCCTTCTTGAATGTGTCACCACGAGAGCTATGTTATGGTGGGCACTGCTTGGCTTCGTGGGCAGTTGCAGATGGCGTGTCCCTCATCCTCCAGGGGGCATATGTTCCGGGGGAAACCCTAGATCTGGGTCTCCTGGATCGGATGATGATGGAGACTGTGAAGATCTACGCAATGTTTCCGCCTGAAGACGGGATGACGGAAGATGAGGGTGGCGGATCCTAGAGCGTGCGCATGCGGTGCGTGTTATTTGACGCCTAGACCGGATGGTACTCTTAGCTTGCCATGCTGGCGGCTTTTGAGTCCACTGGATTAGATTTTGTTTGTTGATGCAGATAGGGCACATATTTATACTTGTAGGGTGTAGCGACTTTGTATATTTGCTGTAATGTGGGGTATTGTCTAGTTTCTTATAGAGAAATGACCTTTCGGCACCGTAAGAAGGCACTGTACACTTAGTTGACAATCTCAATGGAACCACTTGACAGTTCAGTTTTGTTAGTTAATAGTACTAGACTATATATATTTATTGACTGGCAAAGTCATGCTTGCATTCATGTTGAAACAAAAACAGATATGAAAGTCTGAAGCAAGAATCTTCACCAAGGAGAGGAACAACTACTCACTTTAGTATGACTGACTCAGCCAGTCAGTCCACTATAATGACCGAGTTGTTATTCAGTTCATTCACAACTCTATCCTTTGACAATTAAGTACCATTCATAACTGAGATCCGAGTGCTGTTATTCATATGGCAAAAACAGATATAAAAGTCAGCTTGTAGTAAGTCAGTCAGTCACATATAATAACTTTTTATGTTATTCACATAGCACACAATAACTAGTCTTTCGAAGTACTATCCCATGACTGACACAGGACCATGCTGATATATATTCATGGAGAGAGAAAAACGGATATTAAAGCCATCCAAAAAGAATCGTAACCATAATCTTCACGCAGGAAAAATGGTTTGAGGACAACTTAACCTGTTAGTCAGATATGATAACTGCGCTGTGTTGTTCACACTAACATGTCACCGAAACTAGACTTTGGGACCGTATGCAGTTAACAAACGGGACCATATGCAGTTAACAAACGGGTATGCTATTATTCTACTATGATTGGATACTGTGCAATGGCAGGATTCCCGCAAGCCTCTGTCGCTCCGCCTACTTAAAAACGATGGGCAGCTATTGACCAACAAAATAAGATTGTCAAGTACGCAAGTTGATGTCTATGATAAAACTAATGTGAAACAAAGTGCAGGTTCCTTGTACGTGCGCTGAGCGAAACATTTGTATTAATAAGGACCATTGTACGAGTCAAAATCTAACCAATTCTTCTCGAAAAGAGATAGTGGCCTTCAATAGATGCGAATTATACTTTTGATAGTGGCTCTATATACAAAAATTGGAGGAGCACCATTTTTATATGTATTTGTTGACTAACTAAATCTAGTTTGTCCACCGATACAAATTTCCGCACCAAGCATATTCTTCAGCACACACGCGGATCACATGACAAGGAGCGCAAATGCTCACTTTTATTTACAAATTTACTTGTGTATACTCTGACGAGGGACATGGTACATGGTCGTTCTAGACTTACTTTTTTTTTGCTAGTGCTCAAAATTTTTGTTGACAGAGATTGTGGACAAACTCTAAGGGAAGTAATTGGTAAACCAAATATTAACTTAATGCCAGAAAATAATAATTATAAGATTAGTTGGTGTGTATATCTTGATGCTCAAGTTATTTCGATAGCTACTATCGAAGAGCAATTAGTTGATACTCCCTCCATCCATAATTTTTTTGAGTCCTTTAACAAGTCAATTTTAAAAACAATATTTGACTAAGCTTATGAAAAATTAAGTCTACTAACCAATAAATATAATATGTGTAATATTTCTAATTGATCTATTAATTCTCAGTTAGTAATGTGGGTGTTGTATTTTTATCTAAAATAAGGTCAAACTTAAGGAATTTTTGATTTAGACATGTTTAAAAAATTATTTCTTGGGAAGAAGGGAGTACATGCATTCTGATTATGCATATGAAAAGAGTCAAAAGTTTCAAACATGCAGAGGTGGTGGTGAAGATTCTCAGTCATTCATTTTTTTTTTTCCAAAATGGAGGTGTCATAACCCAGGCCTATGCATGCAACTGAAAATAAAGTAAATTTATTAGTTCATTAACCATTGCTAACAAATATATTGTAATTTCAAGCAACCACCTTTCAAAGGGCTATGCAATACATATCGCATATTGCTGACACGCCATGAACGCTGGTCAATTCCCGTGTGATCATCTCAGAACAAATGGCACACAATAGTTGAATCTCTGAGTTCTACTTGCATGCGCTGTGCTATCGAGACCAATATGGAATCCAATCAGACGACATATAGATACCGTGCAAATGTTCAGTATTTTCCTTTTTGTAACGATATCATTTTGACAGTTCTAGATAGACAAAATATATATCACGTAACATATATATGCCTGGCCACCTCCTGTTAGAATAAATGACTATGCCTAATCAACCATGGTTAACCACCTTCCTTAAAATATTACATGGCTGTGGATTGTTAAACGCCACGAAGATAACCCGCCGCATCAAGCAGGCAAACAACACGAGATGAGCAAACGATATGTGAGTAAGCGTTTCTTGGCAATTAATACCCCGAAGATAGATCGGGCCCCCCTCCCCTCTAGCGGCGCTCCCGCGAGCGACACGAGGGGAACCCTAAATCGCCGCCTCCTCCCCCCTCCTCTGCCCACCTCCCTCGCCGCCGCCGTGCGGGGTCGCCGGGCGAAGCCCAGCCTGCTAGGGCGGCGGCGGGGCCTTCCTCTCCCCTCCGCTCGTGGTCCATGGCCGGCGTGGGATGGCTCCGCGTGTGGGGGCACTGGCCTATGGCGGGGGCTGGCGGCGCGGCGGCGCTCCGTTGGGATGGCGTCGGAGGCCCTGGTGGCGGCACGGGGGTGACCTGGTGGGCGTTTGCGGTGTGGCGGCTGCGGCAGGGCCAGATCGGGCGGTGGCGGGCCGGCGCGTCCCCGGCCAGATCTTCGGATTTGGTCCCAGCCGGCGGCCGGTGTCGCGAGGTGGCGGCGGAGGTCCTCCTGGGCTCTGCGTGGTGGTGGCTTGCAGCGGCGTTGCTGCAGCCCGTGGTCGGCCGGTCTGCTCGCGGCGACGATGGGACTTGCTCTAGCGTCTAGTCATCTCTGCGGCTTACTCGGGTGAGCTTCCTCCTCCTCTATGGATTCAGATACGGGGTCGACAAGTAGGGGTGGTTCCATGGGGCGGTGTTGGTGCGTGGGTGGGCTTGCCGGAGGTGGCAATGGACTTGAGGGAGGTGGCAGGGTTCCCCTTCATTCCATCTGCGGCTGCATCGTGTGGCTGCCGGAGTTCATTGGCCTAGATCTGGCCACCATGGCCACCAACTTTGGCAAGGTGTCTGCTTTGGGGTGGAAGGGTCTTCTGCCCCTTTCCGGTCGGTCGCGTCGGTATGGTGTGTCTGTGGACGAGGGTTGGGCTCGGATGCTTGGGTGGCGGCCTTGCTGGTGGTAGCCGAGGTACTCGTGGACGGAGCACGCGGTTCAGGCTGTCCGGTTACCATGGCCGTGTGGGCAGCATGATCGTCGGGGTGTGTCGTTTAATGGCGGTGGCGCGGTTGTCCGTACCCCAATTTGGTGAAGGTGAGTGTTGGCCGAGCTGAAAACCTGCTCTGTCTTGTCAGGCCGGCGGCGTCGGCGTTCCAGCGTCGTCCCCTTCTTGAAGGCGTCGTTGTGGTATCTCACTTGTCAACGTGGTGCTCCAGGGGAAACCCTAATCCTTGGATTGGGCAGTGGCGGCGATCCGATGTCGTTCCCTTCCTGAAGGCACCGCCTTGGAGCCCATTGTTCGTCATGCACGGCTTCTCATCGTCGCGCTGTCTCTTCACGGTTGAGGGCCCAGACGACATCATAGTAGTGCTTATGATTTCATCCGATGTTTGCTTGGAGTAGTTTGGGGTGGTGTTGCTGTTTTCAGCGTCCTTGTATCTAGCCTTGTGTGTGTGTTTTGTGTTGGTGTGCGGTATGTGTTTGTCTCAGCTTGTGTGATGGTTGCTTTATGTATAAAGAGAAAACCCTTTTTCGTCAAACGATATGTACGGTTTCGTCCTCATCGCAGAAGCAACACTTAATGGACTGAATTCATTTACTCCGTCCAATGCATATTAATTGACGCTCCTTTTGTACAAATTCACAAATCCATATTAATTGATGATCTTTTAGTACAACTTTTGTAGTATAAAATTATATTAAAGGAGCGTTAATTAATTAAGTCTCAGTTGATGATATATCCATGAGATCTTATATTGAGATTCATATAATTTTGTTCTTTCTGTTTTCTTTTTTTCTTTTATTGCATATTATGCCACTTGACTGAGACCTGGTCAAATCTCAGTCGACCGAGACCTGGTCACATCCTAATTAATATGGAACCGAGTGAGTACTATATCTTTCCTGACTAGTTGTTCATACATACATGACCATTTTCAGATATAAAAACGAACGAGCAGCTGAAGTCCCAGCCACCACAACGCAGAAAACACAAGATAGAGCTGCTTAGTCGATCAGCACGTAGCACTATATTAATTAAACTTCCTCCATCAAGCACGGTGCCTGCAAACAAGACTTCTCTGGTACTAAGCAAGATGGATGCCGGCGAGGAAGAGATCACCGTCGACCTGTATCCATTCATACGCGAATACAAGGGCGGCCGTGTGAAGCGCTTGCTGAGAAGCCCATTCGTGGCAGTGTCGGAGGACGCGGCTGCCAACCGTGGCGTGGCGACGAGGGACGTCGTCGTCCACAAAACCACCGGCGTGTCCGGACGCCTGTTCCTTCCCTCCCTTGCCGCAGCCGCCGGCGAGAGGCTCCCCGTCATCATGTACGTCCACGGCGGATCCTTCTGCACGGAGAGCGCGTTCGGACGCACGTACAACAACTACGCCAGGTCCCTGGCTGCGCGTGCCGGGGCGCTCGTCGTGTCCGTGGAGTACCGTCTCGCGCCGGAGCATCCCGTCCCTGCGGCCTACGACGATGCATGGGCGGCGCTCCAGTGGGTGGCGTCCCTCGCTGACCCCTGGCTCTCCGACTACGCCGACCTCGGGCGCACGTTCCTCGCCGGCGACAGCGCCACGTAAGCTCGCCCGGCGGCAACATTGTCTCCAACACGGCTGGTGCGTTGAGTCGGCCAGCGTGGATGGCACTGGCAATACACATCGACGCGAGTGGCCTTAGTTCATCGCGTGCACGTCATAGCTCTGGGGGCGTCGAGGCGCTGTCCAGCTCCGAGCTAGTCTGGGACGGGGGCGTCGCCATGTTTACGCCCGAGTCATCAACATGGTCTGGCCTTCTTTACGGCGGGCCGTCTCGGCAATGACGATCGCGGGGTCAACCCTATCGCCGGAGAATAGCCTCGCTGACATGCCGGCGTGTACGGGTCGCGTCCCCGCGGAGAAAGGACACCTTGCGTGCCGCGGGCGCCGGGCTTGGCGGCCCACATGCGTGAGTGCTGGCGCGTGGCGGTGATGAGCACGCGCGGTTGACATTGGTGGAGTCCGAGGTCGAAGACCAGGCTTCCACCTGTACAACCCACTCCGTGCGACCTAGCAAGGTTCAGAAGATTGGAGACTAATGCAGTTCCTCAACCAGCTCACGGCCTTTCCATTGCCGCTGCTTTTTTTGCATGCCGGAGTTTGCACGAGCTGCATCCATGCGGTAGTAAGAAGAACCATCTGCTGGTGAATGGGCTTCATGCTTGCCGATTCTAGGCGTGCCCACTAGCCGTTTCTTTGGACTTATTTGGTATGGCATGGCATGAAGCTTCGAGTGTCTCAAAGTAATTACCAGTACAAGTTGCTTCCACATGTTGTGACTGGGCTCTCTTCGAGTCTGTATGATTTTGTGTGTGTGTGCGTCTACTCTCACATCAGTTCCACGTATGTGAATCGAGTCTATTGCCTCCCGCAGTCTGTGGGACGCTGACTGTTTTTTCGTTGAGTGTGTGGTCACGTTGGGGTGTGTCCGGGCCACGTTCGCTTGTTTCGAGTCAGCACCCTCAAAGTGTGCGCTACGTACTTATTCTACACGAGCACGAATTATTATGTGAAGGGCCTTCTTCGTTGATATCAGCAGCAACAGCTCCGCTCCGGGAACATTTGTTGATTTGTACTGCTGTTTTTGTTCTACTACTCCCAATTCTGCCTGTCGGCTCTTCCGGTTCGCCAGATGCTTTACATCGCTGCTATTCGACTGCACAGATTTGATTTCGTCTTGTACGGCTGTCGCACTGCCGCGCCCCTTGTTACCCGTGCTCTGCAACACTACGTTCGGCATCCATGGTCACGTGGGATTGCGCCAGGTGTCAGAAGGTCGGGGATAACGGTGTTTTCATGCTCCCCGTAGGTGCAATTAACAGACTATTACATGGGAAGGTACGTCTAAAAGGGGCTAATATCCCAAGACCGCATATATAATCACCAACATGTACTAGCTTGCTTGGGGTCAAAGAAATGTATCTTGGTGTTTGCTTCGCTTTGTTTCGCGCACTCGGTGTACTGTTTCTCGCTTTCTTATAACTATGTATGTAAGATCGGATGTATGATTAATCACGAGTACTATCGGTGTATTGTCATACTCAGTAGTTTAGGTACCAAATTTTGTACTCTTATCCCTCACACTGTGTACACTCCTCGCTCTGCGAACCCATGCTTTTTTCATAATATATAGTTATTGAATTTTCAATTCAGTTCGAACTCGTGCTATGTTTGACCAATTAAAAATAAACATATCACATCTACATGACACAAATATAATTAGTTATAAAATATTTTCATATTGATCTAATGATACAAAATTTTGGGGTATTATGTGATTTTATATTTTTTCTAGGAAACTTTGGTCAAACATGCTCCAATGTTTTACTTTTGAAAAAACTAATCACTATATATATTTTGAATGGAGCCTACCACGGACATGCACCGGCATGGCATTTGTATGAAAAAACAACATGCACTATACCCCAACTTGCGCCACAGGCAATAGGGGGTTTTGCGTGAACTGTTGGGTTTTATTAATACAAATCAACCTGTTACGCGCCACTCTTATTTGCACACAGTCCGCATGTTACTACGGAGTGATGTTTTTTCAAGAGAATTCCAACAGTTGCAGCAGCTGTCAGCACACCCATAGTTTGCCGACGCGCGCCGAATGTGCAACTAGGGAATGTAATATTTAAGTGAAAACCAAAAACGAAACTATACGACATCCCCCCCCCACCCCCCCCCCCCCCGCCCGATTGTTATGGCCGACCTTGTGTCACAAATGGGGTTTTGAATATGTCTGAAAAACCGAAACACAATCAGTTACTGTCATGAGCCAACACATCACAAAAATGGTACAACACTAATAAAATAAGACAAAAAAAATATGTTTCCATGTGCACGAACAATATTTGTGCAATCTGTTGTCCTGCAAAATGCGAGCACTCCCTCTATAAAATATGGCTCCTGACAAATCTAAACTAAACACAATTACTCCGAGTGCATAATTAACTTTTGGAAATTTATGTTCAATAATACATTCCTACAGCTACAGGAAGAAAGAGGAAACGTGGTTTGGCATAGAAAGAACATTATTTTTTAAACTTAAATAAGTGTAAAATAGAATTGAATAGCTGAGAATGAGTCCCACAAAAAGCCGGCATTTTACGTGAACGTGTCTTGGGGACTGGCCTACCAGCCCCCTTAATGTGAAAAAGAAAACCTTGCATGAATCTCAGCATCGGATCGACCTTCTCATGCTGTCCAACAGGGAAATATCGCGCCGTACGCCATGACTTTGATCACCCACATCAAAACTCTGTACAATATAAATGCAGAGCTTGAAAGCACCAATTCACTATTCCTTTTCAAGAACACACAACTGTTTTGGATACAAAACAATATGATGACCACGGGAATATAATGTCAAAATCCAACAATCAAGAAGCATTACTACGCCTTCCCATTCCCCTAAATTTTCGTTAGTTCCAAGTTTTCTTAAGTTTGGCCAATTTTGTGGAGGTTGAATATCACCAGCATTGTCATACTGAATAATAACACTAGAAACCTGTTTATATTGCGCGCTATCCATAACCGCTGCATTAAGTAATTCTCTGTCTGAAATGCAAAAATGTATTGTGTGCCCGTATCACGCACCAACACTACAGAACGCACGCTCAGACTCACCATAGCACGACGCTAAACACAACTATCCTAATATCGAATAAAAAACTACTTAAATAGGACCTACCCACCACATCTGACTTTAGGCAAACATGGCCTTGCACGCCCGTCTGTGTGATAGCAAAGAAATGAGAAAAATAAACACACAATAACCCGAAAGAAATTAGGAATTACATTAAACTACTTCGAAAAGAGCCCTCATCAGAGAGTAGGCTATCAGCCCCGAAATACACCCACAACCAACTGGAAAGCAAACACCAAAGCAAACTCACACCAGACATTGTGTTAAATTCTTCTTTTAAAACTTCTATGAGAATTATGGGAATCCATATTTTCAGACAGAGCTTCATAGAGATAAAGTATTTGCATTCAACATTCCCTTATACATTTTTTTGTAATTTATTTTTAATAAACTCAAACAGTGAAACAACAGACTAAAATATCAATTCAAGATCTAATGAAGATACCTTCAAGCACTCACCCTTCCCCTCGGCAATGGCTCCAGAAATAGCTGATGTCTACAATGCCCAAATTTTTCTTGGTAGACTCTGTGGGCCTCCAAGCGCAGAGTTTTGTAGGATACAGCATTTCACCTCAAGGATGACCCTAAGCCTTTTCAATCCGTGGGTGGGTAGATGAAGATGTTCTCTTCAAACTCTCTCCTCAAATAACGGTAATCTCTGTGTCCCAACCACACCCAATAAAATTGTCATATGTATAGGTGCACTAGTTCGGGCGAAGAAGGTGATAGATGGGTATATGATGGAGATAGAAATTTGATTTTTTATAATCTAAACAATAAAAACAGCAACGGTACAAGTAAGGAAGCAACCAATTAAGACACCTAGGGTCATACTTTCGCTAGTGCAATCTCTCAACATGCACAACTATTGAATCACTAACAATCTCTCAGAGTAACGACAAAGATCACTCCAAGTTATATTCCTATGCAAACATAAGCAGATGAAATCGTTAGGGTAGAAACCACCTCATTGTTCTTTCCGAATCAATCTATATGAAACCACCCAAATTCAACGATAGTTCAGAGATTCGTACTAAAATACACCATATGAATACCATCAACCAACTCTAATGTCACCTAGATACCTCAATGTCCCCAACGCGTATCCATGAATGGGGACATTGTCAAGTGATCTCAAATCCAAATATACAATACAACATAAAGGATCAGAACGTCAAGCCACATCCAACTAATTCATGAACGACCTAATTCGATCAGAGAGAGGGTGAATTCTTGTGATCCCAATATTGATAACAAGCTCATAGAATCTCAAGATCGGTCAATCAAGACCCATGATTACATCGAGATCATGTCTCGCAAAAAATATTATTCACACACTATCAATTGTTTTTTTGGGGCAAGGACTATTTCACAAATGCCATGATCCTCTCATTTTCGAAAAACATGACTGGATTGCCATCTCCAGATGGCTAAAATTCTGTTACAACGTATAAAGATGGTTGTCCTAGTGAACTGGATTTTTCCCCCAAGAACCTCTTATGGACACTCTCTATAGGATTGTGTCCCTACACTCATTGTGTTTTGTGCAGTCCAATGTTCGAGCTTACAAGCAAGTTTGCTTCGTTCGGGTATAATGCCCAACAGAGTGATTTCAACTGATGCACACAGTTGTTTGCCACCTGCTGTCCATTTTCCACCCAGGGGCGTATATTAGTATGGTCAACGTATATCTAATGGGTTTGTTCTTAGTACAAGATTATTAGTACTGATGGGTACCAAATATTAACAGTACATCCATACTATGAAAGCATTTGGCCTATTGGTTATCAAACAAATCATGTTTTTTTCTGCTGGGGTAAGTCAAATAAGCATGAGCAATAATAATAGGTAAATCAAATCATAAGGCAACAATATTTGTGCCCCCCCCCATTTCAATCGCACCTGGGAACATTAACTATGAGTATTTTAGAAACTTTTAATGTGGCATACGAGTGAGTTCCAAGCTTCTTGTCGACTTGATCTAACTCACTAGGACAGGGGAGGTGCTTCCTGGTTCCGTTCGCTATGCTCTCTCACACTAGACCCAAAGTTTGTGACACAAAATAGTGATTGGCCACAATCTGCCCTCCATTCCTAAATAATTAGACATTTGGGTAGTTTATGATTAAACTACCAAACCTTTTTATATTAGGAACTGGTAGGGAGTATATCAATACTTGACCCAGTAAGATAATGATCTTTGCGTACCAGTAAGGGATCATAGTCATATATTTGTTTTAAGCTCGGATCTACCTAACGTGAAACTGAAACAAAAAGTCACAACATGTTAATCCGCGGGAGAGCATCATGCAGACTAATGCCCTTTTTAGGATTGTTATTAAATAATAATTAAGATAACTAGTGTGTCCCCATTCTATAGTCCAACTAAAGCACTCTGGCTTATAGGGTGTCAAACTGTACGTGTTGTATATGTCGTAACTCTCGTCGATTTGGGGGAATGAAGGTCAATCGGTGTGGGCTCCCGATCCCTCTCCTCGCCCCCCAGCCCTCCGCTCCCTCGTCTGTCCTGCGCCTCCGATGCAACACTTCAAGCCCTCCTCCGCGCTCCCCCTGACCCGGCAGCTGCATCTGGTCATCTTCGGGCCTTTCTGTTCCGACAGCGAGTCCGGGGGGGCTCCTTCTTGACCTCCCCTCGAAGTAGGCCAAGCCGCTCCTCCTTCCTTCTCCGCCCCAGGGCTCCGCATGGCAGCCCAGGCGATGATGTCTTGTGGTGGGGCCTTCCTCCGCCGTGGCTCCGATGCGGTTGTGGTCAGATCCGCGTTGTAACTCTGGACCTGTGCGGTGTCCGCATCGGCGTGCGCAGCGTAAGACCCCTCCGTCTTCGATGTGCTAACCCAGGCAGGGCGACGGTTCTGTGCTGGTGGTGCGGCTCCGGTCCCCGTCGCGGTTTTCCTTGCGTAATGGAAATTCACCCTGGGCGTCGCAGGTGTAGCGAGTTGGCAGGAGGTCCCTAGACCTGGGTGTTCACTCGGGGATGGGTGTGAATTTGCCAGCGTACGCTTGGTTGGCCTTGGCCGAACCATCAACAGTGGCGCGTGCACGACGTCTTACCTGTATCTTTTGGAGGCGTATGGTGGACAATTCGTGCTTCCCTGTGTGCACTAGGTTAAACCCGAGATTCGTTTTTTCCGTATCACTATGATGGACGAGTTCCTGCGTCGTCACCTCTCATGGGAGTGAATCAATCTTTGGGGTTGTACACCGGCTGGAGGGATAGCGTTTGGCTGGTGGCTGGGTGGGGTCTCCATATATTTCTCCCGTGCGGTGAATGACTTGTGGGCGGCAATGCACCATCTAGAGTATTGACGACCAACGGAATCTGTCTTGGCGCAAGGTGCGCGAGGGTCTCGCGGTGGAGACCATTGAAGGACCCTGCGCAGGCAGGGATTGCTCTATTTTGCCGTCGTGGTGTCGTGTAACACAAAAGGGTTTTGGCATGATCAGTGCATTGATTTGCTCCGAAATTGAGACTTGTGAAAGAAGGCGCGCAACCATTCTACACGTGCTCCATGCGTGCAGGCTTGGGACTTGCTAGACGGTTTGTGCTCCCGCATGCGGATGTGGCAATGACTTGAGGGAGGGTGGCAGGGTTGCCCCTCCATTCCATCTGCGGCTGCCATCGTGTGGCTGCCGGAGTTCATTGGCCTAATCTTGGCCACCTATGGCCCCCAACTTTGGCAAGGTTGCTGCTTTGGGGTGAAGGGTCTTCTGCCCCTTTCCCGGTTTCCTGTCCGCGTCGGTATGGTGTGTCCTGTGGACGAGTTTGGGCTCGGGATGCTTGGGTGGCGGCCTTGCGGTGGTAGCCGAGGTACTCGTGGACGGAGCACGCGCGTTCAGGCTGTCCGTTACCATGGCCGTGTGGGCAGCATGATCGTGCGGGTGTTGTCGTTTAAATGCGGTGGCGCGGGTTGTCCGTACCCCAATTTGGGTGAAGGTGAGTGTTGGGCCGACTCTGAAAACCGCTCTGTCTTGTCAGGCCGGGCGGCGTCGGCGTTCCATCCCACCCTTTCGTCCCCTTTTTGAAGCGTCGTTGTGGTATCTCACTTGTTCAACGTGTGTGCTCCAGGGGAAACCCTAATCCTTGATTGGGCAGTGGCGGCGATCCGATGTCGTTCCTTCCTGAATGCACCGCCTTGGAGCCCATTGTTCGTCATGCACGGCTTCTCATCGTCGCGCTGTCTCCTTCACTCGGTTGAGGCCAGACGCATCATAGTATTGCTTATGATTTCAAATCCCGATGTTTGCTTGGAGTAGTTTTGGGGTGGTGTTGCTGTTTTACAACGTCCTTGTATCTAGCCTTGTGTGTGTGTTTTGTGTTGGTGTGCGGTATGTGTTTGTTTGTCCCTCAGCTTGTTCGTGATGGTTGCTCTATGTTAAAGTGAAAACCCTTTTTTCGTCAAACGATATGTACGGTTTCGTCCTCATCGCAGAAGCAACACTTAATGGACTGAATTCATTTAGTCCGTCCCAATCATATTAATTTGACGCTCCCTTTTGTACAAATTCACAAATCCTATTAATTGATGATCTTTTAGTACAACTTTTGTAGTAAAAATTATATTAAAGGAGCGTTAATTATTAAGTCTCAGTTGATGATATATCCATGAATCTATATTGAGATTCATATAATTTTTGTTTCTTTCTGTTTTCTTTTTTTCTTTATTGCATATTATGCCACTTGACTGATACCGTGGTCAAATCTCAGTCGACCGAGACCTGGTCACACTCCTAATTATATGGAACCGAGTGAGTACTATATCTTTCTACTAGTTTGTTCATACTACATGAACCATTTTCATTCATGATATAAAAACGAACGAGCAGCTGAAGTCCCAGCCACCACAACGCAGAAAACACAAGATAGAGCTGCTTAGATGTCGATCAGCACGTAGCACTATATTAATTAAACTTCCTCCATCAAGCACGGTGCCTGCAAACAAGACTTCTCTGGTACTAATCAAGATGGATGCCGGCGAGGAAGAGATCACCGTCGACCTGTATCCATTCATACGCGAATACAAGGGCGGCCGTGTGAAGCGCTTGCTGAGAAGCCCATTCGTGGCATTGTCGGAGGACGCGGCTGCCACCGTGCGTGGGCGACGAGGGACGTCGTCGTCCACAAAACCACCCGCGTGTCGCGACGCCTGTTCCTTCTCTCCTTGCCGCAGCCCGCCGGCGAGAGGCTCCCCGTCATCATGTACGCTCCACGGCGGATCCTTCTGGCACGGATAGCGCGTTCGGACGCACGTACACGTACACACACTACGCAGGTCCCTGGCTGCGCGTGCCGGGGCGCTCCGTCGTGTCCCGTTGTAGTACCGTCTCGCGCCGGAGCATCCGTCCCTGCGGCCTACGACGATGCATGGGCGGCGCTCGCAGTGGGTGGCGTCCCTCGCTGACCCCCTGGCTCTCCGACTACCACGCCGACCTCGGGGCCACGTTCCTCGCCGGCGACAGCGCAGGCGGCAACATTGTCTACACACGGCCGGTGCGTGCGGCCAGCGTGGTGGCACTGGCACCACATCACGGTCGAGGGCCTTGTCATCGTGCAACCCATACTTCTGGGGCGTCGAGGCGCTGTCCACTCCTAGCTAGTCTGCTGGACGGCGTCGCCCTGTTTTTACGCGCCCGAGCTCATCAACAGGTCCTGGCCCTTCGTTACGGCGGGCGGCGTCTCGGCAAGGACGATCGCGGGGTCAACCCTATCCGACGGAGAAATAGCCTCGCTTGACATGCCGGCGTGTACTGGTCGCCGTCGCGGAGAAGGACACCTTGCGTGACCCGCGGGCGCCGGCTGGGCGGCCCACATCCGTGAGTGCTGCGCGTGGGCGGATGATGAGCACGCGGTGACATTGGTGGAGTCGGAGGCGAAGACCATGGCTCCACCTGTACAACCCACTCTCCGTGCGACCCACAAGGTTCTAGATGGAGACTATATGCAGTTCAGCTCAACCAGCGCGCCGGCCTTGCCATTGTGCGGCTGCTTTGCTGCCGGAGTTGCACGAGCTGCATGCATGCGGTAGTAAGAAGAAGCCATGCTGGGTGAGGATGGGCTCATGCTTGCCTATTCTAGGCGTGCCCACTAGGCCGTTATGGACGTATTTGGTTATGGCATGGCCATGAAAGCTTCGGTGTCTCAAAAGTATGACAAGTACAAGTTGCTTACATGTTGGGCAGGGGAGAAGAACTCCAAACTACATATGGGCTATCACTGAGCCATGTTGCCAGCGCTGACAAAGGCAACATGAGGTTCTCGTTACAGGCAACAGCTCCGGGGACATGTGTTTTTCACAACATCATCTAGTGTGAAGATGTCTGCAACACTCACGTGAATCCTCCCGGTTTCCAGGTGTCAGAAGGTGGGGATAACGGTTTTTCATGCTCCAGCGTAATGCAAGTAAGAATATTACAGGGAAGGTACGTAAAGGTTATATACCAAGACCCATATAATCCCAACACTAGCTGCTTGGGTCAAAGAATGATATCTTGTGTTGTTTTTTTCGCTCGCTCTCGGTGTATTTCCTTCTTATAAACTATTATGTAAGATCGATGTTGATTAATAGCGTACTATCAGTGTATTGTCATACATCGAGTTTGTAGCAACTTTTGGTACACTAGTCCTCACAGTGTACTACTCTCTCTGTTTCAGAATAAACGTGTATTGATTTTTCATGCAAGTCACTCCGTGTATGTTTGACCATTTAAAAAATAAATATCAACATCTACAATACAAAATATAAAATTATAAAAATACTTTTCATGATGGATCTAATGATACAAAATTTGGTATTATTGATATTTATATTTTTTCTAAAAACTTGGTCAAACATGCTCATGTTTTACTTTTGAAAAAAACTAATACACTATATATTTTGGAATGGAGCCTACCACGGACATGCACCGGCATGGCATTTTGTATGGAAAAAACAAAATGCAACTATCCCCAACCTTTGCGCCACACAATAAGGGGGTTTGGAACTGTGGGTTTTATTTAAAAAAAATCAACTGTTACGCCACTCTTATTTGCACACAGTCGCGGATGTTTAACTAGGGGTGATGTTTTTCAAAGAATAAAATGCAACTGTCAGCACACCCATTAGTTGCACGCGGCTGCCGAATGTGCAACTAGGGATGTATATTTAAGTGAAAACCAAAAACGAAACTAACACCATCCCCCCCCCCCCCCCCCCCCCCCCCCCCCCCGCCCGATTGTTCATGGGCCGACTTGTGTCCAAATGGGGGTTGATATGTCTGAAACATAACAAATGCAGTCTACTGTCATGAGCACACATACAAAAATGTGTAACACACAATAGAAATGAAGACACAAAAAATATGTTATCCAGTTGCACGAACAATATTTTTGCAACTGTTTTCTTCAAAATGAGCAACTCCTCTATAAATATTTGGTCCCTGAAAATCTAAACTAACAATTACTTCGGAGTGCATAATTTTAACTTTTGAATTTTGTTTCAAATTCCTACACGAAGGAAGAAAGATGAAACGTGTTGGCATAGAAAGAACATATTTTTTAATAAAAATAAAGTTAAAATAAATGAATAGCTAGAAAAGTCCCACAAAAAGTTTTAGTGAACTGTTTTTGTGACCCTGGCCTTACAAGCCCCTTTTAATTGAAAGAAAAACTGTCATGAATCTCAGCAGTGGAATCGCATTCTTATGTCACAACAAATAGCCGTACGCCAATGAACATTGATAACCATCAAAACTATGTACAATCTACACTGCAGGGCTTTGAAAGCCCCAATTATATTCCTTTTCAAGAACCCAACCTGTGATACAACATATAATGACCACGGGAAATAATGAAAAATCCCAATCAAAGCATATTACTACTCCTTCCATCCCATAAATTTTATCGTTCGTCCACGTTTTTCAATTTGGCCAGTTGGAGGTATAATCGCATTTCATATTGAAATAATACACTATGAAAACCTGGTTTTATGTGATCCAGTAACGCTGATTAAGAATTTGTGACAGATGAAAAATGTATTGTGTGCCCGTATCGCATGCCCCAGAACAATACTACAGACCACAGACTCAGGTAAACACATCCAATATCAGAATAAAAAACTACTTAAATAGGACCTCCTACCACTATCACTTTAGGCAAACATGGCCGTAGTCATCTCCCGTCTTGTTGATAGAAAAGAAATGAAGAAAATAAAACATCAATAAACACAGCTGAAAAGAAATTAGATGATTACATTAAACTACTTGGAAGAGCCCTACAAGAGAGGAGCTATAGCCCGAAATATCAAGCCCAACCCAGACTGGAAAAAACAAGCACACCAAAAGCAACTCACAACCAGACACTTGATGTTAATCTTCTTTAAGACTTCATGGATATGGGAATCCATATTTTTCAAGAAGACTTCAAGAGATAAAGGATTGATGCAAATCATACTTTTTGGTAATATTGATATTTTATAAATCAAACAGTGAAAAACAAGAAACAAAATCATTGGCCAAGATCTAATGCAGATCCTTCAAGCCTACTCACTCTCCTCGGCAAATGGCGCCAGAAATACTTATTCCTTCAATGCAATTTATGTCTTGTAGACTCCTTGGCCCAAGCGTCAGAGTTTTGTGAGGATAGCACAAATTTCCCTCAAGTGGATGACTTGAAGTCCTTTTCAATCTGTGGGTGGTGTAGGCTGAAGATGGTTCTCTGTCAAACAGTTCTCTCTCAAATACGGTAGTCTCTCGTGTCCACAACACACCCAATAAAATTGTCAGATGTATAGTGCCTATTTCGGCGAAGGAAGTGATGATAGATGGGTTATATGGACAATAGAATAGTTTTTTTACATAATCTAAACAATTAAAACAGCAACGTAGCAGTAGGAGAAGCAAGCAAATGTTAGACCTAGGGTTCATACTTTCGCTAGTGCAATCTCTCACATCACATAGTTGAATCACATACAATCTCTCAAGTAGCTACAAAGAATCACTCCAAGTTTATATTCCTATTGCAAAAGCAGGATGAAATCGTGTAGGTAGTAAACCACCTCAAAGTTGTGTTTCCAATCAATCTTTGACCCACCCCCAAAGTGTCACGATATTTCTATGATATCGTACTATGAAATCACCATATGATACGCATCAAACCACTCTAATGTATCCCTAGAGACCCTCAATGTCACAACGAGTATCCATGATGGGACATGTATCAAGTGATCTCAAATCCAATATACAATAAACATACAGGAACTCAAAAAGCAAGACTCAATTCACGACGAAATAAGAGAGGAGTGAAATACATTGTGATCCAATTATCTTGATAAAGCTCAGAAACTCAAAAGATCGTGTCAAATCAAGAACACATGATACATCGAGATAATGTCATCGCACAAAAAATTATTACACACATATCAATATGTTTTCATTTGCAAGGATATTTCATTCACAAATGCAATGATCCTCGCCTCATTTGTCGAAAAACCATGAACCTGGATGTGCCATCCATCCCAGATGGCTAAAAATTTCTGTAACCACGTAAAAGATGGTTGTCTTAGTGGAACTGGATTTTCCCCCAGAAACTCTTAGTGGAACTCTTAGGATGGTCTACACTCAAGTGTTTTCAGCAAAATGTTTCGAGGAAAGAAGTTGCTTCGGGGTATAATGCCCAAAAGAGTGATTTCAAGTGCACCAAGTTGTTTGCACCTGCTGTCCATTTTCACCCAAGGGCGTAGATTAAGTATGGTAACGTTACATCAATGGTTTGTCTATACCAAGATTATTAGTATGATGGGTAACAAATATTAAGGTATCATCCATACATATAAGCATATTGCTCATTGGGTTAATCAAACAAATCATGTTTTCTTTGGTAAGTCAATAAGCATTGACAATAAAATAATGGTAAATCAAATCATTAGTGGCACAATATTTGTGCCCCCATTTCAATGCACGGGAAATTAACTATGAGTTTAGAAACATTTTAATGTGGCAACGAGTGATTCAAATCTTGTACAAAACTACTAGGCACACATGTTTCTTGTCACACACAAAGTTGACAAACAAAATAATACTGCCAATACTGCCCTCCTTGCCTAAATATAAGACCTTATTGGTTTTGATTTAAACTACCAAACTTTTTATATTTAGGAATGGAGGGAGTATATGTCAATATACTGCCCAGAAAGAATAATGATCTTTGCGACTAAAGTGACAACACTATATGTTTTGATCGGACACAAGATAAAACGAAAAAAAAGACCATGTTAATGCGGGAGGAGCCTGCATGCAGACTATGCCCTTTTTTAAATGATTTACTTATAATAATAAGATAACTAGTTGTCACCATTTATTTTCCACACTAAAAACCGGCTTATAGGTGGCCAAACTAACGTGTTCTGAACTCTCTCATTTGGGGGAGAGATCAACTTGGGCTGCCCGACTCTCCTCCCTCCCGAAAAGCCCCCGCCCCACCCTCCCTCCCGATCTCCTTCCTTCTGATCCCCTCCCTTCCGATTAGATTAGGGCTTCAAAGCCGGCTGCGCCCCCTCTCCTCGCCGCCGGCGGAGCTCCCAGGGCAAAGCCCAGTGGGCGATGATGGCTGGGTGGGGCCTTCCTCCTCGCTGGCTACCCGGAAAAATGCGGTTGTGGTCGAGATCCGCGTGGATCCTGGACATGTGCGTTGTCCGGGCATCGCGCGGCGCAATGCGTTAAGGACCCCAGACCTCCTTCGTCGATGGCTCACCCAGCAAGGGCGACGGTTCTTGTCGGTGGTGCGGCTCGGATCGTGCGGTTCCCTCGGAAAATTCACCCTTGGGCGTGCAGGATGATGCAGGAGTTGACCTGGTGTTCAGTCGGGGATGGGTGTGAATTTGCCTCGGAGCTTGTGTTCGCCTTGGCCAGAACCATCAACAGGGCGGCGTGCCAGCACTCGTTACCCTTGTTGAAGGCGTAATGGGACAATTTCGTGTTCCCTTGTGTCCCTAGGTTAAACCCAGTATTCAGGTTTTCCGTTTCATATGATGGCGAGGTGTCCTGGCGTCGTCCACCGCCACTCATGGGGGGAATCATCTTTGGGGTTTGTACCGGCTCTGAGGGGATAAGTGGTTTGGCTTGGGGCTGGGTGGGTCTCCATGATATTTCTCGTGCGGTGATGAATGTGGGCTGGCATGCCAGTCTTAGTATTTGGACCAACGAATCTTGGCGCAAGGTGCAGGCGGGGTGTCTCGCGGTGGATACCCTCTTGAAGGACCTTCGCAGGGGGATCCATATTGCCGTCGTGGTGGGCGTTAAACACAAAGGGTTTGTGGCATATCATGCATTGATTGCTCTGAAGATAGACTGTTAAAGAAGTCGGCAACGAATTCACAACGTGCGCATGCGGTGGCAGGCTGAGATTTGCTAGCCGGTTATGCCTCCCGGCATGCCGAGGTGCAATGGACTTGAGGGATTGCGATGTTCCCCTCCATTCATCTTCTGCGGCTGCATCGTGGCTGCCGGAGTTCATTGGCCTGATCTTGGCCACCATGCCACCAACTTTGGCAGGTGTCTGCTTTGGGGGGAAGGGTCTTCTGCCCCTTCACGGTCGGCTCGCGTCGGTATGGTGTTGTCTGTGGACAGGGTTGGGCTCGGATGCTTGGGTGGCGGCCTTGCTTGGTGGTCCGAGGTACTCGTGGACGAGCACGCGGTTCAGGCTGTCGCGGTTACCATGGCCGTGTGGGCAGCATGATCGTCGGGTGGTGTCGTTTAATGCGGTGGCGCGGTTGTCCGTACCCCCATTTGGTGAAGGTGAGTGTGGCCGAGCTGAAAACCTGCTCTGTCTTGTCAGGCCGGCGGCGTCGGCGTTCCGACGTCGTCCCCTTCTTGAGGCGTCGTTGTGTGTATCATCACTTGTCAACGTGGTGCTCCAGGGGAAACCCTAATCCTTGGATTGGGCAGTGGCGTCGATCCGATGTCGTCTCCTCCTTCATGAAGGCACCGCCTGGAGCCCATTGTTCGTCATGCAGGCTTCTCATCGTCGCGCTGTCTCTCTCACAACGTTGAGGGCCCAGACGACATCATAGTAGTGCTTATGATTTCATCCGATGTTTGCTTGGAGTAGTTTGGGGTGGTGTTGCTGTTTTCAGCGTCCTTGTATCTAGCCTTGTGTGTGTGTTTTGTGTTGGTGTGCGGTATGTGTTTGTCTCAGCTTTTTCGGTGATGGTTGCTTATGTATAAAGTGAAAAACCCTTTTTCGTCACATATGTACGGTTTCGTCCTCATCGCAGAAGCAACACTTAATGGACTGAATTCATTTAGTCCCCGTCCAATGCATATTAATTGAACGCTCCTTTTGTACAAATTCCACAAATCCATATTAATTGATGATCTTTTAGTACACTTTTGGTAGTTATAAAATTATATTAAAGGAGCGTTAATTAATTAGTCCTCCGTTGATGATATATCCTGAGATCTTATATGAGATTCATATAATTTTGTTCTTTCTGTTTTCTTTTTTTCTTTATTGCATATTAATGCCACTTGACTGAGACCATGGTCAAATCCTCATCGACCGAGACCGGTCACACTCCTAATTAATATGGAACCGAGTAGTACTATATCTTTCCTTCATACTTTTTTCATACATACATGACCATTTTCAGATATATAAAACGAACGAGCAGCTGAAGTCCCAGCCACCACAAACGCAGGAAAACACAAGATAGAGCTTCTTAGTCGATCAGCACGTAGCACTATATTAAATTAATTCTAACTTCCTCCATCAAGCACGGTGCCTGCAACAAGACTTCTCTGGTACTAAGCAAGATGGATGCCGGCGAGGAAGAGATCACCGTCGACCTGTATCCATTCATACGCGAATACAAGGGCGGCCGTGTGAAGCGCTTGCTGAGAAGCCCATTCGTGGTAACAGTGTCGATGGACGCGGCTGCCAACCGTTGCGTGGCGACGATGGGACGTCGTCGTCCACAAAACCACCGGCGTGTCCGGACGCCTGTTCCTTCCCTCCCTTGCCGCGCCGCCGGCGAGAGGCTCCCCGTCATCATGTACGTCCACACGGCGGATCCTTCTGCACGGAGAGCGCGTTCGGACGCACGTACAACACTACGCCAGGTCCCTGGCTGCGCGTGGCCGGGGCGCTCGTCGTGTCCGTGGAGTACCGTCTCGCCGCCGGGCATCCCGTCCCTGCGGCCTACCCGACGATGCATGGGCGGCGCTCCAGTGGGTGGCGTCCCTCGCTGACCCCTGGCTTCTCCGACTACGCCGACCCTCGGGCGCACAGTTCCTCGCCGGTCGACAGCGCAGGCGGCAACATTGTCTACAACACGGCGGTGCGTGCGGCCAGCGGTGTGGCACTGGGCAACCACATCGACGTCGAGGGCCTTGTCATCGTGCACCCATACTTCTGGGGCGTCGAGGCGCTGTCCCAGCTCCGAGCTAGTCTGGGACGGCGTTCGCCATGTTTACGCCCGAGCTCATCACAGGGTCTGGCCCTTCGTTACGGCGGGCCGTCTTCGGCAAGGACGATCGCGGGTCAACCCTATCGACGGAGAAATAGCCTCCGCTGACATGCCGGCGTGTACTGGTCGCCGGCGCGGAGAAGGACACCACCTTGCGTGACCGCGGCGCCGGCTGGCGGCCCACATGCGTGAGTGCTGCGCGTGGGCGGATATGAGCACGCGGTGACATTGTGGAGTCGGAGGGCGAAGACCATGGCTTCCACCTGTACAACCCACTCCGTGCGACCAGCAGGTTCTGAATGGAGACTATAGTGTCAGTTCATCAACCAGCGCACGGCCTTGCCATTGCCAGCTGCTTTGCTGCCGGAGTTGCACGAGCTGCATCATTCGGTAGTAAGAAGAAGCCATCGCTGTGAGATGGGGCCCATGCTTGCCTATTCTAGGCGTGGCCCACTTAGCCGTTTATGGACGTATTTGGTCTGGCAGGCGCCATGAAAGCTCGAGTGTCTCAAAGTATGACAAGTACAGTTGCTTACATGTTTGGGCAGGGGAGAAGAGAATCCAAGACTACATATGGGCTATCACTGAGGCCATTTTGCCAGGCATGACAAGAGCACATGAGGTTCTCGTTATCAGCAGCACACTCCCGGGGACATGTGTTTTTCACAACATCATCTAGTGGATGAAGAATGGTCTGCAACACTACGTGCCATCTGCAGGTTTCGCAGGTGTCAGAAGGTCGTGGGAGTAACGGTTTTTCATGCTCCAGCGTAAGTGCAAGTAAGAATATTACAGGGAATGTACGTAAAAGTTATATACCAAGACCCATATATAATCACCACACCTAGCTGCTTTGGGTCAAGAAATGTATCTTGTTGTTTGTTTTTTTCGCGCCCTCGGTGTAATGTTCTCCTTTTCTTATAAACTATGTATGTAATGTCTAGATTCGTACATCATGTTTGTCATAACATCGAGTTTGTACAAATTTTTGTACACTAGTCCTCAACATGTGTACTACTCTCTCTGTTTCAGAATATAAAGTGTATTGTTTTCATGCACGTCAACTCTGTATGTTTGACCATTAAAAATAATATCAACATCTACAATACAAATAAAATAAATATAAAATACTTTTCAATGATGGATCTAATCTTCAAATTTGGTATTCCCTGCCAATAGATGATTTTATTTTTTTCTAAAAACTTGGTCAAACATGCTCATGTTTTCATTTTGAAAAAAACTATACACTATATATTTTGGAATGAGCCTACCACGGACTCATGCACCGGCATGGCATTGTTGTATGAAAAAACAAAGTGCACTACCTACAACTTTGCGCCACACAATAAGGGGGTTTTGGACTGTGGGTTTATTAAAAAAATCACTTTCCCGTACTCACTCTTATTTGCACACAGTCGGCGGTGTTTAACTAGGGGTGATGTTGTTCAAAGAAAGAAATGCACTGTCAGCACACCCATTAGTTGTCCGCGGCTGCCGGATGGTGCACACTGGATGCTCTATTAAGTAGAAACCAAAAACGACTCCCCCCCCCCCCCCCCCCCCCCCCCCCCCCCCCGCGCCGCGCTGACTTGTTCTTGGCCCGGACGTGTGCCAAATGTGGGTTGATATGTCGAAAAACATAAACCAAATGCAGTTACGTCATATCACACACATCACAAACGATGGTCAATAACATAAATAGACTTAAACAAAACAAATTTATCACGTTGCACGAACAATATTTTGTGGGCACTGTTGTCTTCAAATGACCAACTCCTCTATAAATATGTGGCCCTAGAAATCTAAACTACCAATTCTTTCGGAGTGCATAATTTAACTTTCTGGAAATTTTGTTTTTCAAAATTCCTACCACTACAGGAGAGATGAACGTGTTGCATAGAAAAACATACTTTTTTTACACTTCATCAAGTTCAAATAAATTGAATGCTAGAAAATCCCACAAAAAAGTTTTAGAGATGAACCTGTTGTGACCTGGCCTACAAGCCCCTTTAAGTAGTAAGAAAAAATTGCATGAATCGCATCATGATCGACACTTCTCATAGTCAACAGAACAATATGTCCCGTACGCCACTGAACATTTGATAACCAATCCATAACTATGTACAATAAAAATGCAGGGCTTGAAAGCCCCAATTACTATTCCTTTTCAAGACACACCAAACCTGTGTTTGGATACAAAACTTAATGACACTGGGGAATACAATGTAAAAATCCACAAATCAATAAGCATATACTAACTACTCCTTCATTCCATAAATTTTATCGTAGTCCAAGTTTTCTAAGTTTGGCCAAGTTTTGGAGGAGGTCATAATCAGCATTGTCATATTGGAATAAATACACTAATGAACTGGTTTTGAATGGATCCAGTCAACGCTGATTACGAATATTCCGCCGGTGCAGGAACTGACAAAACTGTCATTGAATGACCCGTATGCATCAACCAAGAAAGTCGATCTACAGACCACAGAACGCAGGTAAAACACACTCCAATATCACATAAAAACTATACTTAAAAAGACCCTCCTAAAACCCACTATCACTTTAGGCAAACATGGCCGTTCATCTCCTCGTCTTGTGAATAGAAAAGAAAAGAAAAAATAACAGCAACGACAAAAGAAATTAGGATATTAGCATTAGAATCTACTTGGAAAAGAGCCCTACAAGAGAGGAGCTATAGCCCGAAATACAAGCCCAACCCAGACTAGGAAAGCAACACACAATACACTCACACCAGCACCATTGTGTAATTTCATCCTTCTTTTAACACTTCATATGGATATGGGAATCATGATTTTTCAAGAAAACTTCATAGAGATAAAGGATTTTGAATGCAATTCACTTACATTTTTTTGTACTAATTATTTTTAATAATCAAACAAGTGAAAAACAGAAACTAAAATATTCAAATTGCAAGATCTAATGAAGATCCCTTCGAAGCACTCACTCTTGCCTCTGGCAATGGCGGCCAGAAATGAGCTTGATGTCTACCATGCAAATTTATTCTCTGTAGACTCCCTTGGCCTACCAAGCCATGAGTTTTGTAGGATATATATAAACACCAGAAATAACCCTAGATCGGAAGTTTCGTCACCGCAAGCCTCTATAGCCACGAAAAATCAATCTAGACCCTGTTCCGGCACCCTGCCGGA